>CM075852.1:6992791-7182791 GCA_037975125.1 Latrodectus hesperus | reverse complement strand
CAGCCGAATGGTTAGCGCTCTTGCCTTCGGTTTAACAGTTCGTGGGTTCGAATCCCACCTTGGGCATGGATGTTTGTAGTGGTTCGGAATCCACTTTAAATCGTAGGTCCCGGTCTAATTAGCCCTTGTGTGCCAAAAATGACCGTTGAGTAACAAACAAACCAAACCAACCATCTTGCGGAGGGACTCCAAATTATGTACAGTTGAACTGAATATTAGAACGTAAACGTTTCAGTGGCTAGTTTGGCAGAAGTGATTCTAGGAAACACTGGTAGTCGGTACTACTGAACATGAGATCATGCTCATTTGGGCTATATATGGGTCATAAGATAAGTATAATTACCAAACGGCTTTAGCAAAACGGATGAGAACGTAACGTTGATTCCTTAATGTTATAATTCAAATGCAATTAAAACGCCTTTCGTCCATGTGGTTCAATATTGATTGCCACATTAACATACAGTACAAATATAACAGTAAAACTATATTTAGTTTTGCACTTTTGTCTCTTTTATGCTAGCTTTAGGCGAAATTGTAACATTATTAGAAAAATGAGTACAATATCGGTGCTTGTGATCGAATATTATATCTTCACAACAATCATGCACACATACAAAAAATTGGAAAGGGTATATTCTTTAATTCCTTAATTATTACTGTCTACCTTGGCAAGATAATTGCATCCATTAACCTTATTTCTAAAAATTATTAAAAAAAGTATATTTAATATTTTGATATTTGTAAGCAAATGTTCTATTTATTACTTCGTGACCTTTTCTTCCACATATCGGATAATTCAATCAGAATCTTCTGTTTCAAGTATATTGAAAATTATTGTTTTTTTTTAATAACGGCGGGCACTTGGGTGATTAACCCTTGGCCACAACAAGACCGGAAACTGCTACTCATTTGTCGTTACCCAGCGGGCACCTGTGAACCAAGTCACGGAGGCGAGTAGCATTACCCGCGTCATACCACCACAGACCCGTTTATAGGGCGAGCCACATTCATACATCAACACACAAGAAAGGACAGAAAAACACAGAAAGATAGTAACATCCATGCCCGAACCGGGATTCGAACCCGGGACCCACAGCTCAAGAGTCAGGAACACTAACCACTCAGCCATTGGTCGGCAAAAAATTTCTTGAATGTTAGCAGAGCGTGGTTTCTGAAAATTATTGTGGATATTCATTCTCAAGGAGCACAAAAAGCTCGTGAATTGTTGAACTAAAAGCCTGAACGCTCTGTATTTTTCACTCTTTCGTAAAAGGAATGAAAGATTTTCACACACAATATTTTTATTTTATTTCTAATCCTTCTAATTATTTAAGGATTAAATCGATACTTTCAAATTTTAATATCAAATGAATAAATATAACTTGAGCAAGTTTGTTTTAAGCATATATATGTATGAACCACACGACTATTATTACGCAGCTGTTAAATTTATGTGCAATGAATGAATAATTTATGATTAGAAATTTTTTGGTTACTTTTTTTTAATTTCTGAGAATTTTGATTTGCTTCTTATTTTAAGTTTTTTTTTTTAAATTTACAAATGTATCCTCTTAAAACTGTGTTAAATGTGCAAATGCATTTTTTATATATTTGAGAAACTATGTTTGAATAACTATTTGTTATATTACTGAGACTTAAAATAGGGAACAAAATTTAATAATTTAAATTATTAACAAGTTGCGCAAATAACAATACTATTGATTTTTTTTTTATGTTCAACATGTTTTTGAAATTTTTCCTATCGTGTCTATCGCTAGTCCTAATTCTTTTCTAAGGCATTTTCAGCAAAAAAAATTCTTTTCATTTTTTATATTTTCTATTTCTGAAAAATATAACAGATTTAAATAAATATGATAAAAAATTAAGAAAATTGCGTCCTTGTCAATTTAAAATAACCAAAAGGGTATGGTGATATCACAAAGGGGATGTTTTCTCTTGTCTTTTTCAATTTGCTTTTTTTTTCTATTCTATTTTCAAAGCGTACAATTTTGGAAGCAATATCTCTGAAAGATTTGAAAATTAATTATTTAGAGCATAGGTTCCCAAAGTGGTCTAGGTGGATCCCCAGGGGTCTATAAGAGACCACACGGGGGTCCACGTAGACGTGAAAAAAAAACAGGGGTTCACGAAATATTTTCTGGTTTTCTTAATAAAGAACAAAATTTTTGGCTTGGATTTACCTATCAACGTAGGTAGGTAGCACCATTCAGTACGTAGGTACTCAAAAATATTCGAGACTCAGTTCAAACACAGAATTGAATAGAACAATAGATAATAGTACAAGTGTACACCACATGTCGAGACTTGCAAAGTGCCGCCCGTGCGCCCGCTCGTCCGGGATGCTTGTTTGGACCTGCAAAGGGATGAAATGCGACCCCAAGAACAAAACGTTACTCATTTGTTTCCGGGATTTTAAGCATAAAAGTGTGACTGTGAGTGAATCGATGTCAGTGTTTGCAGTGCCGGAAATAATAAGTATCTGCCTATTTGTTATACATATTTTTATTGTACGTATATTGTAATTTATCAATCATATTATATTTGTTTTACTACTTGAGTGTAGTAGGTAGTAAAAATTATATATAAATACTAGAGATTATTCTAAACTTCTATAAAAAAGAACAAAAAGCCAGGGAAGATTAAACTTTAGGTACCTAGGTACTTTTCTCTTTAAGTCGTTTTTGTTAGTACCTAGGTACTTTTTGTTAGCAGCAGGGGGTCTACCGAAAACAGCAAAACTTTGAAAGTGGTCCACGAGAAAAAAAAGTTTGGGAATCCATGATTTAGAGCAACAGGTAATTTTCATGATTTTGAAAACTTATACAAACAGAAAAAATTATAATTTAAGAAATACTTCATTATTACTGGTAAAAACCAGAATAGATTTTTCAATCATCACTGACGATGCTCAGAGATGATGGTGAACTGCGCCTTGTTTGCTACCGCTGGAAGAATGCGGTTTGAAAGCAGGTAGGAAATTCGTCGACAAGTTGGATTTGTGACACCATGTCAATACGATATGACGTAGATGAATCGTTATCTGACGTCATGGACATTTTAAACCAATGATAGTTGTAATAAAGCGGCCTAATAATGATCTCAAATGGAACGATAAAAACAATCACTTTGCCGTTAAAAAATTTATATATATATATATATATATATATATATATATATATATATATATATATATATATATATATATATATATACTACTGGCCATTAAAATTGCTACACCTAGAAGGAATGCAAATAACAGAACGATATTTATTGGACACATACATTATAGTGGAAAGAACAAGTGATTAGATTTACAGGAAATTAGGATGTATAGATCTTGAGAAATCAGTACCCAGAGCAGTCACCTCTGGCTGTAATAACAGCATTTATCCGCCTAGGCATGGAGTCAAACAGAGATTATATGGCATGTACGGGGATCTCAGTCCATGCAGATTCAACACTATGCCACAGTTCATCGACAGTAGTGGATGGTGAGTGATGGCGTGCCAATCGCTCGGCAACCATTTACCACACGTTCTCAATGGGTGACAGATCAGGAGAACGTGCTGGCCAGGGTAACAGTCGAACCTGTTCTGTATCAAGGAATTTCAGAACAGTACGGGCAACATGCGGTCATGCATTATCCTGTTCAAACAAAGCATTAGGGAGACCTCAAAGATAGGGCAGAGCCACGGGCCTTAAGACAATTGAAATGTAACGGTTGCTGTTCAAAGTGCAGGTAATGCGAACAAGAGGTGATCGAGACGTGTATCCAATAGCACCCCATACCATCACTCCAGCAGATGGGCCAGTATGGCGATGACCCATGCAAACTGGCAATGCGCGTTCTCCACGATGCCTCCAAGCACGGTTGCGGCCATCATGGTCCTGTATACAGAACCGAGATTCATTTGTAAAGATGACGTGATGCCATTCCCGCGTCCAGGTTCGTCACTGATCACACCATTGAAGGCGCTCCTGCCTGTGACGCAGCGTCAATGGTAGCCGAAGCCATGGTCGCCGTGCAGACAATCCATGCTGCTGCAAACGTCGTCGAACTGTTCGAGCAGAAACTTGTTGCCTTGCTAATGACACCATTTCTCGACTCAGGGTTCGTGACGTGGCTGTACGAAGCATTGAGACCATGCGGATAAGATGTATGTCTTCTCTGCTGTTAGTGATGGGGGTCGCTGAGATCCTGCATGACGTTCCGTATGATTGTCCTGAACCCATCGATTCCATATTCTGCTAACAGTCATGGGTTCCCGACCGACGCGAGCAGCAATATTGCGGTACGATAAACCGGGTAGGCTATAATCCTTCCTCGATCAAAGTGAGACACGTGCTGATAGGCATTTCTTCTTCTTACACGAGGCATTACAATACGTTTCTTTGCCGAAAACAACGTTGAAACGGAAATTGAGTATGAGAAAACTGCTGTCAAATCTCTGGTTTTATACACATTGTAGATGTCGCTACTGTCGCCTGCTTTGTATGAATGCGCTGAAAATCTAACCATTTGCGTATCACAGCAAGTTCTAGCTGTCATGCAAATTTCACGTGTCTGGTTTGCCGCTTTCCTGTTGTAGCAATTTTAATTGCCAGTAGTGTATATATATATATATATATATATATATATATATATATATATATATATATATATATATATATATATATATATATATATATATATATATATATATATATATATACTTTTAATATGTAAATTCTAAATAATTTTAATATATAAATTTTGTGTCTTGGATGACAAACATAAAAATAAATTTAAGAAATAAGGAATTAACTAAGTATTTCATATTATATTTTTCTCAAGAAAATTTATGCATCATTGCTTATTCTCATATAAAAGCTATTCTGAGTATATTGTAGCACAAATATTAGCTCGTCACTTCTTACGTTTCTCTTCCAGAAAAAGCACATTTTTAGAGGGAAAAAGTATTTTTCTATTACGTGGAACTTTCAAAATGGAACAAGCATGCCATCATCCTGACGTCCCCAAGAAACTGATGATTAACTTTTTGAAGCTTGCATGATTTTGATGAAACTTTGTTTAACTTGTTTTTTACGAAACTTCGAGAAAAAAAGAAACGGTGTGCAATTTTTTTAAAATGCCTGAAAAACTCAAATCTGTACCTCATTCGTGTTTAAAGTAGGGTGTGTTTTAAGAATCACACCTGTAGAGTCACAAATAATGACAATATGGTTACATGATTCAATAAACTGTATTAATTTTTATCCATGGGGTCATTAATGCACTGAGCTAAAAATCTTTATATGATTAATTTTTGAATTTAATGCAATAACATAATGCATGCAACAAAGACCAAAGATTGATAAAGCAATATGCTTACTTTAATATTAAAATGTTTCCAAAATATAAATACCTGTAAAATATTGAATAATTTTAGTGAATTGTTTTTGATTGGGTTTTTCTTTTTTTACCTTTTTACTTTTTCTAATGTTTGATATCAGATTGGGCGCAATTTTTTTCTCAAAAACTTTTCTCGCAGCTCTTTTTATATCTTTTTCACATGTAAAATTATTCAATTTTACTGAAATTGTATATTGTAAAACACAGTAACTCTGTTATAATAATCTGTTTATGTTATACAATTCACATATGCAATATCAAATAAAATTAAATGTGTTAATAATAAAGTCAAAGAAACTACTATTATATATTATTAGTTGTTAAAGCATGAAGTAAAATGTATCTGGAATTTCCCTTTTTTAACAATACTGAATCAAAATATACGCAAAATATCGGATATCTCATTTTTACGCTATAAAGAACAAAAATTGAAAAAGAAGTAATGCTTCTTTTTCAATTTTTGTTCTCGCAGTAAGTAATGCTTAATGTATTATCAATGAATACGTTTAAAATGAAAGTTTGAAGTCTAAATTTTAAGAATATATATATATATATATATATATATATATATATGTGGTGGGTGAACCACTTAATAGCTGACGTCACTATTTCAAGTGCCCACTTGAGATGGAGCTCGAGAGGCGCAACAGCTTCCCCAGTGAGCGGGGCAGAAGAGAAATAATCTTAAAGACGCGAAGACGTTCCTTTTTGATAGCAGCAAGACGACTGCTCCTGTCCCCCATAACTTTAAACTTGAACTTTAAATTTCAATCTATTAAGATGATTAATTGTAAATATCTCAAACTTGTATATATTTATATTTGTAAATACATGTTAATTAAATATTAGGCTTTGTATAAGAATTGTTAATTAGTTAATCTCGCCTTGGCCACTCCCCGTCCCACAAAACTCAGAAGCGGGATTGAGTGAGATTGAAATGATTAGCTGGATTACAAAAATTTTGTAGTGATTGGAATAATTATCGCATCAGATAGTTAGAAGGATTTTCATTAGAAGAAGACGTTACGTTAAGCATCGGTTTGGAACGAGAGAAAGACGTGGATCCTCATCGAACATCTTTGAGAGGTACGTGAACATTTTTCAAAGTACATGATGATATTAAACGATATAAAAGAAATAAGCGTTGCATTGAAAAATTTTAAAGCAGATAAAATCACAATTTTGCATAGATTGATTTTTGATCATGATGGAGATAGATTAAATCGTAAAAGAATTAGAAATTTTGATGGTTTTGATTTTGATATCGAAAGTAATGAGTATCGAGACAAATTAAAAAATATAAACAATGAGTTTTCGCTTGGCGAACTTATTA
Organism: Latrodectus hesperus; assembly: GCA_037975125.1. Taxonomy (NCBI): domain Eukaryota; kingdom Metazoa; phylum Arthropoda; class Arachnida; order Araneae; family Theridiidae; genus Latrodectus; species Latrodectus hesperus. The sequence goes on along the minus strand of CM075852.1, from coordinate 7,176,045 downwards.
CTGCATCGAACATTTTGAATATTTCTTTTCAAGGATCCAAAGCAGAGCTCGCAGAAAGAATTTTGTCTCTGTTATGTGACCTTGAACTCTTAGCTCAAAACACTAAAGAGGATTCGGAAACTGCTGACTCGGAAAGTGAAGTGGAAGAAGAAATAAGTAGAAATGATTTTTCAATGCAATGCAATATAAGTAAAAAGAAAAGTGCATCTGACTATTTTAAGAAGAATGAAAATGTTTGTGAAAATGATTTTTATGCACATACTGTTATTCCAAGTGTTAATATTAATTATGAAGATATCGAAAGCACTATTACTAAATTTAATGCAGAATCACATGAAAATGTAATTAATTGGATTGATCATTTTGAGGATATGTCGAAATTATTTAATTTATCAGACTTACAAAAATTTGTTATGGCTAAAAGATCGTTAGGAGGAAATGCTCTATTATTCGTTCGGACAGAACCACAAATAAATTCTTGGAAAAAATTGAGACGAGCCTTGATTGATGAATTTTCGTTTGAAATAAACTCAGCTAACTTACATGAGCTTTTGCGTAAAAGGAAAATGCATGATTATGAATCTGTTCAGGAGTATTTTTTAAAAATGAAGGAGTTGTGCAATTGCGGTAAAATTGAAGAATCTGCCTTAATGCATTATGTTATTAATGGAATAAATGATAAACAAGAATACAAAATTGTTTTGTATGGATGTAAGAATTTAAGTGAATTTAAAGAAAAACTCAAAGTTTATGAAGTAATAAAAAGTGATTCTGTTAAAAGTAAAAATGCTTTCGATAAAACGAAAACAAAATATAATTCTCATTTTAAATATGATAATTTCGATAAAACGAAAACAAAATATAATTCTCATGATAAATATAATAATTTTGATAAAACGAAATCAAAATATGAATATAGTAATAGAGTTAATTCTAAGAATGAAAATGTAAATAAAATAAGATACAATGATGGTTTTGGAAAAATGAAATACAGTGATTTTGATGATTGTAAAGATAAAATTTGTTTTAATTGTGGTGAAAAAAATCATATTTCTAAATTTTGTGAACATAAAGAGAAGGGTATTAAATGTTTTCGATGTAATAATTTTGGACATAAAGCTTCATTGTGTCCAGTAACTAATTCTAAACCTGAAGTAGCAACAATGAATGTTAATGTTAAAACAATACTGAATGATGTAATTATTAATAATTTGAATGTTAATGCATTAATAGATACTGGAAGCCAAGTAACTTTGATTCGTAAATCTGTCTTTGATAAATTAAATGTTGTAGAGTTATTTTCATTAAATTCTTCTCTAAGTGGTTTTGGTAAATGTGTTGTAAAGCCGTTGGGCTATTTTAAGGGAAATATTAAAATAGATGATTTTAAGTGTGAAGAAGATATTTATGTGGTTGAAAATAATGTTATGTCATATGATGCCATCATAGGAATGAATGTACTAATGCAGGGTGAAACCTTAATTAATGAAAACGGAATTAAGATTAAAAATAAATATCAATGTGTAAAAGACATTAATACTTTATCAATTCTACCTGTTGATTTAACTTTTAATGAAGTTGAACTGAACATTGAACCTAGTATTCCAAAAAAATTTAAATATAAGTTGCAACAATTAGTTTCGAGTTATGTACCACATAAAACAAAATCAACTAATGTTCAATTAGATATTTTGTTAAAAAGTAATGAGCCTATATCTAATCAACCCCGTAGATTACCATTTTCAGAGAAAAAGATAGTTGAAACCCAAATAGATGAATGGTTAGAACAAGGTATAATAGAGCCCAGTTCTTCAGAATATTGTAGCCCAGTAGTAATCGTAAAGAAAAAAGACGGAACACCTCGTTTGTGCATAGATTATCGGAGATTAAATAAAGTAATTGTAAAAGATAGATTTCCCCTCCCATTGATTGAAGATATATTAGATAGATTGCAGGAATCGTGTGTGTTTAGTACAATTGATCTCAAGAATGGATTTTTCCATGTAGATGTAAAGAAGGATAGTAGAAAATACACTTCATTTGTAACTCATGAAGGACAGTACCAATTTCTTAAGGTTCCTTTTGGACTGTGTAATTCCCCAGCCGTGTTTCAAAGATTTATTAATACTATTTTCCGACCACTGATTAATGATGGTATTGTTTTACCTTATATGGACGATATAATTATTTTGTCTTCCTCAACTGAAGAAGGAGTCGAACGGCTTGAAAAAGTCTTAAATCTTGCGAGCGAATATGGATTAGAAATAAATTTTAGAAAATCCCATTTTTTGAAGAAGCGCATTGAATTTTTAGGCCATATCATCGAAGAAGGGAAAATATTTCCATCTACTTTGAAAACTAAAGCTGTGCTTCATTTCCCTGAGCCACTTAATTTGAAACAGGTCCATAGTTTTTTAGGATTGACTGGATATTTCAGGAAATTTATCCCAAAATATTCCATTATTGCTAGGCCATTGAGTGATCTTTTGAAGAAAGATAGGAAATTTAAATTTGGTGAAGAGGAAAGAAACTCTTTTAATCAATTAAAGTTAATTTTAGCTCAAAAACCTGTGTTAGGTATATACAACCCAAATTACGAAACTGAACTGCATTGTGACGCCAGCATAGAAGGATATGGAGCTATTTTATTACAGAAATCCCCAAATGATAAAAATTTTCATCCCATCTATTTTATGAGTAAAAAGACAACAGATGCCGAAAAGAAGTATTCCAGTTACGAGCTTGAAGCTCTTGCAATTATTGAAGCGTTAAAAAGATTCCGCGTTTACTTATTAGGAATTCCATTTAAAATTGTCACTGACTGTTCCGCATTCGAAAAGACTATGCAAAAAAGAGATTTGTCAACTCGTGTTGCTCGTTGGGCTTTATTGCTCCAAGAATTTAATTATAGTATTGAGCATCGCTCCGGTACAAGAATGACTCATGTTGACGCACTAAGCAGATCCCCTGTAAACATATTTTGCATCTCAAGCGATAATATCATACCGAAATTAAAATCAGCCCAAGATAATGATGATGAAATAAAAACGATAAAAGAATTATTAAAAATCTCTAGTTATGAAGATTATTTTGAGAGAAACGGAGTTCTTTATAAATTTGTTGATGGTAAGGAGTTAGTGGTTGTGCCAAGAAGTATGCAGATGGAAATTATTAGAAGTGCGCATGAAAAGGGACATACCGGAATCAAATATACAGAGAAAAGCATAGAGGACCATTATTTCATTCCCAAACTTAAACAGAAAGTAGAAAATATCATATCTAATTGCGTTCACTGTATTCTTGTAAATCACAAAAGAGGAAAGAAAGAAGGCTTATTACACCCATTGCATAAAAATGACGTACCACTATACACATACCATATTGATCATTTAGGACCTTTAGAAAGCACACATAAAAATTATAAGTATATTTTAACAATTATAGACGCTTTTACTAAGTTCGTTTGGATTTTTCCTACGAAGACCACAACATCTGCTGAAGTCATTTCGAAATTAGAAACTCTAAAATCAGTCTTTGGAAATCCCTACCAAATTATTTCTGATAGAGGTACAGCTTTTAGCTCTGGTGAATTCAGAGATTATTGCTCTAAAGAGAATATTAAACACCATTTAATAACCACTGGTTTGCCAAGAGCTAACGGACAAGTTGAGAGGATCAACCAAACAATCACATCAGTTCTTTCAAAGCTATCTTTAGAGAATCCAGCTCAGTGGTATAAACTTACGAACGAACTGCAGCAGACGATTAATTCAACATATCAACGAAGCATAGATACCACACCTTTTGAGTTACTTTTTGGTACGAAGATGAACGTTGGAGGTATTGGTAAGCTCCAAGAAATGATTGAAAAGGAATTTCAAGCTAATTTTGAAGCTCAAAGAGATGAACTCAGAAAACATGCTAAACAACAAATTTTCAAGATCCAAGAAGAAAACAGGAAAACGTATAATTTAAGAAGAAAAGAGCATCAATCTTATGGAGTTAACGATTTGGTCGCTATTAAAAGAACTCAGTTTGGACCCCACTTAAAACTGAAACCAAAATATTTAGGACCATACAGAGTTACTAAAGTTAAAGGAGGCAACACCTATGATGTAATCAAAGAAGGAAGTCATGAAGGACCTAACGGTACCACGACTTGTGCTGAATTTCTAAAACCCTGGTACAGTATGCCAAAAGACGAGGATGTTATGCAAGTTGGAGTTAAATTAAAGTTGAATTGTGCTGAAGGATAGTCGGAAGTCCAACTGACTATAATGAAGCTAAAAGATATACTGACTCATTTCTTTATTTCAGATCTAAGAAGATGAATATAAAATTTGTTTCTTTTCAGAGAATTATTCTGTTCTGCTTGTTTCTTTCCCTGTTTTGCTGTTTTTCTTTTTTATGTATTTGCAGTGTCGTCTGGAGGGCCAGCCGATTTCAGGACGGCCGAACTGTGGTGGGTGAACCACTTAATAGCTGACGTCACTATTTCAAGTGCCCACTTGAGATGGAGCTCGAGAGGCGCAACAGCTTCCCCAGTGAGCGGGGCAGAAGAGAAATAATCCTAAAGACGCGAAGACGTTCCTTTTTGATAGCAGCAAGACGACTGCTCCTGTCCCCCATAACTTTAAACTTGAACTTTAAATTTCAATCTATTAAGATGATTAATTGTAAATATCTCAAACTTGTATATATTTATATTTGTAAATACATGTTAATTAAATATTAGGCTTTGTATAAGAATTGTTAATTAGTTAATCTCGCCTTGGCCACTCCCCGTCCCACATATATATATATGTATATATATATATATATATATATATATATATATATATATATATATATATATATATATATATATATATATATATATATATATATATATATATATATATATATATATATATATATATATATATATATATATATATATATATATAAATATATATATATATATATATATATATATATATATATATATATATATATATATATATATATATATATATATATATATATAGATAGATAGATAGATATAGATAGATAGATAAATATAGATAAATATAGATAGATATTTCTGGTACAAAATTTGTCTACAATCTATGAGACATCCTTCGAGGGTATACAACAAATGGCTTTCAATTTCTTCCATAAACAGTCTATCAGCCACGAGTTTACCAAGATTCAAATGCTTCTTCGATCTCAACCACTGCTGAACAACGAAAGGTGATTCTTCTGTTTCTGATTTTTATATGCTTGCCCATCGGGGTGGATATTTGGAAGTTTTCCCCCTTTCAGCCCAAGTAAACAACTCACTAGTTATTATAAGCTATTCCAGAAGAGAAGCTGGCGATGGATGCTCAAACAACTTAAGTTCTCTGTTGCACAGTATGAGACACATTTAAATATGCACTCACTGCCATTTAAAATCGAACAAAGTACTCTGAACTGGAAGCTACAAACAACTGTTGAACAAGTGGACAAAAATGCTGTGATTCAGTTTTTTGTATGTGAGTCTATTGGGATGAGACTAGGAGTTACCCAGGTTTTCTCCGTTGTTATACATGTTGTTACTTATGACATGTAGACAAGTCGCTTTCGTTTAATTACAAGTCAATTTTGTCTAACCACAACACCACTAGGATGAAAGTACGACTTTGCTCAAATCTTCTCCGATAGATGGCACCACCAGGGAATCCACTCCCCAATTTTGACATTGATCAGAAAGAAGAAGAAATTTATTTCAGACCGTTACATCCATGGTAACTGCTCAACAACCGAATACAGGACTTACGATTCCACAGATTTAATTACCACGTTCGCATGTACTCGGTGGTTCTTTGTCGGAATTGGGAATCGAACCCCACCTTTCTGGACGGAAGGTCGACCCCATAACCTTTGTTATACGTAAATGCTATCATACAAGGAAATGCCAAAACGGAAAGCTGCAGTAAATCAAATATTTAAGATAGGTCTCAACTTTGAAAGGAACTTGGAAAAGGAGAAAGAAGGTTCTGCATTGGATCACAATTATTGTTGAATAAAAAGAGCTATGTGCTGTGTTCCTTCTTTCTGATATAGATTCTTTGAAGTAGATTCATTGTAGAAGTCCAGATTTCTCTGTTTTCAAGGGAATATGATTCATTTTCAATAAACAGGCCTCCTGGAGAAAAGACTAAGATAAGGTTTTAAACTAAAGAAAAGTTTTTAGAATAAATTTGAGCTACATTACATTCCTTTACTATGCCAAAATCAAAATATTTAACCATCATTGTTCGCTATAATGTTTAAAATGATTGATTAAAATGTAAATTAAAACATTGCGGAGAAAAAATGCATTACATAGTAACCACTGAAAGAAAATAATTAGTATAATGATTTAAATTTATATTTATTATAAAAAAAGCAATGTATTTTTATGACTCACATAACAAAAGACTTATAAGTCCGGTGACTTACCGTACTTATGCGAATCTAATGCGCCTTTGAATCTAATGAGCATCCCCATTTTAAAACTTTAATTAATAAAAAAATTGTTTATCGGCGAATGAAATGTGCATCAGTGGTATAAAGAATTTATTGAATCTTATTTTATACAACAATGGATTTGTATATGAAGTAGAATTAACCTTGTGGGCTATTGTTATATGAAACAATCATTGTTAATTACCACTACCGTATATACGGTACCTATCGTAAAATATGAACATGAAATAAATCGTAACATTTCTATCTAGCTAAGAGTTTCTACAATCAGTGATTATTATGAAATGTCTTTACTCACTAATGTTTTCATCACTGGAATCCTCGCAGCTCTCTTCGTCAGAAGCAGATTCATTTCTTCTTTCCTCATCATCATCGTCATCCTCGGCGTTCCAGAGCACGTCATCTTCACTGCCATTCAATGAATTTGAAATGCAGCATTTCTTGAAAGATCTCACAATCATTGGTGCTTCGATGCTTTTCCAGGCAACAGAAACCCAGTGTGCAACAATGTGCTGTGCAGCACGCTTAATTTTTCCTGTCGGGTTCAGTTGTTGGCTCTCAAAACCATTTTTCGTACTTTGCCTGAGCGTACCCCTTAAAAGGTTTATTTATACTAACGTCCAAGGGTTGTAACACAGACGTCATCCCTCCAGGAATGATAACAAGATCACTGCCTAGGCTGTGCATTTCCTATTTTACGTCGTCGGTGAGATGACCACGAAATACGTCCAGACAAAGTACTGATGGTGGATTGGAGAGCCCACCGGGACGGCGTTCTCATACATTTCGGACCCAATCAAGCATTAATGATTCCGTCATCTTCTTTTGGTTTCGAATTAGGACATCATCTGGGAACAGCTTTTCATTCTTAGGGGTTTTAGGGGATGTTTTCCGCTTGAAGAATAAGAAAGGTGGAAGTTTGCACCCGTCTGCTGTTATTGCCACCATCATTGTTTCGCGTTGTTTTTCACATCCCGAAGTTTTGATGATAACTTCCTTAGTACCTTTCTCCGTAAAGGTGTAGCTACGAAACATATCAAATCAAATTGGCGTCTCGTCAGTGTTGCCAATTTTCCCAATTGAAAAATTCTTTTCCTTCCGAAGTGTGATGACATACCGCTGAAATGTTATTAATTTTCCCTCAAAATCTACAGGAAGCTTTTGGAATATTGTTTTACGGCGTCTTAGAGATAAGCCCATCCGCTTCATAAACCGATCCACCCATCCACGGCTAGCATTAAACTCTTGTTTCGATATAATAAGAACTTCAGGCTCCTCTTTTGCTTTATTTCTTAAGGTGTCACTAGTCACAGGTTGTCCATTCTTCCTCCTTTCACGTACAAATTCCAATACTTTTTCTTCAATTTTAGAGTGTCTTTCCTTGGGAGGGTCAGTGAATTTCTTTCTACTGTCTTTAGTTGCAAACAGTGCCAATTTCTGTTGCCGCCACAAGCAATCATTGCTCTCAGCTATGTTGAACTATCTACCTGCCTTTCTATTGCCATTTTTTTCAGCATAAGGAATTAATTTATGTTTGAAAGTAGCGTTATTTGACATTCTTCTTTGTTTGCCCTCCATTTCGTGACTACGTACTATGCAGTTTGTATCCTCTATGCAATAAGTGTCAACGATAAATGTAGTCGAGAAATACAGTAATCCATTGTAATGATTTAAATTTGGCTGACGTCATCGGAGGACTGCTGACCTTGCACTTGAATCTAATGCACACCCCAATTTTGAATACTACATTTGGCCAAAAACCATGCGCATTAGATTCACGTAAATACGGTAGTGGCAGCGTGAAACGCTGGTCACAGATCCGAAGTTCAATCCCCTGGCTGGCAAGGTCGACTCAGCCTTTCATCCCTTCAGTGGGTCGATGAATTGAGTACCAAGCATGCTTGGGAACTAAACACTGAGGTCTCACGTTAGGCTGATCACCTAACTGGGACATAAGCTTCGCATCCCAGAACCCTCGGTTAGGAAAATAGTTATGGGCACTGTAGGCCTTGGCCCACATGGGCTGTCGTGCCATAGAGTATAGTAACGCAAGACATTTTTTTCAGTTCTTTCAGAATAGTTAGAATGTATAGGATTAGAATTATTGCTTTAATGGTAGAAATCAAATATTTTCATAATAGAGTTGTTCAGATCTGTCATATAAAGTTACTCTGCAATTCAGAACTTGGTCAGACATTAACGCTATTAGGGAATATTAAAATGTAATTATACACATACATTTTTTTAAATATGGACTTAAAATGAAAGGCATAAAATAAAACAAAATTTTCCGCAATTCAATATCTTTCATTAGAAAACTTTAAAATCTAATAATTTGGTATACTAGAAATTATAATAATTTTGTTGATTTCCTATCAAACTAAGATTATATGTAGGGATGCACATTAAAAAGACGTGAACTCTGTTTAATAATTTGTATCACCATTCTTAAAATGAGATACTCATCTGCTAAAATGATAACAAACATTCAGCTCAATAGTTCGTGGCTTCAGTCCTCCTCTCGGCATTGATCTTTTAAGTGATCCGGAATATAATGATCTAAAATACACTTAAGTAAAAAATTTTAAATATATTTTAAAACTTACATTCTCTGATCATATTGACTCTTGTAGTTAGAAGGATGGCAGAGTGATGAACAACCAAATCAAAATATTAGGTTGGTGCGTATGAAATGTCGGATTCTCTTTACATGCGGACGTTTTCCTCCCTGTTTTCGTTATACTTTTGTATTTGGCATAACCTCATTCATACTCGTATTGTCCATTGCCAGAGACTCATTTCAGCAAAATAGGTTTTCTCGAAGGTCTTCCCTTTTTTATTTCTTTTGAGTTTATTGCCGATATGAATTCTGCCGACATTCGCGTCATTTTCTTATATGAGTACAAACTTGGTAATAGTGCTGCAAAAGCTGCACGCAACATAAACCAAGCGTTTGGGGAGAATACGGTTAACGATCGGAAAGTGCAGCGTTGGTTCGAAAAATTTCGGACTGGCGATTTTTCACTGCAAAATGAGCCGCGCGGAAGACCCAAAACGTCTGTGAAGAATGATGACCTGAAGGCTCTAGTGGAAGCGGATCCAGCCGTATCCACGAGGGAACTTGCTATCAGGATGAAAGTTGACCATACAACGATATTGAGACACCTTTCTGAGATTGGCAAGGTTAAGAAGATGGACAAGTGGGTACCGCACGCACTGACAGAGCGAAATAAGCTGGATCGGTTAAACGTATGCTCATCATTGCAGCATCCACCCTATTCACCGGATCTCTCGCCGACCGATTTTCATTTTTTCAAGCATTTAGAGCTGTTTTTAAGGGGCAAACACTATGAAAATGAAGACAGTCTAAAAAACTCGATATCAGAGTTTATTAATTCTAAAGACCAAAATTTTTTTAAGACAGGCATCTACGCTTTAAAATCTCGTTGGGAGAAGTGTATTGAAGCGAATGGAGCATACTTTGATTGAATAAACAGCTTTTGAAGAAAGATATGCAGTTTTATACAATCACTTAAGAATCCGACATTTCATACGCACCAACCTAATAATTTCAGAACTTGAATTTTGCGTCTACATTGAATAAATCATCTCACAATACTAATGTGAACTCTTTGCATATTAATAATTAGATCTACTGCAGCGATGTTCATATTCAAATTTAATAAAGGAGCTCAACTTTTGCAACGATCAGATGGTGTGTTTATCTGTCTCGCGCCGCAAACAATAACAAATATAAAAAAAATTATATTTACGCAATACTATTCAAAACTGGAAACTTTATATCAATAATTATATTTTTTAATATTTTTAAAAAAATAATCAGTTATGCTTGTTTTTTAAAAAGATTTGAAAATCGATAAAAATTTTATTTTAAATTTACATTATATCACACGTGAATTTGAAATTTTCTAAATTTTTGAACACATTTCAGAGCAATATTCTCACAAGGTAAAAGTTTTCCTTGTGAAATGCTTTAAAATGAGCGCTTAGCCAATATCTATTCATTTGTATCACCATTCTGGAAAAATTTCTGTGAATCTCAAAGAGTTTCGAAATCTAGTGCATCTCAATAATAGTATAAATGCAACAGAATAAAAATTAGTTTATTAATAAATATATATATTACAAATACACCGAATATTATTACTAAGCAGTTCATTTTATTGCTCCATCCAAACTTAATGCCTTATGAAAGAGACTCCATATACTTCGTAAAATGTAATCGCATAATTGAGCAGCACCTTATAAATTTGGAGCAAACATATATAATCCTTTTTCTTCTCTGATATATTTTAATATGCATGCATTTGTTATGAAATAAAATAATAATCATAATAAAACATATCATCTATGGAAATTGCCACCGTAAGCTAAATTTCTTCAGCTTAAAGTAACTGCGATTTAAATGCGATTTAATTTAAATCAATATATATATATATATATATATATATATATATATATATATATATATATATATATATATATATATATATATATATATATATATATATATATATATATATATATATATATATATATATATATATATATATATATATATATATATATATATATATATATATATATATATATATATATATATATATATATATATATGTATATATATATATATATATATATATATATATATATATATATATATATATATGTATATATATATATATATATATATATATATATATATATATATATATATATATATATATATATATATATATATATATATATATATTTATATATATATATATATATGTATATATGTATATACATATATATATATATATATATATATATATATGTGTGTATATATATATATATATATATATATATATATATATATATATATATATATATATATATATATATATATATGTATATGTATATATACTTGTATAGACACATTTCCAACAGCAGGCACAGGTGAAAAGCCCTATGCCACAACAAGGGCAGACAAAAACTGCTACTCATTTGTCTTTACCCAGCGGGCACCTGTGAACCAAGTCACGGAGGCAAGTATCTTTCCTCATGCCATTTCACCACAAACCTGTTTATAGGATGGGCCACATTCATACATTATCACAGAAGAAAGGAAAGAGAAACACAGAGAGAACAGAGAAAGAAAGTAACATCCATGCCCGAATCTGGATTCGACCCACAGTTATATATATGTATATATATATATATATATATATATATATATATATATATATATATATATATATATATATATATATATATATATATATATATATATATATATAAAAGAAAACAACTCATTATAGAAAATATTTTTAATTATAAGTGCTTAAATTTAATATATAAATATATCTCGTATTGAGTTTAGAAAAGTTTCTCAAGAAATCGTTCTTCATAAACGAAAATTATTTTTACTGACGTTGCCTTACAGTCTATAAAGTTCACAGCATGAGCATTGAAACAATGGAAATACATACAAATATTGCTGAAATATATTATTTGTAGAAAGGCAAAAACAGCAACATATAAGTTTCATACAATCTCTCGTGATCAGGATTGAAAATCAGACAAGAAAACGCATTTTTTTATATATATAAAAGACATAAATAGTTTTAATAGTCTATTCTTTTGTTCACACATAAACCTTGTTTTAGAAATAAAAAGCTATTTCTGTGTAGAAAAGAGTTGCTTTTAAATTAAATTTTTTATTACGCTTACGAACATGCCTTATAAAATCAAAACAGCTGTTGAACCATTTATATTATCAATCCTGTTTGGGAAATATTTCAAATCTTTTTTTCTTTTTATATGAATTCTGTTTCTCAAGTTTCCTTTTTTATTCAGTTCAGAATTTCAGACTCGCAAATGTTTGAGTGTATCCAACATACCGCACCTTCAAATGTATTAGGAATTTTTGATTATTCGAATCATAAAATCCTGTCAATATATTAAAAAAACAATCTTTCGTGGGTGTACATAATGTATAAAAAATATAAGCAAACTTACAGTTTAATTTAAATTGTATTTTTATCTAAAAAAATTATATGTGTATATTGTTAATGTTGCTATCAGCAGGCTAGATTGATGTTTCCTTGGTGAACAATAATTCGGAGAATATGTTGAATTTTATATATCGATTTATTAATCTTTCTATATTGAACTTCAAAATTATCTGAATTATTTGGTGCATTTGATTATCCACCAAATTATCTTTTTGAGAAATAACCATTGAAAATTTCAATAAGTGCACTATGATTGTACACATAATTACTGCTTGAACGTGTCTGAACGTATGGGATTCTTTCATTTTAGACCATGCAATGTGATAAGTTGCTGACGTCACTTGTGATGATGTCCTCCTTGTAACTGCAAGTTTTCCTATTATATTCTTGGCTCTTTGATTGAATTTTTTTAAAACATATTATATGCTGAAAGTTTGAAATCCCGACGAAAATTTAGGCACTATATAAAAATTAAAAGAATTCCAGAGAACTATGAAGCCATGTGTTTTTCTAAGGTGTAAACAATTAAGTTGTTTTTAGCAAGTAAGTGGGAAAGAGCAACTTTTAAATGAATACATGCCTTTTGCCCTAAACCTGTTAGTCAATTAAAGTAATTATAAGCATGCATTCCGCCCAACTTGCCTAGTGGTCAGCGTGCCTGACTGCGGATTAGGAGGTCCTGGGTTCAAATCCTGGTTCGGGCATGGATGTACTTTCTATCTCTATCTATCCTGTCTTTGTCCTTTCCTTGTATGAATGAGGTGTGAATGGTTGCCTACCCTATAAATGGGTCCCTATGGCATGTGTGTAGAGCAAAGTCGTATTTTCACCTTCATGGTGCTCTGTGATTAAAACGAAAGACGGTGCTCCCAATTGACTTAAATTCGCATAGTCAAGGCATAGCGAGCTTGGCTTGTCCAAGTGTCATTAGTAACAACAACAACAGAAGCATGCATTCAATTATAAAATAATCTCTTTTTACTGCTTGGGACTGTTTTGTTGAGATATCTCCCATTCATGTCTCATGTATAATGTTCTTTTGGTATCAATATTAAATATATTAAAGAATCATTTCATTTAACCGGAACTCGAATAATCGAAAGTCTCAAGTCAGTTTGCGATTGTGAAATTATTAAGAATAAATGGTAACACATCAAATATAAATTAATGATTGAATGTATATGTCCCTGGAAAGTTGTTTAGTGTTGTTATGTAAAAAATCAATCCAAAAATAAAACTATTTTGCATTTACTTGAGAATCATGAAATTCGAGTGAATTTAGTTTAAGTTAAGTTGTTAAATATATCACAGTTAGTATTTTTTAAAAATTTTCTGATTAGTTTGAAGTATTTCTGGAGAGATTCCTCAAAATTAGAAACCTAAAGTAATTATAGTCTTCAATGTATTCTTTAAATTATATTGAAGTAATTGGATTGTATATTGTTGCACATGTTTCATTTAAAATACAAAAAATTACCATAAAAATTATTATATTATAACTATACATTGCGGTTAAAGATTGATTTCAAATTCATGCAATATAATCATGACTTGACAGATTTAAAACTGCATGAAGTTAATGAAATTGATATTTCTTGCAAGGTAGTATTTTTCAGCACTTATTATGGTAAAAAATACTTTATAATCGTTTCTAATAATGTTCTTCTTAAAACAGTGTTATAAGATTTAAGTTCATGTAAAATAACTATTGAAATCTAAATAAAAGTTTTCCTATAGGAAACTCCTGTTCATCTATTATTTATATTTTGTTTATTTTATATGTTTCCCGGCTTATACACAAGCCAGAAGAATTGGGAATGAATGATCTGATAAATTAAATGATTTTTTGGTACGAAAGGTGACCACTGGAGTTGTTCTGATTTAAAAAAATTGCATAGTTGTTCGATTTAACACTATTTCCCGATGTATTTTCTTTCACTTATATTTGTATTTAATTTATTATAGTTTGAATTTATTTATCTTTATTCATCAGGAATTTTTTAAAATGGCCCACTATATCCCTTGAAACGACCTTATTTTATGTGCACTCTGAATGTGGCTTTAAGAAATTTTATGAACAAAATTTTACCCTCACTGAAAATGGGGTAGATATATTTTATTATTTATGAAAAAAGAGCTGGGAGAGATTTTGTTTATTTCTTTGCTTAGAAAAAAAAAGCAATGCGTTTCGTAATGCAATAGACGCTCGTTTTTACGAACTAGTGACACAAGTTCCTACTCTAACATCAAAGAAACAATGCTAATTTTAAGCTTGAAATTATTTTATTTAATCAAATTCTATTCATTTTTATTTTTCAATCGGCTAAGAAGACACACAGTTAAGTTTTTAAAGACATCATTTGTATCATAGAAACAACATGCTTCTAATTAAATGGGAAATTTGTAGGTACTTTAAATGTTTTTTGAATATGATGATTCTCTTGATGTTGATGAAATAAATATAATACAAGCAAAATTGCTTAGCCAAAGAGAAAAAAACATTTTTTAACACGATATATTTTTAATGGAAACTTATTTTTGAGCCAACAAAATTATTCATGTTAAGCATTAAGTTTTCCACTAATTAGTTAAATATTTATATTGTTAAATATTTATATTACTTCATCTTTGTGGCAGTTTTTAAGAAGTGTAGCTTGACGGTTGATGGTCAGTTTTCAGATATTGTCTTTGGATTACATGTCCATACATCGGTAGTTTTTGCTGTGATGCTTTTTACAAATATGGCTTTTGTTGACAGGTGATATATTAAATCAAATAACAGAAAAAACAAGAATTGAAAGTATTTATAAGACTGAGGATAGTAATAAACATAAATCAACACTAGGAACCCACAATAGTTCAATAATAAAAGATAATGCAATAGGGTGCCACAAAAAATATAGAAAATTTTGAAAAATCCCCTCTTATCAAACTATTTTTTATGGTTTTATGTTTTATAAATTTTTTATTTAATTTCCTTTTTTATATAACAAGTGAGAACTTGATTCCTTTTTGAAAAAAGAAATGACACGTGCAGACAGTATAATCATTGTGTTATTAGTTGTTGTTGTTACTTATGACACTTGGACTAGCTCGTTATGAATACGGGTTATGAAACGGAAAAGTTCGCTCAAGAAAAATGTTACCGTGTGAAAAGGTCAAATTAGCGGGAAGAGAAATTCCCTGGGCTAGTAGGGTTGATTACTTTGGACTCACTATTGACAGGAGACTAACGTGGAAAGCCCATATTACTAAAATCAAAAATAAATTCATAGCAGCTAAAACTACCGTTTATCCCCTACTAGCTCCCAAGTCAAAACTCTCGCTAACAAATAAACTCCTAATACATAAAGCTTACCTCAGACCGATAATATCCTATGCTTCTCCAATCTGGGGAGGAGCAGCTGATTCAAATATCAAAGTCAAAGAAGCCCAGCAAAGCAAAAATCTTAAACTAATTACTAACTCAGAGTTTTACTTTAGAAACCACCAAATAAGAGAGAACTTGGGAATTCTGCCCCTAGCCCGCTACCTTAAATTTCTTGCATTTAATTTCTACCATAAATTATACACAATCAACAATAGTGAGATTCAGGCTATTGAACTTTACAGTCCTTATGACCTAACGCATTTCCATAGGCCCAGAGCAGTGTTGAAAGTAAAACCTCTCACCAATATCTCCGTTTATTCAAATAATTCCAAATGGAAAAGAAAGAAGAAGAATAATTAATGGAAATCATATCTCTACCTAAATAAAATCCTGTGAGAAACCACATTGTAAATAAATCGTGTGGATCCTGTAAATATCTCAGTTTTATTTGATCTTAAACAACTATGGATAGATATCATTCTTTGTCCTCCGTTGTAAATATTCTAACGGAACTTTGTGTTTATCAAGAATTATTGTCATCAACCTGTGTTATTCCATTGTAACTCCTTGGTAAATATTTTAACGGAATTTGTGTGCTTCAAAGTATTATTGTAATCCTCCTGTGTATTCTCCTTATATTTTTCTTCGTAAAAAATTTTATAGGAATTTTATGTGTACCAAGAAATATTGTCATCATCTAAGTGTCTATTACTAGGATTACTCAATTACTTAGTCCAAAAACACAAGTCATGCAGAGTGCATCTAGTGGGAGCACTTACCTCTATATTTTTGTATTATTCATTATTGTATCTTTATTTTTGATTTTTTAATCACCAGGCCAAGATTATACAAGGATTCTAATTCATTAGAAAACGGGGTACATGGCCGGAAGGCTACAGACCTCCCTCAATCCCAGACAAAAAAAAAAAAAAGTTCGCTATGCCGTTGGTCTTGCGCATTAAAGTTAGTAGGGTGCGTATTTCGTTTAACCAGAGCACCACGACAGTGAAAGTACAAATTTGCTCTAAAATCCTCCGATAGATGTATTTATGTACCAAAATTTACTTCTTTTATAGTCTAAAAGAGATGCATATATTTTTAATTTAATTTATTTAATTAAAAAAATTAATCATAAATACTTTAAAGCACGCAATTTAAACATATCAATTTTATTTATCCAAACTGAGAAAAATGAAAACTTTTGACATTAAAATATATTAGAATAAATAAAAATAATAAGCCTTAATTATCATTGTTCTATTTAAAAGTATAAATCCTGAGATGTATAAAATAAACAAAAAGTAGAAAAAAGTACCAATTGTTTTTCTAAAGTATTTATCGTTTGTGTGTCAAAATTCTAAACACGTTAATTTTTAACCTGACCAAGTTCTATTTCTCTTATCCTCCTTAAGATTTACTTGACCTTACTACAATATGTAAAACATTCAACAATCAGAAATACTATTTTTAATTATTCTGAAAATAATCATTCTGACAATCAATAATTCAAGCGAACAAATTACAGTTAGTTAACTTAAAGTCAAAGAAAACTTAAGTAATAATATTTCGTTGAAATTAGCCTTTCTCAAACGTTCGGACCTAATTACTTAATAATGTCAGTTGCATAAATAATTCTAACTGCAAAACGAAACGCCCAAAATGAGCAAAACATTTAATTAATGCGAATATATTAAGAACTGTAAGTCAGAACAATTCTTATTTAAAAGTTGTTGCACGCTCTTCAAGTTGACAACTTACAAGAGTACATAATTGCGACTTCATTACCATAGAAATAGAAAAACATCTACACCAGTGCTTACAGCATCCTAAATATAATTTTCCCTATCTGGCATCTATTTAAATAAATGTTTGAAAGGCCTAATAACAGCTTTGGAAGCAATCTGTATTCAAGATTCACTCTGCATAGCAAAACAGAAGTGATTGAGAGAACGGCTTATTTGTTACGGTTGCCGTTAAACTCACAAAGATGCTGAGAATGTCATTACAGTGGAATAGAATAAACCTAAAGTGGAGTGACATCATCGAAAACATTTGTTGGCTTACAAACTGCGTCACCCACGTAACTACATAATTGTTTTGAGAAAGATAATGATTTTTGTCACGAATAACTTACATAAATATTGAGTTGTTCTTACTATAATGCGATTTTGTTCATTTCACTATGTATATGAACTGAAATATTAAAGAAATCTTAAGACCTAATGACGTCGATAATCTTTTTATTTATACAATTAAATTATAATACTTTAAAATTATAGCTTATATAAGGGAAAAAGTATTTAATAAAAATTCAACGCTTTAATGTTGTATTTTGCATACCTCATTGCTGTTTAATAAAGAATGAATAACATAACTACTACATTTTTCAAAACATTAATAAATTCATCCTTTCTTGTAGCTCAAATGAACAAGTTAGAAAAGTTTAATATTATTCATGCTGTCGTAATTAAAGCAAGAATATATAATTTAATTCAGTTAAAAACTCATAGATGTAATATATAGAGTTGCATATATATTTAAAAAAAACTTTTATGTAAAAAATCAAATTGATTTCTTAAATAAGGAAGCATTGTGAAAAAAGTATATATATATATATATATATATATATATATATATATATATATATATATATATATATATATATATATATATATATATATATATATATATATATATATATATATATATATATATATATATATATATATATATATATATATTCCACAAATTATTAAAAAATTATTAAATGAATTTTAAGAGAATATGATATTCAATATCAGAAAGTAATTTAATGTGTAAATAAGTTGTTTTGCTAAAAATTAATAAAAATATTTTCTAAAAAAGGAATCAAAACTCACTAGGAAATAAAAATACTAAGATTATCTTTCAATTAAAAAGAAGGCAATTCAAAACTCGGCGAAGCTATTCTGAATGTATTTGCTAGCTAATTTTTATATAAATATATATATTAAAATTATAATTTTTAAATTTTTATTGTTTATTCTAAGAATTCAAAGAAATTTATATGCAATACATTATATACATTCATTTTCAAATCAATGCATTTCATGACATTTATCTAAGGAAATTATTTTGAAATAAAATAATTTAAAAATGATTTCACATATCACGGAATAAATTAAAATTTAAGTTGATTTTCCTTATAACGAGAGGGAATAGTCATTGAAATGATATCTTTAATTAATAGAGTAAAAAAATATTTCTGCGTCAATTTGCAAAGTATATTTTTTGCTATAGCTTTCTATATTTGTACACTATTTATTTTCTGTTACATCTGCATATAATCTATGTTTGTTCCTTCTGCTATGTGAATAGTTAATTTTTTGTTTTTTCTTCTTTACAATTCAACCTTTTCTTTTTCTTTCAATTGCCAAAATATTTTTTGTTGTTGTCATCTTTTAATTTCATTTGAATGGTTATGTTTTTGTTCTTCCTGTTCCTTTGAGTCTTTCAATTCTTTTTTCTTGCGCATTTTTTAACTGTTTTTAACTGACGTGTCTTTTTTAAAGTAAGTTATAAAAAGTTATCTGCTTTCTCTGTTTTCTTGGATATTTCTGACGAATTTTTTCAGTTTCATCATGAATAAACAAGCATCAGAATTAATAAACGGGTCTAATTTACAGATTGATTATCAATATTTTGCGATTATTTCGCAATGAATTTAACTCATTTTTTTATTTCTAATATAAATTATAAACATGATTAAAAACTAGTAGATTGACTAATAAATTAGTGACCTAACAATGTGATGTAAATAAAACATTTATAAATTTGTTCCAAATAAATCCTTTATTAGTTAAAAAATAAACACTTTAAAAATAACAATAAATTAATTATAAAATTGCAACAAAAAACAATTATGGTATTAAAGTAGAAGTAACATCCAAAAAAGTAAAACCATTTAGCTATATTATATGAAAAGCACAATATTTATTGGGAAAATGCAAAAATACATCTCCGCTACATATCTGAAAATTACTTCTTCCTTTTTCACACATATATTGAGTTCTGAGAGAAGAACATATAAAGCATATATTTTAATTTTTATATGATTTTCTTATAAATTACGATGGAAACGGTTTTTAAATCAAATCGATAATTTATTCACAGAGGATTTCTCGAACTACGTCTTGCATTCTAAAAGAAACAATAAACAAATTTTACTGCATTGAGTGTCGTCAAAATAATTTTGAAAAAATAAAAATTAATGAACTTCAAAGAAAGGTCTCTATGATTGCTATAATGCATTTACATTCTTTATTTAAAAAGTATTTTAATCGTTGATAAGTTAAAGAAAAGACATCAAAAATCCATTGCATAAAATAAATAAATTTTTTTAATATATATCATATTAGAATATAACTGAGCTAAATTAAATTCACTAATTGAAAGTTTCGGATTTTCTGCTAAATGAGTTAAGCTTCAGAAGATTAATTTTACGGATTCGAAAACTGGGTTCCATATCTGAAGGCGAAAACCATTTATTATCGTTTTCTTTAATCGCGCCGTTGCCAACACACTTTACTCAATCACGAAAAGCTAAATATTTAATTTCGTCTCGCGGGAGCATAGAACAATAAGTAAGAATGGACAAGGATTCGCGCGGATGCTTGTTATTGTGGGGTGCGAAAGACCACCGATTTTCTGATTTGATCTTAAAACTCAGAGTGTTCCCGTTTCCATGGCAACAATCGATCCCACTGGTTCCTTTTTGAGATTCCTTCCCACCTGTGTCACTCGAAAACCCTCTGGGATGGGTTGTCGTTGAATTGGGTGTTCCTTCCGCCGGATTTACTTAGCTTCCTCTTTCTGTATTTCAAACTGAAAATACTACATGATAATAAATAGGAATAAATTTTTAACATTGAGATTAGCATTAAATCACAAAATAACATAAATTTTAATAAAACATTTCTTTGATCCGATCTTAAGTAAAGTACTCAATTTTTTACTTATAGACCATATATTTAAAAATAATACTGGGAATTTTTATTGCAACATCCTTTCGCTAATTAATAGAAATTATTTCAGGCAATTTTAGTATGGAATTGTAACCACAAAATGTATTTGTCATAAAAAATGAATAGTTTTTTATCGTAAAAATGAATGTTAATATTGAAATAATAAACATGTCCTTATTAATGAGTATCATTCATATTTTATATATAATTTAAATTTTATAGATTTTAAATTTCGGTTTCAAAAAATTTAATATATGCGATAAATAATAATTATGCTGCCTCTTCTGAATAATAATATTAAAAATTATGTTAAAATTGTATCTTTATCGTAAGCAAAATATATTTTTTATTCGAAAAATACGTAAAAAATTCATAATCTGATATAATTTAGCTAAACAATCTTCATTTAAAAAACAAAAATTATAAATTTATGAAATGATTCATTTTAATCAAAACTTTTTGATATAACCATGACAGCAGTATATAATAAGTAAAATATAAAATTATTGCTAAGTAATGAGTAAAATGTTAAATAAATTTAAAATTTAAATCGTTCTTACCGATTTCAACTAACTATAAGGAGAATGTTTTCTCTTGTTTTTTTTTTTTTTCATTTTGCTTTTTCTTCTTTTCTATTTTAAATGTGTTCGATTTTCGAAGAAATATCGCTAAAGATTTAAAAATTTGAAAACTAATTATTTAGAATAACAGGTAATTTTCATAACTTTGAAAACTTTTACTTTCTTTGTTACTGCTAAAAATCATGAATGGGTTTTTTCTGATAGCCGACGACACTGAAACAATCGATGGTGAATTTCGCCTTGTTTGCTGCCTTTCGATGATTACAGTTTGAATGCAAACAGAAAATTCGTCAACAAACTGGACTTAAGACGCCGCCTCAATATGATGTGGCGTTGATGAAACGTTATCGGACGTCATTGATATTTTAAACCTATGAAAATTGTAATAAAGTGGCATAATCATGATCTTAACTGGAACGAAAGAAACGACCTCTTTATGTTTAATAAGTTTACATTTAAAATTACTACTACTGCTAAACTGAAATTGATATCTTATTACTACTGCTAAACTGTGAAACTAAATAATTATTAAAAATGTTAATTAATCTTTCACTTTCTGCGAGTTATTTTGTTCACAAATGTATCATGACTTGATATATATAACAAATGAGGAATTTCCAAATCAATTCCTAAATTTTAGTAAACTCATGAAGTTATGTTTAAATACAGATTTAATATACTATGCAATAGATGCGTAATGTATGTAATAGTGTAGATACCACACGTAATAGTTCCCGATGCATCTCACAGAGAAAATAATAATAGCAAAATGTCACATGATCAAACGATATATTTTAGAAAGTAAAATTTAGTTTTCTTCAAAATAAATAAATAAATAAAAATAATAATGAATGGGAGAATCGGATTACCTATGTGAAAAATTGTGAATCTGATTTCAAAGTGGATTATTTTCTGTTAAAAATTAATTTATTAAACGTAGAATAAAATCTTGAAATTAAATAATTAAATGTTGGATAACCAAACGACTCGAGATATGAAGTCAAGTGAAGAGACTTCATATGATCAAACTTTATATAAAAATCTCTAAGTCGCTTAAATTTTCTTCGAACCTTTTCAATACAAATTTTAATTACATATTTTTGTCTGTCATAAGATAAATTAGAGTGTACGTTTTTATCTTATGTTCAAAATCCTCCAAAAATATTCTAATTATTCTTACATAATTATAGTGAAATGTATACAGTATAAAAAACCACTTTTAAGAAATTTCTCAAAAACTGCTTTTATTTATATTCGAATAAGGAAGTATATTTTCACGTTCCATCCTATTAGTGGAATATGAATTGTGATCAATAAAATACACATAAACAGAATAAATATATTATAGATACGCATTGGAATATTGAATTACTTATAATAAACTATTAAAAAATAAGTTTTTCCTAAAAATTAAATTTTTTCTCAGTTTGTGTAAAACATTATTATTTGAGAAATTTAAATATTCTATAACTCAAAAAGTAGAAAAAAACAGCTACAAAAATATTACTCAAAGAATATAGATTTATTTTAATTGTTTCAAATTTCGAAGCAAAAAATGCTCATTTTCTAAATGGAAAAATTCTGAATACTATTTTATATATTGATACTATTTTTAATTCTGAAGTTCACATACCAAAGAAAAACTTCTTCTGAAGGTTTAAATCATTTATATTTTAACAAAAAAAATTAACTGGGAAAAGTGACTCAAATGTCATGATCAATTAGCAAATGGAATAAATAGGAAATGCATAAAGATGACTTTTATGTAATAAATGTCAATCCATAATGTAACTTATTATTTTAGGAAAGAAGAAATCACATGATGTAATTTATGGAAGGATTACCAAAAAGATCATTTGATTTATCAAAGAACGTTGGGAAACTATGTTTGTAAACTTACATCAATAAAGAAAGCTACAGTAGTCTAGATATTACATGATGCATGATGACAAATAAATTTATGCATTATTTAACTATGGTAGAAACAGAATCCAGATGCTTAATTTAGGAACTGCATATGTAAAGAAACAAGAAGCTTTTATGAACGTGACAAGATGTTGACATCAAGGAGAAATGGCAGGACAACTGGTCCAACGCGTCTACTGGTCGTCTAGTACATGAAATTTTCTCTACAGTTTCCATCAAATCTTTAAATTGGACCAGGAATGAAATCCTTTTCATGACCGGCCATGGCCCATTCCCTACTTATTTCTACAGGGTGGGTCTAACGGACACCCCAAATTGTACCTGTGGTAACGAAGGAGACCCAATACATTATCTCACGGTCTGCCCACTCACTTCTACGTGGCATTTATCAACCCCTGCAAAACAGTGGGTTATTAACTGGAAACGAGCCGTACTCTCTAACAAGACCTCTAGACGAAAACTAAACCAATTAATGGACTTCCTAATTAATCAAGAGTGCTTATTCACGTGGCTCAAGAAGAATCAGCATTGACCCTCCTCTGCTAAAATCACAAGCCTAAGTACTTGGACTTCTGTACTTAGCCTAAGTGCTTAGACTTTGCTAAGCAATTAGCAGCTTCAACCTATTTTAATGGACTCTTTTCAATTTATGTTTTTAATTTATGAACTCCTCTTCAAATTTTTTTCAGTGTGTTTTTATTCATTATTTGTAATCCTTCGTATTTTCATACTTTGTCATTCATTCATATTGTATTCTCATCATTTGTAATTCTATGTATTCTATGTATTCTTATCATTTGTAATTCTATGTAATTCTATGTAAGTGTGTTACTCCACATTTTTTTGCAACTTGTTCCGTTGTTTTCGCTAAAGGCGGCCGGGACACACTAAATCTGGCTACAATGTCCTCCAGGTGAGGTAACTCATCTGGGGTGGCAGGCCAAGTCTTGGGAATCTTCTGCTTGCTTCCTGCTTCAAAATCACTCCATCCGGCTGCTTCTATCCAACTGGTAAAGTCCATCTAAGGGCTAGGTACAGGGAAGTATGCCGGTGCAACAACAACAACAAGATGTTGACATTCTTTCATAATCACAAGATGACATTACTTGATCTCAAAATCAGTAAGATAAAATTAAGATAAAAATAATTTATTTGACTTCAAAACAAAACAAATTTTTACTTAATTAAAAGTAATGAAGAATATTAATTAAATCTCATAAATGGCAACATCTACTTTTGATATAAAATCTCACTTAAATATCATATTTATACTATTAAATAAATCATTTTACTGAAAAACAGATGAGTAGTTCAAATATTGAGAGTTAATATTTAAAAAATGAACTGTTAAATTAGTGTAGTTAGAGAATATTTTAAATATTCGCTGATGTGTTTATAAAGAATTTAGTAATGTATTACATGTAATGTATATATAGCTAATTTATTAATGTTATTTCAGCTCTAAAATGTTGACAAATTTATACTTAAAAGATAAAAAAACTATAGTAGGAACACACACGAAACTTCAATATTAGTTTCATAACTATAAAAAAGTCTGAAAACTTATTTTTCCAAATAATAATTTAAAATATTATTTGATAGTTTGAGCAAATAATAGAAAATCCACCCTTGTTTGACGTGTAATAAATATTTTATATGCTTAATTTAATATTTTTTAATTAGTTTCTTAAACATGCAAGTATATGTCACGAGATCCATGACGTCACGTTTTGTTAATGCGAATCAGTTCTTATTTATCTTATGCGAAACGAATACATTTTCCTTTTCAGATTTTTTTACATTATTCATTCTTTGATTATTATATTCAATATCACCTATTTAATTAAATTCTTATATTCATTGCAAGAAATATTATAAATTCGCTGAAAAAGTTTAAAATTATTTCCTCCATTTTAAGAATTTAAGTACTTTTCTTTAAGCCTTAAAATGTGCAAATGCTAGCATAAAGTGTGTGTTCAACAATATTAATTTATTAATGGCACAGTTAATATTTACTATTTTTTAATAAATAAAATTTATTTACCTTCATTATTAAGAGATGACGCAACTAATAGGACAATATCGATTTTTTTAAATCAAGAGAAACATTTTTAAGTGTGTTTAAGTTTAGTAAAATATACCTTATGGTAAACTTCATAAGGAAAAATCTTTGTGGGTTTGGTTTGGGTAATATATGTCATTTTAGTGTTAATAGATTTTTATTTGATTATTGCATGGAAAACAGTTTTAGATGATAGCATAATTTGTTGTTCACTTTCCACTTATCTTTTCATTTAAATTCAAAAATTAATAAGTTTTAAATGCAGATGGGAAGGAAATAATATAACAGTTCTATTAAGAAATTGTACTCAAGGAATTAAAAAGATAATTTTTTTAAAAAAAAAAGGAATTATTCCATTGTACTTGTAGATAAAGAGTAAGTATTTACATTGCGTGAAATATTTACCTATGCACTCTCCGATAATAATTATAGTGGATTGTTCAATTAAACGCAGACACTCCAAAACAAGTAGCCGTTCAAACACAAAAGTAATCTGCTTCCCACATCATGCAAATAATGTTTGCATCGCACTTGAAAAAAGGACATTTTACTTTAGTCCTTCCATTTTATCAGTTTCAGTGCATGTCTCAGATAATATTTATACTAACAATGCAGAAAAAACTGTTTGCTTTTCTGTCATTCTGTCTGGAGGCCTTCTCCATAAAAATGATGTCACTTTCCATTTATTACCAGTGCTCACGGGAATTCTAACAATTTGAAATGAAGTTAGCAGTGGGAGATGAACATACCTTAAGCAATCAAAGATTTACATTAGTTTCAAGGAAAATAGCCATTGTACACCAACGTTTCTATTTTATTGTTGAAATTTCCTTATATCTTCCTTGATTTTTATAAGTACAAATTATTCGATATTACATTAAAATTGAAATTTTTGCTAATTTAATTAATAATAAATTAATGTTTTTAAAATATTTTATTATATTTAACTAAATAAATTTTTATTGATGAGCTATATATAATTTACGATATGTAAATTATTTCGGTTGGGGAAAAATATCAATGTTTTTATTACTTACATTGATAATTAGTTCTAAAAATCTTCAATATATTTTTGTTACTCTAACTTTTAGATATTTAGTTCTAGAATATTAATAATTTTATTGACAATAAATGTTCTTGATTTCAGTGTAGACTTTCATATAACAAATAACTTATAAGTAACATATGCAAAATCTTTTCTATTTTTAAATTATATTAAAAAAATCATTTTTGTGCTCACTAACAATCGTTTGTAATTATCATTATTTTTTGTGTAATCGCTTGTTGTGGAGTTCTAAACAAAAGGTGATTTTTTATTTCTCATACTTCCTAAGCATTTTATATGACACTTAATGATTAAATGTCAAAGTATGAAATAATGTTTCGAAATTATAATTATATACTGGTAGTGATTGCAACCTCGATTTTTATTTTCGAAGCAGATTTCGCTATTTTATATCCAAAATTTGAGCTCGTATTTATGAAAAACGAAATATTATAAAGCATTCAAACATTTTATACTCACAATTTTAAATCACGCGCAAATTAATTCTGAAGGAATTTCATCTATTATCAATCATAAGTGCATGAATTTATGATTGATATTATTTGATAATTACATAAAAGAGGAAAATTCATTTAATTCAAGTAGCTAATTTTTCTTGCTTAAAGGAAATTAATAATGTACATATATATTGAAAATATTTTCAAAAATTAATAAGTGCTTAACTCTGATTATTTAAAAATGAAGATGACAAAAAAATACTTCCATATTCTGATTATTTTAAAATTGAAAATGCTGAAAAAAATAAAATCAATTTCAATTTCAATCTGAATTTACATATAATTAAAATGCGAGGTAACTTTTAACAAAAAATATCGCTTTTTTATTTGAGATATATTATTAATGTATAAAATGATCATTTTTCTCAAAGGCACAAAATACATCAAGCAATTTATTCAAAGGTATGGGTTAAAAAATTACTTTTTTGTATCAGAACTTTTTAAAGCACTTTTTATCTTAGAAATCAAAACTAAAATATTTCTATCTTAGAATTTTTTATAATCTTGCATTTGAAAACACATCATTGATGAAAAATAAAATCACTATCTGTACAACATGTTTATAATTGGTGTTTATACTTATAAACAGAAACAACTACCCATTCCTCCAGATAAAATTCAGTCCATAGGAATTCGCCCTAAAAGATATTTTTAGATTTTTTGTCTAAAGACATGTTTAGGTTTTTCCATGAAAGACAACCATAGGAATCAGCCAAAAACCAATAACAGAACATTTCAAAACTATCTACACATTCTTCAAAAATTATATTCATAGTATATGCCTTATTATAAAGAAATTTATAAGGAAAAACAGCTAAAATTATTTTGTAATGCAAAGGTATACCCAACTTAATTTCATTTATCTATAATTATATCCGACACACGTGTCACAAAACAAAGTATCTTATTAAGAAAATGCAACGAAAGGTAACCAAGAACCAACCAAGTAATTTGTAAACCAAGGAATTACATAATCCAATTTCATTTATTTAGAATTAAATGAAAAATATGTGTTATGGAACAAAGTATTTCATACAGAAAAAGCAACGAAAAGTATTTCGTCAGCAAAAGATTTATTTAAACCAATTTCATTCATCTAGAATCATACGTGAAACATATACCACAATACAAAATTTTTTATAAAGAAAACGCAACCAAATATATTTTGAAAATTTAGAACTTGTCCAAACCAATTTCAGTCATCTAGAATCATATGTGAAATATGTGCGATAATGCAAAATTTTTTATTAAGAAAAAGCAACCAAATATATTTTGAAAATTTAGAATTTGTCCAAACCAATTTCATTCATCTTGAATCATACATGAAACATATACCACAATACAAAATTTTTTATAAAGAAAAAGCACCAAATACATTTTGAAAATTTAGAACTTGTCCAAACCAATTTCAGTCATCTAGAATCATATGTGAAATATGTGAGATAATGCAAAATTTTTTATTAAGAAAAAGCAACCAAATATATTTTGAAAATTTAGAATTTGTCCAAACCAATTTCATTCATCTTGAATCATACATGAAACATATACCACAATACAAAATTTTTTATAAAGAAAAAGCACCAAATACATTTTGAAAATTTAGAACTTGTCCAAGCCAATTTCAGTCATCTAGAATCATATGTGAAATATGTGCGATAATGCAAAATTTTTTATAAAGAAAATGCAAATATTTTGAAAATTTATAGAACTTGTCCAAACCAATTTCATTCATCTAGAATCATGAGAAATATGTGCGACAATACGATCGCTATAATACGAAGGTTCTTTAATGACGATAAAGTAAAGAAAATCATTTTGTAAGCCCAGGATTTATTTGATCTAATTTCACACATCTAGGATTATATGTGAAATTCGTGACAAATTATTAAGTATCTCATAATAAATAAAGATAGAAATGTATTTTGTGTGTAAGACACAGGGATTTATCCAAACCAATATCATTCATCTAAAACCACATGTAAAAAATGTGGCCCAAAGCACAAGGGAAAGCAATTTAGCATGATATTCAAGCTTTTTTTGCTACTATATGAATGCTTTTTTTCTTCTAATTTTATAAGTTATGAAGTTTATTTAATATGTTTGCTTTTTCGATTTATGCGTTTTTTTACAAAGGATTTGCTAATGATTATTTTTAAATTTTATTCTCGTGGAAAATAATTTGGAATTCCGTTTAATCTAAAATACATTTCTTCTTTATTCAATAAATAATGCTTTAACTTCATCCATTTTATTTATTAAAAAAATTACATAATTTTACTTTCCATTCTAATTTTTTAGGAGGTATTATATACGTTGCTTAAATAACATTTGTTATTCTGTATAATGTTTAGATTATCTTACAAAGAAATTCATGCAATAATTTTTCATAAATTCAATATGTTTTTCATACTATTTCTGAACATTTAATGCATGGGTGATTTTGCTTAATCGTTCCATGTGATGATTTCTTTTCATATATTTCTAAAACATTTTATTGCCAGTGACATGCATATCCAGTTCTAGTTTTATAATATGAATACACACTTGCAGTATTAGTAATTTAAATATATTCCTATTACATAATTCTCAATGTAATAAATTACATAACGGAAATAAAAATTTGCAAAAATTTAAAAAATACAAAAATAAAATGAATGTCCAAAATAAAAATTTCTCATTCTAACCAAATGAAAAATAGGATCAATCTAAATTGTTGCATAAAAAAGTTTCGTTGATAGAATTTAGGGCTAAAAAATATTTATAATATTTTTCCATAAATTTTCAGTTTGATTCTGAATGGAAAACAATATATTATTTCAGGAACTAATGTTTTATTTGTAAGAGGCAAATGGCAACCAAGCTAGTAAAGAAAGCAGAAGTATTTGAACGTGAAGCTATTTTCGAATATATTTGTCAATAAAATTCCTTTTTGTGTAGATATTTTTATTTTTCCTATTACTAGGAGAATAGAAATATTATTTTTGAATCTTTTCTTTATATAAAGAATATTTTGTTCACAAAATAGAAATATTATTGAATTATAAGGAAATAAAAAGAATTATTGTAAGCCAGTATATCGTTTTATGAATGGGATAAATTTATCAAATTAAAATATTGTATGATAAAATGATTTAATGGAAAAAGAAATCTTTTGCTTTTAGTAAAATCCTTTAAGAAATTCTAAATTTAATATCATTAAAAAATTAAAAATGAAATCATAAAAAATAAAAGAAATTTTTATGCAATTTATTTATTTTTAATTTATTTATTTATTAGATTATTTTAATATATAAAAATATATTAAATAAATAAATCGTTATATAGTACTTAAATTTATTATAGATGATGTTAGAATTTTAATTTTTGCAATATATATATATATATATATATATATATATATATATATATATATATATATATATATATATATATATATATATATATATATATATATATATATATATACATATGAAATGCTTAAATAACAGTTTAATTTCTCATTCAAATACTTTTTAAAAGATAGTCCAAAATTGTTAGATGAAATTTTGATTACCCACAAATAATCTCAATAATTGTCATATGTTTCTAAAAATTCATTCTAATTGCCCCCATAAAGCATGATTTAAGCTTTTGGAAACAAAACAAAAAAGATAAATAATGAATTCTTTTCTCAAATACTTGAAAATTGTTTTGATTATTAAAATATATCCTATAATTAATACTAAATTATAAAAAATATTAAATTTTTTGTTTTAAAGCCATTTTTCCCGCAGTGTCCAAAGATATTAAAGGACAGCTATTTGATTAATTTTTTATTTAAAAATAAAATTTACCCTTCATTTTAAATTTATATTCTATAGTTTTGCTAAAAATAAAATATAGATGCTGTTTAAAAATTATTCATTATAAGACAATTAACTATGCTGCGAATTTCCAAACATTTGAATAAAATTGTTATGTTCTTTGTGAACCATTTTGAATTGATAATCGGCACCATTTTTTTATAAATGAATACACATTTGATCTCCTAAATATCTTGCGAGATCCATTGAGTAGTATAAAGGTTATCAAACAGTTTGATCAAAAATTAATAATGTTAAATTAGGAACATTTCAATATTAATAGTTAAACCATAGAATTTTATTCTTTTTCATTATATCTTAGAAATTTTTTATGTGCCACGTGGAACATATATGTTGATCAAATATTGACAGAGTTGCAAAACCCTATTATATATCACGCAATAATTTTGTGAAATGTATTTTTTTATACTTTTTCCTGTAGAATTTTCAAAAGATCAATTTTATTGAAAACTTTTAGTAAAATTTTCCACATAAAATTTTCATTTTATTATTTCTAACATTGTCTTATTTATTCTTTAAATTCTTTCAGTTACATTGAGCCATTTACTTCTTCCTCGCTCTTTTTTTAACTATAAAGTGATTGGTTCTTTATTTCCTGTTGAGATTATGACTACGCCTCTTTATTTTAATTCTCAATTGGTTTAAAATATCTATGACGTCAGATAACGTTTCATTTACGTCATATCGTATTGCGATGGCATCGTAATTACGACATGTCGACGAATTTGCGGCCTATCTTCAAGTCGCATTCATAGAGCGGCAGCAAACAAGGCGAAGTTAACGATCGAATGTCTGTGAATATCGTCGAAGTTCAACTTGTTAATTTAAGCAATTTTTTATATAAAGACCAAAGCATCAGTTTGAGAAGTCGTTTTCCATTGGTTGAAGCCATTAAACCGTTGATTACTTCAGAAAATGCCTGAAGTTCACACAATTCCTGAGCACAAGGCATTTGATGTCACGGAAGTACTAGAAGAGAATTGGTTTTTCAGATTTGGCAAACCTCTTATCATCCACTCTGACTAGGGGACAAATTTCCATTCTGACATTTTCAAGGGACGGTGTGAACTACTTGGTGTGGACAACATTCGCATGAAATTTCTACATTCCTAATAGTGTGCTGACCACAAATGAATGCAATTTAATTTTCCTGTGGTTGGCAAAGAGATTTATTTGTAAGGGGGTATATTTATGTGGAGAGTGCATGGCGAAGTGAAGTAAGGAGATGACCAGAGACCGGTTTTGGCGCCAGGAGAGGAAGGAGGGAAGGAGAGACTTGCAGGGAGACCGGGGGCTTGAACGCGTGCAGCTGACGAAAAAAGAAGGAGAGCCTGAATCGGTGTGAGATCAGTGCCGGACACTGGGAGTTTGCCGAAAAAAGGAGGTGGTCGAGTATATAGCCGTGCAAGGCGAGTTCCTGAGAGAAGAATATACTCAGGAGATTGGCTGCAGGAGGGAACCACGTCATACAATACTCCAACAGCTGCTGTACCACGATTGCAGAAAAATCCCTAGAGAAGAAACGGAAAGCGCCGAGTAACGAGGAGTTTCTGGTCACCCGATAAGTGTTAAGCCTGGCTCACGTGGGATACCTGGCGTCTCCAAATGACTTTGTAAGTTTCTTTTGTGTAAATCCCTAGTATGTTCTCCAAAGAATACTAGGAATCTTTATTTATGAGAGATTTTATTATTACATCTATTATTAAATATAATCTATTATAAAATTATAAGAAATTAATCTATTTTTGGTTTGTGTCTAATTTATCTGTAAAAGAGTATACTTATTTTGTCCAATTTAATCTGAAGATATCATTAATTGTATTATTCTAAATTAATCATTAATAAACTTAATTAACTAAATATGAACCTGGAATTTTGTTAAGTGTCTGTTGATAATATGGTTTAACAAAAAATTCACTGCATAAAGGATTACTGAATAATAAGACACTTAGTACAATAGGGTGAAATGGTAATGAGGATTAATCAGATGATCCTAAACCATCTCACGAATCAACATGACTGAGGAATAAAACTTTTTTTACTTGCTTACCGCATGGCATTTCACAACAGATTTTACGCTTTGCCAAATGCTGTATGGAAGAGACGTGAGATGACTATACGATGTCCTGCTGCGTGGAAACCAGATGTTCCTATAGTTAATCCAGTATCTTGATCTCTTGAAAGATGTGCATCATTTCACATGCGAAAGAATCAATATCATGATAGCATTCATGGAGAACCAGTATGATATAAAATCCACAGGCTAAGAAATATAATAAAGGTTATAAAATTTGGCCTTAGAAACCTAAATATCGTAAAATATTATCACCCACTTAAAAACATGTTAAAGAAATTCTTTGCAGAGCAAAAATTATTAACGCTTTTGTGGTGTGAGGATTCAAAGAACACCTTCTTCTAAGAATAAAGTCGACACGTAAAGAACTGGCCATCTATCACAGTAAAACTTATCTTACAGTGAATTATTTCTCGGGGTGTGCAGTCCTTAAGGAGAGGGCCATACCACAAAAAAATTAAATAGTGAAAATATTTGCATAGTTGTCTTATATTTCTGTTTAAGTACTTATTTTATTATTATTAAGCTTGGAAATTATTGTCTAAACCATATTTATTGCGAAAATAGCTGAGGAATAAACTTTGGGATCAAAGACAGCTTGGCGATATGTAGTGGTTAAAAAGAATATCCACGAAGTTTCAAATTGATATGAGCAATGGGAGGCAATATACAATAAGATCTTACTATAAGATTGTTCTGAAAGCTTCAAGGGCCTATATCGAAGTTGTAGTGTCATCAACTCTGAAAATTCCTATGTTGTAGTTCTGTATTATTGAAACTACAGGTTTTTAGTTTCTAACTGTAGTTATTGTCGTTGCAACGGAAAGAACAGTGGATAAATATTTGCTTAGAAGAATGGTACAGAGTCTTCTTTATTTCAGGAACATCACATCCTAGTTGCCAAAGGAGAGCGAACGATCATATATGTTAAGGAAAAAATGCCCTAGTTACCAACATATTTTATCAGTTGAACTATTTTGTACTTTTCATGGATGGGGAAGAATTGCAGCCTCTGTTAGTCGCTTGACCGGAGCACCTAAAAATAGGTAGAGGACCGACTTAGCTACATTGCCCCAGGCGTTAGCTGAGCATATTGGAGTGGCCTTCACGCTTTGGGTGACCCTGCCACTCCCGACGTACCTCGCCCACTTCGCCCAGGAACACCCCCTCGCCGGCAACTAGAGCTCTAGGCTGCTAGCGCACACTATGAGGAGCTTAGGGACAATCCAGGATGACTTGGATTGTTCCTCCGGTACATTACTGGTACCAAAGTTCCCGATCCGGAGGCTCCCTGACTAACGACCTAAGTCATCAGGAACAAACTATTCTCGCCCGATTTCGAAGTGGACATCTGTTGTTTGTTGTTGTTCCTTATTCCACTTGATCTCAACAATCTAGACCAAGTCCAGTAGATCATTCGCCCAGAGAAAGTCCCCAACCAGCGCAGGGTTATCAAAAGATCTCTCTTCTCCAAACCCAGACAGGAGAGCAGATGGTCCGGAGAAGCTTGGTGGAAATTACACCTGAGGCACACAGGGAACACTTTCTGACCCTGAACGAATGTAAGGGTGCGAGTATGTCCAGTAATGAGCCTGGTAATGGTGGTTTGCAATTTCCTATTGCCCTTCAACTCCAGGGCAGCCCCAGGATGGTTAGTGGACATCTTAAGGCCCTAAAACCTGTACTAACTGCTTTACCGAGCAGGCTTCCCTGAACACATCCTTAAGTTCCTAGGGCTCTCCAGGCAGGACTTGGTTGACGACCTTCTTCTGGTTTTAGATTATTGTAGAGTGTACAACGTCATGGACCTGGTCTAGCGCTGCTGGCCTTTGGGGGCATGCAACAACAAAAACAATCAGTTAAATATTTTTATGTATCAAATAGAGTATAAAATTTATAACTACTCGCGATATGAGGAAAAACTAAAATCAAATGTCTAAGTATACTATACCATGATTTTCGTTTCCTGAAATCACTTGTGTCAAATAAAATATATTTGATCATAAATTCTTTACAAGTAAAATAGCAAGTTTCGTATTAATGATTGTCTCGAAATCTTCAAATAAATTTAGACAATTTTTTTAAAATCAAAATTATAGAATTAAAAAAAAATCACAAAATATCTCTATTTAAAATGTTATTAATTTGATGTTATTGATGTTAATAAATTCAAATATATTTTTAAAAAAATTAAATCTTATATATAAAATTTACTTCATTACTTTATTAATATTTAGTACCAGTTCTATTATCAAACAGTTTAAAATTTCGACAAGTTTATTGAATAGTGTGATTTATATTTAGAATTGCTAATTTTTGAATGTTTCATTCGATTTACAAATATAAAATTTAATTTTGGGGCATTAAAGAAGATTACAAACAATGAAAAAATGGACGCAGAATAGGAATTTACATTTTTTTTAAACTTTTATTTGTCCAAAAAATGAAATTTTCAGATAAATACGAATCAAATTCAATCGCTAAGCAAAATCATGAGTTATTAAACTTCGTAATTTTCTTTAAGAAAACGAATTTTATAGAAAATGAATTTAATAAAAATAGCATTCATGAAAATTTATAATCCATAATATATTTATTTTAATGAGTTTTATATCATAACATGAATTTTCGTTTAAAGTAAAACACATTTCTATCTTGATTAAATTAAAGCAAAATCTTACCGTGCATTTTCAGATAAGTTTATTTTAGCATTTTTCATTTGTTGGATTTTCAGAATTATTGCTTCAGTTAATCTTTGGCTTGCATGACACATAAAAAAAACAAGGTGGAAAAAAATTTATTATTCTAATTAAGATTATATTTTGTTGAAACCTTTTGATTTGATGCATCATTTAATTCGCTCAAACATTTATGCTGAAAAATATATCTTTCGTTTCGTAATTCAGAGAAGTATTTACTCCAAAAATCTCATTTTCTATATGCACATTTTCTAGAAAACTTTTCCGTCGAAATAAATCAGAGGGAAATATTAATCTTATTTCTTAATGGCCATTCTTTCTTTCTTTAGTTTAGTTAAATAAGAAGAATAAGTAATGGTCGTGAATGCCTGAAAGTGTTAAATGAAGTAAATATTTCATGTTTCTACGCGGGACACCACACGACGAGGTGCATTTATTAAATGAAACTCTGCTGTTTCTTTCTTTGCATACCAAGTGCCAACAATGGTTCTTTTTCCATTCTACTAATAAAGTGTTTGGAAATGTCTATATATTGATAGAATTCTTTCTTTTTGCAGATATACATTTAAAGAAACGAAAAATTTCATTACCTTTGCTGTATATTTCAAATGGATTTTATTTTTTGTAAAATTATTGAGCACAATCGACTAGTATAATTTAATGAAAATGTTTTAAATTATACCTCGTAATTTGTGAAACAAAACAAGTTTGACTATTTAAAATAAAATATAATCTTGATATTTTATTATTTTGCAAATGAAGTTTGAATAGTTTTTATAAACACAAATAAATTTCATAACGTAAATGTAATTTTTAAAATTTAAAATAAAGAAATTTAAATTTAGGAATAATAAAAAAACTTAGGGTTAAAAGAAATTTGTAAATGTGTGAGAGTCTTAACTAATGATACTTATTTATTATTAATAGCATTAAACATGATGTTTTTATAATAGTTATTAACTACCTAATTGTAAGAAAATCTAAATTCAGATAATTTTCCATTGCATTAAACTACATAAAAAGTATAATTTTGCTTTTGTAAGATTGGAAATTCTTTTCTTACTGTGCAAAACTTTTTTTAATTAAATCATTATAGGTGTAAAAACAATATTCCTCTCCACTACTATTAATATTTTAGGTTAAAAAATTGTAACCTTATTCTTAAAAAATTAATTAAAATTTAATATGCTGATACATTTCTCTCTTTTAAGGAGCTAAAGGAAATGATATATGGTAATACAGCATTAGAATTTCACTCTATTCCAATCAAGAATTTCACCTTTCCCTTGATGACCACAATATATTTTTAATTAATAAGAGCGAAAAATTATGCATGCAAAAAGGAAATCAAGCGATTTTATTTTGGGTTTTGATAACGAGGAAAATTCCCACTCAGAATTAATGTACGAATGTATTCCACATTTCATAATTTAACACATCTTGCTTAAAGTCTGGGAAACAAACCAAGCTTGTTGAGATTTTCTGCACAGTGAAAGTATTACAGCAAGTTTTGACAATGTACGAATAAAAACATTACATCCACATGAATATTTAAAATAGAAAATCTAATTAAAACACTAAAGAAACATACTATAGGTAACCCTCCTATAACACGGTATCTTATAACACGGTTTCGCTATAACACGATTCGTAAATTGAGGGAAAATTCCTACAACACGTTATCCTATAACACGGTTTTGTTCCAATGTTAGAGCTTGTTATCGGTCAGCGGAAACATGTTCACTCCTTACTTCTTTTAAAAACACTTTGCCGGTATACTGGAAAGAAAATCTAAAAGCTTGGGTAACAGGAAATTTATTTAAAGATTGGTTTTCAAATTGTTTTGTGCCAAGCGTTGAGCGTTATTAAAGGCAGAAAAATTTGAGCTTTAAGGTGCTATTACTTTTAGATAACGCTCCATGCCACCCACAAGATTTGACTCATCCCAACGTCAGAATAATGTTCCTACCACCTAACACTACTTCGTTGCTCCAACCATTGGATCAAGGTATTATTTATACCTTTAAAACGTATTATATAAGAAGATCCTTACAGTGGATTTTAGACGCAACCGATTCGGAATCAATTAGCGTAATGGAAGCTTGGAAGAAATTTTCAATCAAGCACTGTATCGAAATCATATCTTTGTCGCTGAAAGAAATAAAAACATCAACCTTAAATGCGTGTTGGAAGAAGATATGGCCCTCTTCAGTTGAAACAGAAAACATGCGTGAAACATCAGAAAACGAAATTGGTGCCATATTAAAAGTCGCTAAATCAATCGGAGGCAAAGGTTTTGTGGATATGGCTACTGAAGACATTCAAGAATTATTAGTGGAAGAAGAAGTTGACGAAGTGGATTTGATGGAAATGGCATCCCTGGATGCAAATCAAATAGATTTTGAGGACGCTAGCTCTGATGAAGATTGTGCAGTTAAGAATTTAACATTAAAAGAATTACAAGAAGGCCTATGCTTAGCGGAAAATCTCGAGTCATTTTTCTTGAAAACAGACCCTTCCACGGAAAGAAGTCGAAAATTCAAAAGGGAGCTGCAAAACTGTTTAACTCCATACCGCGAAATTTACAATGAAGCCTAGTAAGAACTAGTCAGCAAAGTTCGATTACAGATTTTTTTAAGAGGGGAAAACATACAAAAACTTTAAATAGAGAAAAAAGTTCTGAAAGTCAAGGCGATATCGTTCCACCTAAAAAACGTTCTCGGTTGATTGTACTGAGCAGTGACGACGAATAAATTCATTAAATTAGGGTTGCGTTAGATTAAAATATTTTTTCTTACTTTGTGTTGGATATACATTTATTATTTAATAAAAATGAAGTTGTTTATGTCAAATTAAAAAAAATATTTGTTTTTAATAAGTTTTTGGAACGTAACCCCCCTTTTTGTACTAGTTCTGGGTCTCATACAACACGATTTCACACAACACGGCATTTTCTAGGAACCTAGCTACCGTGTTATAGGAGGTTTACCTGTACCAATACAGCATCATGTTTAAATGCAATAAGCACTCAGGCATACGCCACGTCGAATACTACCAACTTCAATGATGTATTTTTTATATATTCTTCCTGTCACTATATATATATACAACAATGCCATCTAGCAGTAGAGTCACTGCATACTTTAAATTCGTGCTGACAACGTCATAAATTTATAGAATTGATTAATAACAGTAAGGGAGTGTGAAACAATTTTAATACAAATATGTTTTTTAAAATCGTTTGATCTTAAATATCATCCAATAAAAAAAAGCGATTTCGAACGAATTCATTGCCAATCTTAAAAAGCTTGTTATCAAATTTCTGAGAATGAGAAAAAAAGCTACGAGAGAATAAGAAACTTTAACAAATTTTGAAATATTTAAATAATTTAAAAATTTTAGTAAGAAAAGTATAGAAAAAAGTAGAAAAATGTGAATCTAAAAATAATTAATAAATCTTCAGATTTAAGCAAATTTTCGAATAATAAGATAGTTGCCATTCTCAAAGTAAGGTTTGGAAGAATAAAAGAATTTAAATAGTAAACGATCTCAGAGATGAGGTTATATTTGATATAATTAGTAAAATCTCAAATTTTATATTCTGCAATTTTTTCTCGGTGAACAATTTTTTAAATTTGCTTCTTGTATATCTGATTAAAAATATATATGTTGATTGATAAATACTTAATCTAATTGTATGCTTTTTATTACCAAATTCATTTTTACTCACATTTATCTTTCTTTTTTGTGTCGTAATATCTATATTGATTTGGTAAACTGAGAAATATCTGAAAAAATTAATAAAATTACTATGGAAAAAGTTACCTACATAATTTCTACATTAAAAAATACATTTCTATATTATATTTTTATGCGTTTAATACTTCTATAATACTTTATTTACCTGTAAAAGTTTAAAAATAGATGTGATCAAAAATAAGGAAGTGTGTGATTCATATTCTTTAGTCCTATTAAATCTTGTGAGTTAACACAAATTTCATATTGCCATATGTAATGCAGTATTAGACATTTATTGGATATTTATAGCATTGCTTTATAATATTCTTCTATTTCAAAATTTTTAGATTGCTTTAAAATCTAATTCAAATTAATTTTTCTTAAAAATAGCTCAATTTAACAATCATTCATCAAATTTAGAATGTATTCAAACTTTTTTCTGAATAAATTCCCATGAGTTTGCTATAATTTGGGATCTTATTGAAATTTAGAAAAATTACTGGGATACAAATTAAACTAATCGAATATCAATTACAGAAAAATAAAATTTAAATATTGAAATGCCTCTTCTTAACTTGCAATTTCGGTTT
Organism: Latrodectus hesperus; assembly: GCA_037975125.1. Lineage (NCBI taxonomy): Eukaryota > Metazoa > Arthropoda > Arachnida > Araneae > Theridiidae > Latrodectus > Latrodectus hesperus. The sequence continues at coordinate 7,136,064 of CM075852.1, read as the reverse complement.
TCATTTGAACAGTTTGTAGGTTCGATGTGTTCTTAGGGAGTAAATGTTAACAATAGCTCGAAATTTATCTTAAGCCAAATTTAATGCTTGTATTAATTCCATATTCAAAAAGTGGTCTTGGACTGTAATTGTGTTCGAATCTGATCTATGGCTAACTGCTTTTTCGTGAATCCTAAATTAAAAATTTTTTATGATTATAGAAAAAAAAATGGTCTCAATGAACATAAATATAAATTTACCACTCAATATCAACTAAAATTTTATCAGCCATTTTAAACGGAGTCTTAAATTCTGTACTTGGATAGACATCAAGACCATTTTCTTTCCTTTGTGTAACTACAGTAACTAATAAATGCAATTTTATGATCCACGTTAAAAATGCCTACAGTTTCAGGAAATAATATTTTTTTGGATTGAATGTGCTGTGTTTTATGCTTACACATTTATGTGAGCAGTAATACGAATAATGGTTTTAATATATCATATTTATTATGCTCTATTGTTTCAGAAACATGGGGAATGATTCGATTTTTCCTCTGGTTGAGTTGTATTCTTGGTCATTAAAGGAATTCGTTCTTTCGTATTATTTTTATCCTAACATTTAATGTGTGTCTGGATATATTATATGTTTTTTCCCTTTCATTGTGGCAGCATGAGACTTAGAAATTTACATCAAGACACAAAAGAGTTTTATGAGTTTTTATGAAATGAAAGAGTCAGAAGGGATCGAAATGAATTCCTTTTCACCAACGAAATAAACAGAAATAAAATATTTCTTGATTATCTCAGACTATGGATTCATTTTGTGCAGCCTTTTATATTTGCTTCGTTTTAAATTTTACTAACAAAAAAAGTATTAAAAATTTTAATCAAGTAATTCATATTATTCTTGCGAAATTATATGAATTCAAGAAAAGATTTCATTGTGTAATGTGTTTACATGTTAGTTTGATGACCTTGAAGACGAATTAATCAACTAATTTGTAGCGATTATCTTTTTAAAATGCCTCTTTTCCCAACCAAGCTACTTCGGCCAATTTATTTGTTTAAATATAATTATTGTATCGATATAAACAGTTAGTTTTAAATTATGTGTCATTAGCCGATGTATCATTACTTTATGTGTGTTTTTAAATAAACAGGTACACATTAATAATGGAATAGTTTCTTAATTTTGCAAAAAAAAAATTATTTTATTTTCTTTCTTAAGATTGTATTAACTAAAGATCAGTGATCAAAAACAAAGATTAAAATTATAAATATCGATTGTGGAATTGAAGCTTTCAAAACTTTGAATACGTTAAAAAATGCATGAAAAATCAAAGTAGGTAAATATAATGTACACTCGTGTCCAAAAATAAAGAATAGTGCAAGTTCAGGCAAAGAAAGAAACAGAAGCAAAACAAATGTGACTTATTTGTAAAGTCTATTTATTAAACAAAAGGTAAAGAGGAAAAAGATGCTATAAGTTTGACATCATTAATAAAAATTGCAATTTTTACTACCTAAAGTAAATTTTATAAAAGAACTTATTAACAAAGCTAATATAACATGGTTAGTATGATGGTTAATACATAGTATGCCCCCAAATGATGCAATACAGGCCGTACAACGCCTAGGTATGATGAGTATCAAATTATGGATCTGATCTTGGGGAATAATACATCACTCATCAAGCAATGCTCTCGAAAACTCCGGTAGACATGTGGGAGTGAGTTGACGGGCTGCAATTCTTCGGCCAAACATGTCCCACACATGCTCTATTGGATTTAAGTGCTGGTAAGTATGCTGGCTAGTCTATACGGGTGATATCCTCCAATTAAAGGCATTCGTCTACATGTTTGCACGGTAAGGACAGGCGTTGTTATCCATAAACAAAAATTCAGCACCAATAGCTCCTCGAAACAAACGTACATGTTGTTCCAGAATGACATCCCGATAGATGTGACCTGTCATGGTTACATTCTGAACATGCAGGTTAGTTCTGGAACCCAGAATAATTCCTCACCAAACGAGCAATCCTGCACCAGCGTAACGGTGTCGTTTATTGGTGTTGGCTTGGTGGTAACGGGTACCTGGCCCTCTCCATATGAAAGTCCGGCGAGATTCAGACTGAAAGATAAATCTGGACTCGTCATAAAACATTACACAAGACCACTGTTGTGATGTCCACAATGCATGCTCTGTACTCCAGGCTAACCACAGGCGGCAGTGAGTTGCGGTAAGTGAAACACATCTGACAGGCCTACGAGCATATAAGCCAATGTGCCCTAAGCGTCTCTACACTTTCTGCCTTGAAACTGTCTGACTTGAAACTGAAACTGGTAGTTGAAGAGAGAACTGACGAGACAGGTCTGATGTTGTGATCCATCTGTTTCTTTTGCCAGTAACTGCCAAATACGGGTCCTCATTCGGCGTAGTAACTCGGGGGCGACCTGTGCTGTAATTTCTACTCACATTACCATCATCTTGGAACCGTTGTCAAAGCTTGGAGATGACACTCTGGGCGATTCCAAGTTCCTCGGATACTTCTAGCTGGGTAGGTCAACATTCCAGGCAGCCTATAGTTCTGCCACGTAAAACATCATTAAAATGCTTCTTTTGTGCCATAACTACGCGGTTATTGAACTGAACAGCTTGTGACTGAAAAGCTAAATTTTACTTCTTTTCAACCATTCCTCATACATTCCTCTCTTCAACTCTCGTCATTGTGACGTAGTATCTGCGCCATCTGGTGGTATCTTGTAATTTGCATATTATTTTTCAAGATGTGTGTGATAGTTCTGCGCATGATATTTTTATTTTAGAGTTCAATTTCTGTGTGATTCTGTATTATCCTTAATTTATGGACATGAGTGTAATAATGTATTATAATTAAATAAAGTCATTACTAGTAATTTAATCTTACACATTCTCCAAATACATGAAACACATGAAAATATACATACATTATTTTTTAAAAACATCTGAATATCAAATATATAAATATATTATTATAATTATTAAAAGTATATAGGTATATATATATATATATATATATATATATATATATATATATATATATATATATATATATATAAAGGTATAGAAAAGGGTCTTTCGAACCTTCTATTATGATATCCTTTATATCCAATATTGCATGCATTGTGTATGCAATATGATGATTGAAATTTTTGATTCCTGAAAGTTTTGAGATATGTGCAAAGATGAACAGGAAAAAATATTAATGCTTTGATTTGAAAATAGGAGTTGTTTCATCCTGACAATTATTATTGACCGTTTGCCAGTAGTTTAGCTTAAAATAAAATTTTACAAGGAGAAAATGTGGCATTGTGTGTATGACTCGAGAATATTATCGGGCACGGATTTTCTATTGAATCTCAAAGTAGGCTTCTGCCACAATAAGAATGATATCAATGTGTACAATCATCATTTGAAAATAAAAATTCTTCTTGAGATGCTGTTTTAGAGGATTTATAAAATTTTGTAAAGATCACATTTCTCTTCCGTGTGAAGAATGCACACATAGAATTTCCCCTTGTGCGGTCCTGAGTAATAAATCTGAAAAAAAAAAAAAAAAAAAAAACATGGAAAAAAAACATCTAAAAACTTTTGAGCCTATGTTTTACAAATCTGCTTTTCATTCTCATGATATTATGGTATTCGTGTTTACTCCGCCAAATGACACATTTTATCTCCTTCTTCGTCAAATCTAAGAGATTTGAGTCATAGCATGGTGACCCATCTAACTGATGGACAGGTGATTATCGAGCTGTGTGACGATGCTTTGTAGGGGGAGCCATGGATGCCCGGGGTAAATGTGATTGAGTTAATATAGGCGGAGTTATATGTGATATTATATTCAACAGAGCGTTTTTTCTTGTTCTAAGATATTTCTTTCTTAATTACATTAGGATTTTCCTGATAATTTTACAGGGTGATTTTCTTACTTTAAAAATGCATCCTATACTCAAGAATTTGTCGTTTCTAACCTTATATCTAGTTTTTGGAATTAAAGACAAAGTTAAGCAGTTGATGCAATTTTTAGGTATTTTACCTTAAAAGGATTGATGTTGCTCTAAAATCTCCGAAATTTGAATCAAAAACTGCTTTGATATAAATGCAAATGAAATCATGTATATACTTAATTAAATCAAATAACATTTTAAGTGTAAATGAATACCGTATTTAGTTTTTACATTGCCCATAATTTCTGTTTTCAATCCTAAATTCAGTTAATATGTTACCATTGAAAAAATTATTGTTATTATGAAAATAACATGTAAACATATGTCACTTGTAGAATAATTCTTTTCTAGAAGATAAATTTTATCCTACTTATACCTCATAAAAATACTAATTTGTATTATTATTATTATTAATTTTAATAGTTTATTGAGTTTATGAGAGATATGAAATAGTGATTATTTTAAATAGCTTAACACAATAGATCTTATTTACTATTAATTGTTAACTGGCGTCAGCTTCAGTACTTGATGATATTTCATAAAATTTTAACTCAAGAATATTTTTACAAATTTTTCAAGAATTTAAAAATTGACTCTTCTAATACTGCAATGTATAATACAGTTTCAAATATTTGTTGCTTCATTCACATTTAATTATGATGTACGTGAATCTTTATGTGACAGAGTATAAAGATGAATTAGTATTAGGATTTTCTAAATCTATTTGATTGCAAAAAATCTATGATGAATAAGTGATAAATATTTATTTCTGAAACAAATTCTCAACAATGTACATTTCTAATATTTGCTATGCTGATAATATTGTCTTATTATATAGTGGAAAAAGATTCGAAAAATAATTCTTCGTCTTTTTGCATTTCAAATATTAAAAGTATTTCATCGGCATTAATAGACATTCATTTACAAATATAAAAATCAAAAACATTTATTGTTAGTAAAAATAACTAAAAATAAAAGAGTTTTTAATTTTTATATTTGTAAATAACATAACACAACAAAAACATAGACAACTAATTATCATATCTTACATCCAAACGCACATGTGATTTCAAGAACTTAAATAAATACTTTTCTTGTTAGTTTAACTCACTTTTTTAAAAAAATAATGATTTTATTAATGCATGTTGCACCAGTGGTTATGATATTTCAATATTAATACTTGTTACCTTTAAAAGAAAAAGTTAAATGTAACATAACAAATAATATTGCGTGTCTTCTCTAAATAAAATTATTTCATCAAAACTCATCATGTGCTTATTTTTAAAAGCAATGAAAGAGAAATCAGATAGTTTAAATTAAAGTTTGCACATAGTAGTTTAAGTACTTACTGATGATTTTTTATATTTTTTCCACAATTAAATTTAAAACTGTTTTTGCTATATTATGTCTGATAATCATGTAAATTACATGAATAAAAATTAGCATATTTATACTTTATATCTGAAAGTATAATATATTACATACGTATTATTAAATACTATAATTTAGATATGTATTCTCCTAATTACCAAAATCGAATGTATGTAATATGGGAATAAATTTTTTTGAATTAAAACTGTGAACTAAATATATTTATTGTGAATATTTGTATGTTAAAGTTACACTAATCACAGATTTTTTGCTATGGCATGAATATTTTCAAGATTTCTCATTACTCAAACTCCAATTCATTTATATTTAAGATATCATCTCTTGTTAATGCAATAAAGCCTTATTTTGTAACATTTGCAGAGCTTATAATTTAATCTCCAAGTTTTTTGCTCAGCTCACATAAAACTCGACATATAAGTATAGATTTATTTAACTGAATTTTAATTATTTCATTTATGCAGTTTGTATTGCACAAGTTTATAACATTATATAAGTAGTTACAAATATGCAAAAGAAACTAAAGGGTTGTGACAACTAAAAATCAATTTATAAAAAAATATTATCAATAATGATGGATATTTGTCTTCAGCTCTTATGACTAATAGCCGAGCAACTTGTAGGTTTATTTTTGTGCATATATTTTTACAAGAGATTTTCCCATGCTTTCTTGATAAATTTTGACCTGCAAACTCCCCCAACAGCATGAGAACAAAATCATTAGAATGTGTATAATGACTCCAGCGATAGATTCTATCTCTGAAGGAGCTAGACTCCAAATATTCCTCAAAAGAGATTAACCTATTTTGGTTTGCACCTTAAAGGACGAGGAGTGTAATTTTGCTGCTTCCGGGAAAGAGGTTATGGAAATTATAACGAAAGCCCACTTTCCAGGAGCTAGAGATATTTATAGCAACGAAGAGGAGCACTGCATTGGCTCTTTGCAAAGAGTCAATAGCGATCAATGGACTATCGCTAAAAATATCATTAACTACAACATTGTTAAATGGGCAATCTTTGCCTTTAAAGCAATAAAAAGCCCAGGGCCTAATGGAATTATGCCCATCATGATCCAGAAGGCAGAGGAGGTTATCATACCAGTGCTAACTAGAATTTTCAGAGCTAGCTTAGCACTGGGTTACATACCAAAGATATGGCAGAAGACCAGGATTGTTTTCATTCCTAAACCTGGCATGGACACCTATGACCAGGCCAAGTCTTATAGACCTATCAGTCTTTCTTCATTCTTTCTTAAAATTATGGAGAAAATCATTGATCGGCATATAAGAGATTACTTGGGTAGTAACAGTCCCTTGCATGCTCTTCAATTTGCCTATCAATCCGGCAAATCTACTGAAACTGCTTTACATCAGCTAGTTTCTAAGATTGAAACCATTCTGGATCAAAAAGAAATTGCCTTGGCAACTTTCCTTGACATCAAAGGTGCCTTTGATAATACTTCCCATCCATCCATCCTCAATGCATTTAGAGGGGCAGGGATTAATCAGACCCTGTGTACTTGAATTGAGACCTTGATTTCGGATAGATGTATACAAATGAACATCTTCGGTGAACCATTTGAAAAAAAGACTACTAGAGGTAGTCCTCAAGGAGGTGTTCTCTCACCATTACTTTGGAACCTAGTTGTAAATAGCCTTATAAAATATCTAAATGATAAGGGCTATTATACGCAAGGATATGCTGATGACATTGTCATCCTAATCCTTGGCAAAGATTTCGACATAACTTGTCATCTCATGCAGGATGCTCTACGTTATGTAGATCAATGGTGCATGGATTACATGTACCATTGACCTACATGACCTGATGGTTAATCCTCAGAAAACCTACCTTGTACCTTTTACACTCAAAAGGAAATGGAAGAAGCACATTGATGATAAAATTAACCGAGAAAAGAAAAGCATTATGATTTGCAGGCGAATGCTTGGCAAAAACTGGGGTCTATATCCAAAACTGATGTTGTGGATGTACACATCTATTGTCAGGCCCATTCTCACATATGCCTGTGTGATCTGGTGGCGTAAGGTGGAACAGAAGACTGTGATTGACAGACTAAGAGGTCTACAAAGACTGGCCTGTCTCTGCATCACAGGAGCAATGTCCACCGCACCAACCAGATCATTGGAAGTTATGTTGGATCTGACTCTCTTAGACATCCTTATCTGCAGCACTGCCAGAATGACTGCATACAGAATGAAGCTACAAAACCAACGGTACGACAAACCTGTTGCCAAAGGGCACAGGGGTATTACCAGGAAAATTCAAGATCCTACTTTCCTGATGCCTTCGGACATCATGGAAAAGTCATACATGTTTGAAAGGACGTTTCAAATAGTTTTTCCAACTAGAGACGAATGGGATAACAACATGTTCGAAACTAAAACAGGAGATCTAATCTGGTACACAGATGGATCACTGAAAAACAGCCTCGTAGGACTGGGAGTATGTGACGTGTCACCAAGAATCAGCCTATCTGTAAGCCTTGGGCGATACGCTACGGTCTTCCAGGCAGAAGTTTTGGGCATTATCAACTGTCTGCGACTAAATATGAAGAGGGGCTACCACGGTAAGCGGATTCTCCTTTTTAGTGATAGTCCAGTCGCTTTAAAAGCGCTCAATTCTTTCAAAATCAAATCTAAAATGATTTTGGAATGTAGAAATCTTCTTACAAAACTGGCAACTAGAAATATGGTGATCCTTGTATGGGTGCCAGGGCACAAAGGTATCGAAGGTAATGAAAGGGCTGATGAACTTGCTTAACAAGGATCGTCTTTTGCTCCCAATGGTGCAGAACCTTTTTCTGTTATCACTTTGAAGACCGCAAAAACCAATGTTCTTAGATGAGAAAAATGTAAGATGTATGAAGCTTGGCTCAACACTCCTGGTCAAACCCACGCTAAAAGTATGATCTGTGGATCATCAGCGAGGATTGCCTCTGAAATTCTAAGATGCTGTAGGCAGAAGATACGTTTAATCGTAGGCTTCATAACTGGGCACTACTATTTCGGAAAACACCTCCATAAAATGGGACTGTTTCAGCAAGACCCTATCTGTAGAAATGTCATACGCAAGAGGAAATGGCAAATCATATCATTTACGAATGCGAGGCTCTTACCCTCCCTAGATTAACTTTTTTAGGCATCATCCATACTAGAGAGTTAAACCTAGACTCCATTAAAGGGTTATCGGACTTTATGAATAAAGTGGGTGACCCGAGCAACTGGAACTAAGAAACATTGGGTTTGGAGTTAATAGTACAAAATGCTGATAAAAGCAGAGGTGCCCAATATAATACAAACCCAACTCTAAGAAGAAGAAGAAGAATGACTCCAGCTTATTTCAGAAAAGAAAACATATTCAGCAAATTTAACAGTGAATACTTTACAGTGCACATAATAAAGTTAGCGGAAAATTTTTATAATAATTTAAACCAAATTCCGAATCTTCTCATAAGTAACCAACCACAATACAACTACACCGAACCTGAAAACAGGTGACGTCCGAAAGCTATTCTTAGAAATGTATAAGGTGCTTAAATCTTCAATCTTCATTTTATTTTAATATGTTTCTCATTCTGTAAATTTAAATTCAATGCTCGTTGATCAGCTACTCAGAAAACTTCCTCTTCATTCAAGTGAATCGTCACGGATCATTCATTAACTTCCCATCCCTGAGTGGGGAAGATGAATTCAATTGCGAAATTAATGTGAGCCAGAATTAAGGCATTATCACTCTTACTTGCAAACCTCTTTAAACTAAATTCCCATTCAAGTATCAATTAAAATTAAGAAATTTTTATTTTTAACTTATTAAACCGCAGATTGCAAATAATTTAAGTGTCAAAATGTCAATAAATAAATAATAATGAAAAGAAAAAGTTCTTCCCTCCTTCAAATCATTCTGATTCCATATCCAAATTATAATTATAGCGAAATTCCAATTCTATTCAAATATTTATATCACTACTTGCATCTAAATGTATGTGCAGGGCTGTACCAACCATTACTGTAAATTTTGTTTAAAATTTGTGTATAAATATTTATATAGTACTAATATAATCTAGAAAATGTGTGAACAAGTGTATGGAAACAAGAAATGTTTACTTATATCAATTTATGAAATAATATTTACCGTTTGTATGTATATTATAATTAAAATAATCTAGAAATATTTTCTGCTTATCAACTCTACTAAATGTATGAACTATTCAAGAATATGCATTCAAGATATCTGTATATACAAAATTTGTTTTGTTTCTCTCCTTGTAAATAATCTCTTTTATTTTTATTTATAAATAAGAATAAAGAAGTGGATCTAGTGTTTGTTAGGTTCCTAGCCTAAATGGCCATGTACCTTCTGTTCCTAAGAAATTTTTCTACACCTAACTTTAGTTGAGATTAACATAATGATTTCAAAACATAAGGTTATTTAAACACAAAAGATTAAGAAAATATTTTGCTTAGGTTAAAGTGCTCCCAACGAGAGTTCTTTGCATGATATTGAATAAACATTAAAAAGAAAAATTTGAATACACATTACAAACAAGAGTGCAAAAAATTTTTTTAAATTACAGTTATATACATAGTAACAGTATTGATATAACTATATAAAGACAAAATATTTTTTTATTCTATTATATATGCATATATATAAATACAATTTTTTTCCTTTTCTGTATTTTATTTCATATTTTTTTTAAGTATAAGAAGAAGAAATTATTAATTTCTACTTTTTGGGAGGCAAATAGATAAGTTTGAATGTGGCTTATTCATTTAAACTTATGGCAGAACCGCCCTTGGTCTGTGGAAATTGGAAAGTTCATAGGGACTGTAGTTTTCAATTGCTTGAATTTCAGAATTATCAATTTCATAAAGATTGTTGTAGAAGCGAAAAGCAAGGAATTGGACGTATCTTGATAGGGGAAATAATAAGAATAAAGAGTGTCACACGACTTGGCAATACCAGATGAAAATCCAAGGCTGTACGATTAACCAAATGATAGGTAAATGGAAATAATTGTTATATCTTCCTTAAAATCTTTCTCTGTGACTAATCATTACACCCCATTGGGAGTCAAAGCAAATAAATTTGTGGTGAGTGCATGGAGCACTGGAACTCGGTCATCCAAAACGGCAAGCAGCCTCCAGTGAGAAATTTTGAGTACAAATACCACAGGAAGTTAAACTGCTTTTCACACATCTGGTAATAATTTAAAATCGATCAACAAACAAGGGGGACATGATACTTTTCTATGAACCAGAATATCTTCTGTCAATAAAGTAAGCAATTATAAAATGATCTATCCAGACACAGATGTTGTCTCCGTTTTCCCAGTTCATGGGAATGTGAAGGAGATATATTTTGGTGCTCCCCCGTAATAAATAGTAATATAATATAAACTCATAATGATATTATAATGCAAATAATAAAAGCACTTTCTTTAAAATAATTCAAGCTGTAAATTATTTTGAAGAATTAGTTTATGCTTTTAAATTTGAAACAATAAAATTCGAATAAAAAGCAACCAGAACTCTAGAATCGGATTTGGAAATGTGAAAGGAGAATAATAAGACTTGTTATAATTTATAAATAATTAAAAAAAAGTATTTTTTTTACATATTAATATAATTATTTTCAAAACCTACATTTTTTAGCAATGAATGATGTTAGCATATATTATATAGAGAGATTAAATGTATTTATATATAACAGAGTGAGTTATATATGATATATTAGTTAGTCATGCATAGATTTTATTTGCCGTTAATGATGAAATTGATTAATTACTTCATCAGTGTCGATCACTTCATTTTTTTCAAATTCCACGCTTAAAAATGCTAAGTCTCTCAAATAATTTTGTTCCATGCTTGATCGTACATGTCACAATTAATTTTAATTTACTGAACGAATGTTCACAACTAACAATTGACGTTGAAATAGTATAACGATTGTTTGTTCACTTATAATTTTAATAACATCTTCACCATACTAGTACGCAAGTTAAAAGCTTCAATGGAGTTTAAGATTTAATTTCTTTGAAGCATTGAAGTATCTACTTATATATTTTTTTATAATAAAATTATGAATATTCTCAGCCAAAAAATGTAAATTTGTAATATTTTTTATTTTTACAAAACTGATACACTCAGTATTTAAGTTTTCTATTGATTCAAATTCTCACTGGGTATTAAACTTTGAATTGCTGGTCCCGATCTAATTACACCTCGTGTACAAAAAAAGACCGTTTAACGACAAACATATCAAACTAGGAATGCGGGTATTCATATATAAGAAAAGAAATTTTAACATTCACAGATCATGATTTTACTCTTTGAGAAGTTTTCTCAGTCTCTTACTTTACTAATGAGGAATCTGTACTAATTTTTAATTTTTAATAGGACATTCTTACGATTTTTTATTCAAAAGAGCTTATTTTTATTTTGAATTATTTTGATATTGTTTTACCCAATGGTATATTTTCTTTTTAATTCAATAATTTATACATTCAAAATCTTTTTAATTTTTTACAGTGCATAATAATAATTAAGCCCGATTTCATTATATTCCTGTAGAATGATTTTCTCAAGTTAGAACAGGTTTTTGTTATACATTGTAATAATTAAAAATATGTGTTAAATAAGTAAATGTAATAAATACGTGCTAGACAGAAAATAAAATTTGATAATTTTTTTGTTCCATAAGTCAAGATCACTGAAAAATCAAAACAGATCTGTAAAATCAAAATTTTCGAATTAAGTTCATCGTTTTTAACTACGCAATGTTACTTGGGGTACACGGGACGTTGAAATTGGTAAAAAACATTGATAAATCAATTATCTGAATTCACATGTTTAATTTTACCTTAATATGCTTCGGATAGTAATTTACTAGCTTAAAAATATGGAACACAAAGATTAATTTATAAAATTACTTAACTAAAAATTTTTTTCAAAAAAAAAACATCATTAAAAAATTTAACTTTTATTTAATTTTATTTTTGCTTCAATTTTTTAATAATTTTGTCAACCTATAATTATTTCAACTTATAATTTTTTATTTAGAAGTTTTAAATTTTTCTCAATTTGTTTTAGTGAAATTACATACTTTTTAAGTGTAGGTTAAAAAATATCAAATCATTGCATTTTTCACAATATATTCTTTGCGAAAATTTAAACATTTCTGGAAAAACAGCAGCAATATGTAATATATAAATATATATATATATATATATATATACATTTAGATACTAAGACATGGAAAAAATAATGCATATTTAGTTTGATGTATGTTATGGTGTTAAATGTTAAAATTTTCTCATCAGATTTTAGCAAAATTTGATGCTAATTATAGTAAATACTATATATTATAGACGGACAATACGTTATAGAGAAGCGTTTTTACTAATTAAACATAAAAATATAATTATTTTTTAAAAAATAATTTTAAAAAATATCATGGTAAAAATTATAAAACTTATGTTTAATAAAAATACATAATTTCGTTATTAGAAAATAAAAATTACGCTTTATACATTAAAATTAAATTTTTTCATTTACAACAATCCTTTTAAAAACCAAAATTTGTGAGAAATAAACTAATGATATTTTTGGGAAGAAGTAATAACGATGTAAACAGTAAAAAGCAGATGGAAACTAAATCTATGTGTTTTCCTCGAATTTAGTGGTTACTGCTGTTCATTTTCCATACTTGCATCACATTTCGATTCCAGGAAAACAGTTCTTTTCCTGGAATTTTTTAATAGAAATTCCCCTTTTCTTTCGTTGGCGGTCTCTGGTTATAATCGATGATTTCAGATAGAACTTGGTTAATGAGACACATTTTTCTATAGGAATTTTCTCATGAATATAACATGACTCTAGACTAAATGACTAAAATAAAATTTGAGATTAAAAAAAAATTGAAGAGCTTTTATTTTTTAGGCGATGTATAATTTCTGCAATGTCATAAATTTCTTAAGACTCAATAACAAATGTTTCTATTATGGTTCTTGATACTAAAGATGAATCTATGACTTCTCTGATACTATCAACACATTTAAATGATTTTTATGAAATATGATTTACATGAAAATTGAAAATTTTAAGAAATTGATTTGTTTTTAAATTTTCCTTTCCTCATACTATTCGGGTTCCTTCTTTGTCTGGAAAGGAAAGGATCTAAGTATGTAATTAATTTAATCATCAAGTGAAAAAATATGAGGTATAAATCATTTTATATTTTATGCAATATTAATTTTTCTTTTAAAACGAAAGTTCCCAAAATTTTGACTTACTATCATCCAGCTTTAGATTTGATGAAGCCCTTGACTATTGAATGTAATAATATTTAAATAAATATTCGTATTTCATTCATTTTTTAGGATGTTACAGGTCATATCCTATATGGTAGTTTGGGAAGTTAATAATCTAGGTGTTTCTTAAAAGGGTAAATCCTAAGATATAGTTTAATTATCTAATAAAATTAGGGATTCTGTAATTCCATTGTTATATTTTTATGCAGTATAATCGAAATTACAGTGAGTAAAATTCTAAATAACTTACATATTCATTAATTTTATTCGAAAAGAAAATTTTCTCAATTTGTATGCGTTTCTTATTGATTATTAACGATTCAGATTTTAAGGACATCAAACAAAATTTTTTATTTATAATTTAATTTTATTCTAAGAAGTTTTCATAAATGATATTTCAATTTTATGAAGTTTTCTCTTTTGGAGCTATATTTCATAATGTTATTGTTGTCAAAATACAATTAATAAATAACATTTTTTATTTACAAAAGAAAATATTAACAAAATATTGTTCGTTAAATAAAAGGATCTAATCTCTTATAAAAAAAATTAGTAGAATGTAAAATAATACTTCAGAAAATTAAAATATCTAAAAAAATTTCATTTTGATTTTTTTAAATAGTTAATAATCACATCCAGATAGAAGTGCTGATGATATATTTATCATCCGAAGCAATATTAATTAGATGTTATATTCTTTTTCTTGAATAGAAAAGATTTATTTGATCAATCAATATTATAATTTTTCATAGACATGTAACTTGACTTAGACAACTTGTAAAAAAATTAGGACTCGCGTAAAAAGAACAATGAATCTTGCTGGATATCTCATGAGAAGGCAATAAGTTATATTTCATGAGCTTACTTTTTGGGAATCTCCTTGGATTATTGATCCATAAATCAAGATATACAACATCAACAAAAATAATTTGCTATATAACTTTAAACTAAAATGTTGTTGTTGTTACTTATGACACTTGGACAAGCCAAGCTCGCTATGCCTAGGCAATACGAATTTAAGTCAATTGGGAGCGTCTTTCGTTTAATCAGAGCACCATAAAGGTGAAAGTACGACGTTTGCTCTTCAAATCCTCCGATAGATGGCAGCACCAGAGGATCTACTCCCTCAATTTTGGCATTGATCTGAAGGAGGAGTAAATTTCTCCAGACCATTGCACCCATGGTAACTGCTCAACGACCGACCACAGGACTTTCGATTTCACAGATTTAACGAGCACGTATATCGCATGTACTCGGTGGGTCTTTTGGCGGCATTGGGAATCGAACCCCGTCCTTCCGGATGGGAGACCGATACCCTAACCACTAGGCTACCACGGCTTAAACTAAAATAGAAGACATTTCAAATGTATAAAGATGTTTAAATTTATAACTGCAAAGTGTAAAAAATAAAGTTTCTTTACATCAATTTTCCTCCTTTCCATAATCATTTACGTATTTTTAGTAAAGTTTTTATTATTTTTGGAGGTATTTTGTAAATTACTAATGACTGATTTAAATGGATAAATCTTCTAAATGAGAGAGAGAGAGAATAATTTTTAAATTAAAGGATAATAAATTAAAAGGATTTGGAATTTATATGGAAGCAGATAATTTTACTATAAAAATTGCAATAAATGAGTTTTAATAGTAAAAAATGTTTTTTATTAGCTAATGAAGTTAATTCTTGAAAAACAATTAAAAAAATAATATGAGAGATAATATCGTAACTAAGGATGCTTAGTTTCTTATTAAGAAAAAAGCAATTTGGCCATTACATTTCAAGGTTAATATTTTTAAGTAATACTTGTTTTTTTTTTTTTAATTTTAATTATAGGTAAAAAAATATATCACGTTTACAGTTTTTCTGATAAAGAAGCATTACTTCTTTATCAGAAAAACAGCAAACGCGATATACTCTTTTACTTATAATTAAAATTTCGAAAAAGAATTACAATGTATTAATAAATCGCAATTCATTTACATTGTTGAAATTAATTTAATTGTATAAATATTGAAATTCTGTTCTAGGATAAGTAATGAAAATTACAACATTAATGAGTCTTGAAAATTAATTTTTAAGTTAGTTAAATAATCTATTTGAGTAATTTTTAAAGTGATATAAATAAAGAAAAAAAACATTATAGAGGTTTGCTGAATATGTATGTGAACTATTGAATAATAAAATATTTTTCAAACCATCGAATGTTTAGTTAAGATGCTCAGCCCCGAAAAAATCAGAGAAAATTCATTATTGTAATGTATAATTTAAAAACCAGCTATAATTTTTGGAAAAATAGAATGCCTTTTAAATTTTAAACGATATATCTACTAAAAAAATTAATGTATTCAGCATTTGTGTTTCAGATTTGGTTCATATTTTATATAGTCTTTGAATAATTGAAAAAGTATTTTCTGTTAACAGCTGAAATCAAACAAATTAAACATTTATAACACGCAGCTTTTTAATAATTTATTTTCACTGAGAATTTTTTTCTGAATGTATATTTCCAAAAATAAATATTTTTCTTTTGAAAGAAAAATTTAAAATAAGGCAAAAATATTGCTTATTCAAAAGTAAATTATAATTTTCAGATTTAAGAAAATTACAATCATTCTTATAATACTCTATAAAGATATAAATACCATAAACAAGAAAAATTAAATTATTTACTATGACTATCAGATGTGATTAAATTCATTCAAAATAACATTTTTTTAATATCAGACTAAGAACATCAACAGTTTTTATATATTGGACCAAATTTGGACTTTAAAATCTACCTTACTCTTGCGAAAATTTATGCGTAAAAGATACGATATTAAAAACAAAGATACATGAAACTACTGTTATCTAGAATGAGTATTGAAAATATATTATCATTTTTGCAATAAATGGAGTAATGAAATAAAAAAAATTGTGCTTATTTCTAATCAATAAAGAGTGATTATCAAAAAAATAAAAAATAATTTTCCATGCTTTGGATGAGTACAAACCTTTAAACATTTATTACAGTTATAAGTTTTATTTTATTACATAGTTAATTCTATTTTTTAAAGGTTTGAAATTAAGTACTGAATTTAAATTTTTTTATCAATTGAAATTTTATAAGTTATTGAAATATATGAAGCTACAAATAAATGGCAAATTAAGTTGACAAAATAAAAATAAATTATTAGTATGAATTTAGATAAAGTAAATTGATGGAAGATAAGATTAGAAATTTTATTTTAGAAGTAGTTAGATAAATGATCTATTTTGATTACAGAATATATTCCATACAAATTTTATGCAATTTAAACTGAAGATAAATTTTACAATCATTCTGACGTTAATAATTTATGAATCAAAAATATTTAATTTTTTATTAAAGAGAAAAAAATTTAATACATGTATCATTATAATAAGCGATTTTAAATATTATTGCATTAATTTGCTTTTGGATTCATAAAATTTCTATTATCGTTTTCCACATTTGCTTACATTACTGTACCCCAGGGCTAGGGAAAACATTCCCTAGCCCTGGAAAGAGCTGTAATTAGCTCTTTCCCTAGCCCTGACTGTACCCAGTCTACTAGTTTACGTCATTAGCCACACCCCTTTTTAGATAACCCCTTTAGGTTTGTATTAAATAAGAACCCTCGCCAAAATATACCAAGTACGGTTACAGTTTACCTTGACAACACGACTTCGGTAAAACTCTCATTTCTGTGATATTGATTAAAAGAAAATTTTTAATGTTGGCGTAGGCAAGGTAATAATCTTAAGATTAAAAGGGGTTAGGTTAGGTTATGGCAAAAAACTGTTTTGGAGCTTTATGCTCATAGGCTTATAGCTCGCATTGAGTAAGATTGAGTTTTTATTTGAAACCTAAACAAAAATTGATGGATTGATGATTTTGAAAAAAATGACAATCAAAACGAGAAGAAAAGCACGGCGTTTGATTGAGAAATGAAGGGGAAATAAGGCCGCTTGGAAATACAAAGACGAGAAAAAAAATTAGAATCTATTAATTTGTTTCAAAAAAGAAATTGTTGCGTCAATTTTCTCTTTAAAACTCGTTGACAAATCTAATATCCAAGAGAAAGAAAGAGCTCTAATTCCAAGTTTTTCTCTTAAGGAATTTCTTGCTTGATCATGTCGAGGACACGATAGCATTATGTGATCCATGGTTTCTCTTTCTCTACAAGAGCATTTATCCGTTGAAGAAAGTCTGAATTTATGCAATTTAGCATTTGTCGGAAAAGATCTAGTTCTAACTCTAGCTAGCCACACTTCTTCAAGGCGAGAATTAATATAATTGCGGTGAATTTTCGTGATAGAAGACGTGCGAAAAGTTAGAGGCATATTTAATATTTTTCCATTCGTTGTTATTATAATTGATAAAAATGTTTCTTATATTATGGATAAGGTCTTCAGGTGAAATTGAGTGCAGTATATTACTTTTATTAATGACCGATTTTGCAAGAGCATCTACTTTTTCGTTCCCAGCAATTCCGGAATGACCTGGAATCCAAACTAATTGAATAGATTCACTAAGTCTTAGTTGCATTTCCTAAAGCTGATCCGATGTGTTGAATGATGGTTGGGGAAGAGGTTGAGAGAGTTTTCAAACTGCTTAGACAGGATAAGGAGTCTGATAATATGATATAGTTGGCGGGAGAAATACAGAATTTAGTCACCGCCAGATATAAAGCCAAAGCCTCTGCTGTAAAGATGGAATTAGTGTTATTGATTTGCCCGGAAACAAAGGAGTTATTTCTGCTGTTATAAACAGCGATTCCAAGTTTATTTTCTATTTTAGATGCATCAGTGAATAAAAATATGTGATTGGACCATTCAGAAGTACTATGCAGTTCAAAGAGGTCATTGATAGTATTTGTAGGAAGATTTTTAGTTTGAAAAGTATATTTTCTAAGAAATATTTTTAAATTAATATTAACAGATGTAGGTTTTGCAGGAACTCTTAAAATATGTGATTCTTGAATTCCATTTTCTTCAAGCCATTTTTCCACTCGCAAAGATAGAGGATTAGGATTAAAAAGAAATTGTTTACAAATATTGCAATTATTAATTTAGAATTCTATTGGTTAATGAAATTTTTAAAATTTTAAATCATGCTTGCCGATTTAAACTAACCTTAAAGGTTATGTTTTGTCTTGTTAAAGGCTTGAATCAATGGAAAACGTCTTCTCAAACCGACGCTTTGGTTTTTATATAAAAAATCGTTTTATTGGCAAAATTGAACTTCGACGATATTCACAGATTTTCGATGGTGAACTTCGCCTTGTTTGCTGCCGCTCTATGAATGCGATTTGAATGCAGACAGAAAATCGGTCGACAAGTCGGATTTACTACGTCTCTCAATACGATGTGATATGGATGAAACGTTATCTGACGTGATGGAGATTTTAAACCAGTGAGAATCGTAAAAAAGTGGCGTACTCAGGATCTCATCTGTAACGAAAGAAACAAAAGTTTTATGGTCAATAAATGTAGTTTTATCTTCAATTTCTAATACTCAGTCACATTCTCTTTTTCGCTATCCTGTTAGTATTTTTTTAATTTAATGATAAAGTCTTTCAAAATCTTTATCGGAAAAAGTGTAATTAAAAATATTACATGTGTGAAATTCATAATAAATAATATATCATTCATATTCACGCAAAATATTCATATGTGAAAGTTTTATTTTTTACAATGGTTACATAATTTAAAAACTAGTAAAAAAAATGGAAAAATTATTTGTATGAAACACACACTATGTAAATGTAGTAAACAAAAATCTATTTTTAAAAAGAACCGAAAGCAGTTCTTTAAATACACTACTGGCAATAAAAATTGCTACATTAAGAAGGAATGCAAATAACAGAACGATATTTATTGGACACATACATTATAGCGGAAAGAACAAGTGATTAGATTTACAGGAAATTATGATGTATAGATCTTGAGAAATCAGTACTCAGAGCAGCCACCTCTGGCTGCAATAACAGCACTTATCCGCCTAGGCATGGAGTCAAACAGAGATTGTATGGCATGTACGGGGATCTCAGTCCATGCAGCTTCAACACTATGCCACAGTTCATCGACAGTAGTGGATGGTGAGTGATGGCGTGCCAATCGCTCGGCAACCATGGACCACACGTTCTCAATTGGTGACAGATCAGGAGAACGTGCTGGCCAGGGTAACAGTCGAACCTGTTCTGTATCAAGGAAGTTCAGAACAGTACGGGCAACATGCGGTCGTGCATCATCCAGTTGAAACAAAGCATTAGGGAGGCCTCGAAGATAAGGCAGAGCCACGGGCCTTAACACATCGGAAATGTAACGGTTGCTCTGCAAAGTGCCGGTAATGCGAACAAGAGGTGATCGAGACGTGTATCCAATGGCACTTCATACCATCACTCCAGCAGATGGGCCAGTATGGCGATGTCCAATGCAAGCTGGCAATTCGCGTTCTCCACAATGCCTCCAAACATGGATGCGGCCGTCATGGTCCTGTATACAGAACTGAGATTCATCTGTAAAGATGACGGGATGCCATTCCCGCGTCCAGGTTCGTCGCTGATTACACCATTAAAGGCGCTCCTGTCTGTAACGCAGCGTCAATGGTAGCCGACAGCCATGGTCGCCGTGCAGACAATCCATGCTGCTGCAAACGTCGTCGAACTGTTCGAGCAGAAACTTGTTGCCTTGCAAATGACTCCATTTCTCGATTCAGGGTTCATGACGTGGCTGTACGATCCCTTGTGACCATGCGGATAAGATGTCTGTCTTCTCTGCTGTTAGTGATGGTGGTCACTGAGATCCTGAATGACGTTCCGTATGATTGTCCTGAACCCATCGATTCCATATTCTGCTAACAGTCACGGGATCTCGACCGACGCGAGCAGCAATATTGCGGTACGATAAACCGCAATCCCGGTAGGCTATAATCCTTACTCGATCAAAGTCAGACACGTGCTGATAGGCATTTCTTCTTCTTACACGAGGCATTACAACAACTTTCTTTGCCGAAAACAGCGTTGAAACGAAAATTGAGTATGAGAAAACTGCTGTCAAATCTCTGGTTTTATACACATTGTAGATGTCGCTACTGTCGCCTGCTTTGTATGAATGCGCTGAAAATCTAATCATTTGCATATCACAGCAAGTTCTACCTGCCATGCAAATTTCACGTGTGTGGTGTGCCGCTTTCCTGGGGTAGCAATTTTAATGGCCAGTAGTGTAAATTATAAAATATTTTACATTATAGTTATTTAATTTTCTGATTTCATTACTTTGGATAAACTCTTACCAAAATTTCAAGTTAAACTACATGTCTTTTCATATTCTAATAAGATAAGTATGTAAAAAAGAACAATTTTAATCTCTTCTAATTGTATAGTTCAAAGGAAATGAAATAACCTAACAATTTTCTCACATAATATGCATTTATTTCTCCTTCATTGATAAAAACTTGCAAAAATCTTTTTCAATTTTAATTGAAAACAAATTAAATAATCATCCCTCAAAATATAGCCAAAAAGAATACTGAAAGATAATTATTATTGAAAACAGAAATAATAGTAATTTTACTGAAAATTCTAAAAGTATACTTTAAGAATTAAAGTATATTTATAATAATTTAACTTTGTAATTTTTAAATATCTCTATTATATGCAATTTTACTTAACTAAGTTTTAAACATTGAAAATGCCAAGTTTCAATTCACTGTAAAACAATGAGTTCTGTTCAACGTAGCTTATATAGGGACATAATTTATTCAAGTACATTAAAAAAGCAAACCTTTAATGCAAGTAATTTCCTTGCAATTAAACATCTAGTTTAACTAAATGCCATTCGTCCTTTTTCTGCTTACAAACGCAGCGTAAAGAGAAAATCAATAAATCAGACCCCGGCCAAAATCAGGACAAAAGAAAAACCAAATAAATGTTACTTCAGTAAAAAGATTGTAGGAAACAAACTCCGACCATAATTTTTTTAATCTTAACATAATATTTTATTATAGTTCCTTGATCTGTCTCAAAAATGATTTGATTCCAAAATTTAATCCTAAAGAAATTATAATTTGCTCTATAAAATAACGAAATTCGAATGCATTTTGTGGATGGAATGATAATGAACATTCATTTATCGCCATTCATTATTTATTTATTTTCTATTTTTAGTAAATTAAAAGTTGAGTTTTTTTAATGATAAAATTTTAGAAGATTAAGAATATTTATCATTATTTAAAATGAACCACTTAAAAGTTATTGATGAAGATAAATATATTGGGTTGGCAACTAAGTAATTGCGGATTTCACTTATAGAGATGGCTTCAGTTGAATTTTTAGGTTTGCAGACGTAGTACAAATGTAAAACACATTTTGTTATTTGATTGTTGGCAATTCAGCTGTCAATCAGTAAAAAAAGTTTTTGATCGGTTGCGTAGTTTTCGTTTGACGTTCGTTGAAAAATGGAAAATCAAAAGGAACATTTTCGTTATATTTTGCTTTTTATTTCCGCAAAGAGAAAAACGCATCGCAAGCTCATTAAAAGTTATGTGCTGTTTATGGTGACGAAGCCTAAAATGAACTGCAGTGTCAAAATAGTTTTGCCAAATTTCATTCTGTTGATTTTTCACTCAAATATGAAAAACGCTCTGGTCGTCCAGTTGAAGTTGATGATGACCTAATCAAAGCAATAATCGATTCGGATCGTCACAGAACAGCACGTGAGATTGCAGAGAAGCTTCATGTATCACATACATGCATTGAAAATAACATAAAACACTTTGGCTATGTTCAAAAACTCGATACATAGGTTCCTCACGAACTCAAAGAAACGATATTAACACAACGCATTAACAGCTGCAATTTGCTAAAGAAACGTAATGAAAATGATCCATTTTTAAACGACTGATAACTGACGATGAAAAATGGGTTGTTTGCAACAATATCAAGTGGAAAACATCGTGGAGCAGGCCAAGTGAACCAACTCAAACAACATTAAAAGCTGATATTCATCAAAAGAAGGTTTTGTTATCAGTTTGGTGGGATTACAAAGGAATTGTCTACTTTGAACTCTTACCACCCAACCGAACGATCAATTCTGATGTCTACATTGAACAACTAACGAAATTAAACAATGCAGTTGAAGAAAAGCGGCCCGAATAGACAAATCGAAAAGGTGTTGTATTCCATCATGACAATCCAAGGACACACACATCTTTGGTCACTCGGCAAAATTTATTGGAGCTTAGTTGGAATGTTTTGCCACATCCACTACATAGGGCTGACCTCGCACCATCTGATTACTTTCTGTTTCGATCTTTACAAAACTCTTTGAATGGTAAAAATTTCAATAATGATGATGATCGTACCTGATTCAGTTTTTTGCTAATAAAAACCAGAAGTTTTATGAACGTGGGATTATGATGCTGCCTGAAAGATGGAAAAAAGTCATTGATCAAAATGGGCAATATATTACAGAATAAAGTTATTTTGTTCCATGAAAAAATGTCTTTTATTTTCTAAAAAAATCCGCAATTACTTAGTTGCCAACCCAATAATATATTCGCATTTTAATCAAGCTCTATCAGATGTGGCAACAAATCCATGGAACGGGCGCAATTGGAAAATTACACTATAAAAATGATTCTTTCATTAAATTTTCTGATAATTAATCTTATTTAATGCATAGCTTAAATGTGTTATATTCTTAGAAGTTATAAGCAAAATATGTAATGGTATTTTCTTAGGAAACCTTTTCAATAAGTTATTTAATTCCAGCTTTCTAAAATATTCCTAATTCATACATTGATAGTTGTAGAGTTCTTGAAATTAAACTTAACTATAATCATTAAAACTATAGCAATCATTGCAAAATTATATGAAATTTTTTCCAATATATAAAATACAGGAAATAATATATTATCGAAATTATTGAAGCAATATAATTATTAATTATTGAGGGAAAATATAATTATTGAAGAATTATTTTTATGCTATATTAACGATATGCAAAGCGTAAGCATGGAAATATTTTATTGTCATGCCTAGCGTATGACATGTATATACAGTGTAGTGTATATACCTAATAATAAGCTATATAATGCAATATAATTTTATTCTGAAGTGTTTAAATTTTAGATATAACTTCAGCAAGAAAAGAAAATTATTATATTTTATTACACTTAGATATGTGTTTATCTCGTTACACAAAATAAACCATATTTGCATATTTTATTTAAAAAATATTTTGAAACGTTTTAAAAGACAATTTCGAATTTTCAGTTTCAATCTAAGCAATATCCATTATTTTCAATTTATTCCACTTAATACCACCTCATTTCAAGTATTTTTGTTTGTTATTAGTAAATTATAGACTCCAATTCTCTCTTTGTTGCTCATCTTCAGAAAATATAACTAATTTCTTTGCATATTTTTCTCCAGTTTTCTTATATAATTTATTTATTTATTCTTTGGCACAAAACCTGCAAAAGCATATTACTTTAGTATTTGTTCATTAGAACTAAATTTTTTTGGGTCATATGAATGAATTATAAAATAATAATCAAATATTATATGCTGTTCTTAAAAGCTCTATTTATTATTAAAGTTATACAAAAATTGTCTAACATATGCAAATATGTTAACAAAATTTTAAGAAATTTATATATGCTTAAATGTACGAATGGTATAAAAATGCAATGGTCGATATTTTAAATTGTACCAGTGCTTTATTAACACATTTTAAGTAAACTTTATATGGTATTCTTTTAAATATACATAGGATTAATATCCTATTAAGGCCTAATACATACACACAATGTTTTGAAACCCCGTAACATATCAATTGTTCAATGGCTCACCTTCCACGATGTTAATGTCTTGTAAGCATGAAGGTCTCTCAAGCTGGTAAACTCTCCATATAACACTGCAACATTAAAAGAAACATTAAACAATGAGACATTTAAATCTCAGGGAACATGCTGATATGACCGCTTTCCCTAAGTCGAAGCTGAGTTGGTTGTAGAATGGTGAGAGCTCAGGCTTTCAATTTAACAACTCGTTCGCTCCCTTTTCCTACTAAATTATGATTGCTTGAAACAGTTACAAATATACTTTTTGTAACTGTTTCAAGCTCCAGCTAGAATAAGACATCCAGTAAAAGAAACGGTCACAAATAGAACACATTTAGACTAATTTAAAAATAAAGAGGATTAATGCCAATCTAGATCCTAAATTTTTAATCCACTAGTAGAATAATAAAGTAGAAAGCGGTCCTTCTTCCTAAATATTGCCTAGAAACAAATATTATCTTTTTTGCTCTGATGGTTAATAATTCATTAATGGATCTAAGGCGATAGTAATTTATACAAAAATATTATAAATCTGGCCTTCAAATCTTCAATGAATCGCCAATGATGTTGTTTCTAAGGACATTTTGAGATTTTTCACGAAAGTAATGATAACTATATGTGGCACAGCCAATAAAGTCGGTATTATATTGAAAAACAATGAGAAATTTAGTATAGGATTATATCCAAAGCAAGGAAATGAAATATAGTATAAAAACGTAACAATTAATGGTATATTGGTTTTTTTATATATGCAGTTTTTTTTAATTATGAAGAAAATATGCTAATAAAAAACAAAGTAAGAACAAACAAAGTGAACCTGATAACAAATGCAACCTATAGGCAAGTCTGTAGTTTATACAGTCTCTTCATCGTTTGCTTTAGAATTGCTTTTTTCAATGAAGTATTGCTAAGATACCGTCGATATTGGATTCCGCTTAGAATTTGCCTTAAAATGTCGGTTTTTAGATTTTGCTCTTATGCTATTGATTATTGACCTTCAACTCTTTGCCAACTACAAATTTCCAAATTTCCTTCGATAATATTTCAATTTGCGTCATGTGTTAAACTAGATATCATTTTTGTGCGTGTCGTAAATTCATTACTTAATCATAAGATTCCAGTTTTTCGAATTATGTTTTCTGTTAGCAGTTGATAATTTCTTTTGTACTAAATATTAACATTCATACTGAAATCTATGATAAATATTAAGCTATTAATATATCTGTTATTAATCTTCCAATAAAACTAAACGATTATCAGCTTTAATAATAAAAAAAAATTATTTGGTCTGTGATACTATTTTATTGTTATTTGTGGACCACCTATTCACAATTGACAAGTACAATGGAAAATGACTTCATCTGTTATAAAACTTATAATGGCAATTTTTTTTCTTATGACATGAATTCATATTTTTCATTATTCTACTAACCAGTTCTTCATCAATGAGAGGCTAAACCAGATTATTAATCCACTTAAGGTATGCTTTTGTGGCTATAAACGTTAATTTTGTAAATTATCCTAAGTTAGGAAATAAATGAAGCATTTTATTCAACGATTGGCAAAACACGCCAAATTATGAGGAAAGACAGTTTCATTATTCCGCTTAGTTCTTCTTCTTCTTCTTCTTAGAATTGGGTTTGTATGTCATTGGGCACCTCTGCTTTTATCAGCATTTTGTACCATTAACTCCAAAACCAATGTTTCCTAGTTCCAGTTGCTCGGGTCACCCACTTTATTAATAAAGTCCGATAACCCTTTAATGGAGTCTAGGTGTAACTCTCTAGTATCGATGATGCCTAAAGAGGTTAATCTAGGGAGGGCAAGAGCCTCGCATTCATAAATGATATGCTCTGCCGTTTCCTCTTGCGTATGACATTTCCAGCAGATAGGGTCTTGCTGAAACAGTCCCATCTGGTCAGAGAGTCAGTCATACTAGGGATAGCTTCCTGACTTTCACCAGAAGATGGTTTGGAGGTCATTTCTACCTCAAGTGAATGATTCATTACTGGCCTCTGAGTTCCCTTGTCTTTTTCAGCAAGATCAACTTCAGAGGCATCACCTGTAGATGCAGAAAGGATTGTTATTTCTTGTGTCTTTTCAGCCACAAGATAACAATTTATAAGCTCAGGTAATATAAGTCCACCCAGCATTGCCTGAGATACTGGGCAAGGCAAATTACTCTAGAAGTTTGCCAGGCAACTAGAGGCTCCGTTAAGACACCAATACCGCGGTGCCAATTAGCCCTAGGCACGGAACGCATAACACCAGGGTTTACGGGAGCTGGTTCGCGGCCTCTGATTCTATATTCAAGACTATCCTGTCATTCCTACAGGACGTTCGGTGATCCACCGCCTACCGACGCGCCTGGTAGCTGCTCAGGCCCCAGGTTCCGCTTAGTTACGATACTTGCACTTTTTGTAATCCAGTCAGAAATATTAAATGAAATTCTGCTACAATTATTGCGCTATAAAATAGTAAAATCAAAAATTATAATGTGATACTGGAGAAACATTACAAGACTACATGCTACAGATAAAAGCACTAAATTTAAGCATAAATTAAGTAATTTGTGCTTAAGATGATATACTTTAAGAGGACGTATATTCAGCACAAAAACAGTGATAGTTTGTTATTAACAAAAAACAAATTTATTTAAATCATATACAAAGGACAGTTTAACAGTTAATTCAATAAAGCATGCTGTAATTATAGGTTACTTCATTCAGTTTAAGGTCTCCTTATACCTAAATCTCCTAAATCTAATTTTCTGTACTTGAAAGAAATTTAATACTCATAAGGGTTTTTAGACAAGAAAATAGTCAACAAAATATTTAATAGGACATATTTGAAAACAAAAACTAATTTTGAAAACAACTTTCAAATTTTATCAAAAAATATTTTTGCGTTGAGTTTAACGATATTAAGGAAATTATTATCGTTTAGTGAAGTGGAACAATTAAGATAATGCTTATCGAAATTTGATGCTAAGTTTTTGTTTATAAATGAAAACATGTTTGAGAGGTATCGATATAAGCGATATTTGCCTTATTTAATTTCAAATACATGTTAATAAACCACATTAAATTATTATTGTATGTCTCAAAACCAAGTTATATTGTGATCAAAATTTTGTTTACTGACTTAATGGTATGTTTAGTTATTATATTTCCGTGTTTGAAAGTAATTTATCAATCATAACAATGACAATGAAAAACCTTGAAATGATCATTAACGATTCTTTTGACAAAATAGATGCTACCACTTTTTAAAAAAGTCAGTTATATTTATTCATATTATGTCTATTATATTACAGGTTGTAAGTTATTTGGTTTCCTTTTCTTTTAGCTAAATAATCGTGAAATAGCAAAGCTATAATACATGTATTTGCTTCTTTTTTTCAGTTGAGTAAAGTAATAAGAAATAGAAAATTTTAGCAATTTTTTTATGGTGAATATCAATAATTTAGACTAATATATTTTAGCACCACGTAATGGGCAACCAAAGGGCAAGATATTTCAATATACAGGGTGATCTTTTTTAAAGTGACAGTGTTTGGAGCGTCCTGTAGCGCGATCTAATATAGCCGAAATGACACCAAACTTGGTATTTAGACTAATCAAGACATGGGAAAAAAATTCCGTAAAAAAGTTTTAGTTCCAAAAGTCACCACTAGGGCATTTTGTGGCGCTGCTGTAGTTTAGAATAACGAGAATCAGCATAAAACACAGATATCAAAGCAAAATGCAAATGTTGTTCGATGACAGTGCCAGTAATAGAGGCTATAAAAGCAAGTAGTAGACAGATCCGACAGTTAATCTCAGCTGCAGTAAACGAGCTCCAGTGGCCATGCCTCTCACGTTACCGGAACGTGCGTTTCTGTTGGTGGAGTATCAAATTTGTCTATTCTAAAGGACATCATAACAAAGACAGTGCGGAATATTCCTCGTGACATGTTACGTTCGGCTGTGGGGAACGCTGTGCGCAGAATGCACGGTGTTATTTCTGAGAACGAAGCTCACATGGAATGTGGTCTAATTCCTCACCGGGGAAGTTAATGCAATAAATAAACATTAATAATTTGACTGTACGATTGTATATGCCAGTATTTCTCTTTTCTCACATCTTATACATCATTGTAAGCGCCACAAAATGATCTAGCGGCGATTTTTGGAACTAAAATCTTTTTTCCCGGAATCGTTTTCCCCGTGTTTTGATTAGTCTGAATACCAAGTTTGGTGCCATTCTGGCTATTAGATCACGCTACAGGGCGCTCTAAACACTGTCACTTTAAAAAAGATCACCCTGTACATCTCACAAATTGCCTTCCGGAAGGATTTTACATGGACAGGGTACCGTATTCACGTATCACAAGGGAGAAAACCAGGAAACTTACAATCCTCCGTGACAGAAACGCACGCAGATGGCAGACACGCAACATTCATCTCTCATTGTTCTGTAGTGACTGGGATTAAACTCTCTACCTTATGCACTCAAAAGTATCTTTTAATTTTAACAGGTTTTTGTCCTGTGCGGCACATTAATGCAGCTTATTTACCTACTTACCAAAACTCTTTACGGAAAGCAATTCCGAGCTTTTAAAATAAACCGAATGTATGATATCATGTCAATAAAAATAATAATAAATACATTAAATCATTGGTATGAATTAATATCAAAATTTTAATACATAAAATTGATTTTTATGTGAGGTTTACATTAATACAGTTTTATTATAATAAATTGAAACTAAAAATTGGAATAATTTGCTCATAGAAACACTTGATGATTGTTATTGTAACTTGTGAGGAAACAATGTGATATTTCATAAAAAAAGAAACAGAAAATGAAATGAAATTTTAATGAAAAAAACTAATGAGATTTATTTTTCACAACATGATAAATTTTAATTTAATTTATTATAATATTATATTAAACAAAATTTTCAATAAATTTAGGTAAAATAGTTTTAAGCATTTTATATTATGGATGTAAATATTTTGATAATTATGATTAAATAATTCTTTTTTATTAAACAATTCCCATAAAATTCTTTAAGCAATGTCCGCGAAATATTTTTACTAGAAATACATTTTAGTGTTTAATTTATGACATTAAACAAATTAAAATTTTCCATCGTAACATTCCATGTCGTAAGCAATATATTATTATTTTGCAGGGAATTGGAATGCTAAAATAGCATATTTTAATTTGTTTAATTAAAAGAAATTATTATAATTTATATGGACTAAGAGCTTTATTGAACTTTTTTTTAAATATAAGAATAAATTATAAAAACAAATAACAATTCATTATTTGCTTTTTATAATTTATTATTTTACTATTGCTATTATTAATAAATATAATCAAAACAAATTATAATAATTTACAATTATTATTATAAGAAATATTTACTTATATTCATTATCACTTATTTAATTTACAATGAACCATTATTTTTTGTTTTTGTATAATTTAGAATTAAATTTATGTATAATATTAATAAATAAATACTTTTATGGATAATGTCTGTAATAAGATTATTTGTGATGTCTTGCCCGTATTTCATTCTTAAATGAATGCGTAAATACATTAAAATTTTTATTCGAAAACATTTATTAAATTTAAAATTTTGATTTAACACCGTTAAATTTATTATTCTATATCTTTATTTTATTTAATATATTGAAAAAAAATTTTCCTCAAATAAAAAACTGGGATTTCATTATTTTCGAATAAAAAGAACTTTAAATTATTAAATTAAAAAAAATATTTAATAAGTTTACATCGTTCTAAGTCTTAAATTAAATAATTATTATAATTCTTAAATAAAGAATTTTTATTTTTCCATAAAAGTGTTTCAGTTAACAATTTAATCAATTTGAATGCAAGTCCTTAACAATTGGATCATGCAGCATTTTTTATAGGAATTAATAAGCAAATTATAAATTTGAGCTTTAAACCAAAAAATCCATTAATTCAGACTTACAGGAAATGTTATAGTTTCAAATCATCAAAACAAGCAAGAAAAAAACTACAGATTATAATGGTTAAACTAAATATGCAAAATTCTTTGAATGAGAAGTATGATAATATTGTGAACCATTTCAGTTTAATAGTTGTTTTCTAATCTACTAATGCTTAGTTTGTGGCCTATGTTAGTATCAATTAATTAATTATAAGCATATATGACAGAATTGGATATCGTCTACATATTTATGAACAATAAATGTTGCATGCTGTCCAATCAAATCTGCAGAACTCGGATGAATTTTATTTTCTCAAATACATTTTCTTATAAACTCATTCATTTTTTAAATGTTAGCAATGTTAAATGGCTGGCATCGAGTGAGTTTTCCTCGTATCAAACAATTATAATGTAATTTGTGATATTTCTGTTGTTGCTTAACTCATCCAACATATTATGAGGAAGTGAGTATTTCTGCGTAAATAAATTAGTGGCTTCTGTCAACTAATGTAGATTTCGATACATAAATGACATGCTGATTCAGTTTTGTATTCGCTTTTTCCTTGATTGCTGTGAAAGATATATTAGAATTCTTTAAAGAAAAATTCAAACTGTCATTGATTTTGAATTTGATTCACAGACAATGAGCTTTACTAAGATATTGTTCCTTGTGATGAAAATAAACGATATACATATATTCCTCATCGAATTTATAATTCAGCTTCTGGCGTCATTCTTCGTATTGCTGTTATTTATGCTCTAATTTTTGTTACAAAAACAAGCTTAAGTGTTAAGTGAGACACTTTGTTAACTTTATATCGTTACGCACCCCTCATTATAGTATGCAAGCTTACTTTTACTCTATACTTTATTGTATATTAAATTTATTTTAACTGCATAATTGGTATAACTAATGAATGGGGTAAGTGGTAGAATTAGTTTATTATAAACGTCTTCACATTTAACTCAATTGAAATTGTTATATTGATTCGAAAAATAATAAGAATCTACTGCGCAATTCCATTTAGAATATGTTGCTTGAAAATATTGAAGGTAGTTGAATATATTATAAACAACTATTTTAAAAATAAACTTAACTAATTTTTATAAGTTTATTTATAAAATAGTTATTTATATTACAGAATAGCAAATCAGAAAAATTTACACATCAATATTAATTTTATTAAATTTCCTATTGTTAATCGAACTGATGTGTAATAAATGTAAGCTTTATTTTCAACTAATTTTTAATTACTAATAGTATAATTTTCTTTAGTCTCTTAATTTATACCTATATAGCTAATTAAATTCTAGTTTAATAACTCTTGATATTGTGCATTGATTTGAAAACTATAATACATTTTTATACCATATAATATTTACTTAATGATAAATAGAATATAGTTAGAGAAATTTGAGAGAAATGTAATATTCTTTTTTCTCTCAAATTTACTTCAAATTTTCATTTCAGTCTATTAAATATTGTTACAAGGAAGCTTAAGAATGCACGGTAAGTAAACTTTTCCGGAGACTTTCAACATACATTCAGATTTTGTTCGAAATGCTTTGCCATCAACAGGTAAGTCAATAATTTAATTTCTTACAAACATTTAATGGTGCAGCATATTTGCAATTAGAATCTATTTCAAATTTTACTTTGAATGCGTATTAATGTAATATTAGTTTGCATGATAGACGACAAAAATGAGAAAAATTTTATGTCTAAATCCAAAATTAAAGTAAGGCCAAAAATGCATGTCAGTATATTATTTATATATATTTATATATATATATATATATATATATATATATATATATATATATATATATATATATATATATATATATATATATATATATATATATATATATATATATATATATATATATATATATATATATATATATATATATATATATATATATATATATATATATATATATATATATATATATATATATATATATATATATATATATATATATATATATATATATATATATATATATATATATATATATATATATATATATATATATATATATATATATATATATATATATATATATATATATGTATATATATATAATATATATATATATGTATGTATATATATAATATATATATATATATATATATATATGTATGTATATATATATATATATATATATATATATATATATATATATATATATATATATATATATATAAATTAATGAATTAATGGTAAATTTTTATAAAATAAATCAAATACCAGATGGAGAAACTAAATGGGGAATAATACATTGAAAATACGAAATATAGTAAACAGATGGAAAATGTGCAATTGATAGTTTAATATTTCAAAGAAACATAGAATAAAAGGAAAATGGATCGAAGTACCAACATGGCCAGCTTCTTCAGGAAGTGCTAACCACATTAGCACATAGTATGGCTTTTCTGCATTGACTCAAGATATATATATATATATATATATATATATATATATATATAGGTATATATATATATATACATATATATATATATATATATATATATATATATATATATATATATATATATATATATATATATATATATATATATATATATATATATATATATATATATATATATATATATATATATATATATATATATATATATATATATATATATATATATATATATATATATATATATATATATATATATATTTATATATATATATATATATATATATATATATATATATTATACATATATATATATATATATATATATATATATATATATATATATATATATATATATATATATTTATATATATATATATATATATATATATATATATATATATATATATATATATATATATATATATATATATATATATAAACTCCTGTTTGTGAAAATTGCAACACCATGAAGGAAGCATCATAGTTGAATGAAATTTAATACACAGTTGAGTGGTAATGATACAAATAAATGATTACATTTTCAAACCAAATAAACAATAATAAGAGATAGAAATTAGTATTTTGTGTGGCCACCACGCGCCGCAATAAGAGCTGCTACACGGCGCGGCATGGAGTGAAACAAATTTTGAATATCTGCCTGCGGAAGAGTGTTCCATATTGTTTGTATGCGCAACCAAAGTTCGTCTGTCGAAGCAACAGGACGAGGATCACGAGCGAGACGCCGCCCAACGATATCCCACACATGTTCAATCGGTGACATATCCGGCGAATACGCAGGCCAAGGAAGAAGCTGTACCTGCTGCGAATCAAGGTAGGTTATGACAGTCCTGGCGACATGTGGACGGGCATTATCCTGCTGGAATACAGCCCCTGGCAATCCTTGCAGGAAGGGAATAGCTTGGGGCTGTAAAACTTCGTTTATGTATCGGGTACTGTTCAAATTGCCCACAATTCGTAGCAATTGTGATCGTCCATGATATGCTATGGCACCCCAGACCATAACTCCGGGGGTTCGTCCACTGTGGCGTTCGATAATGCACTCCGGGATGTTCCGTTCACCGGCATAGCGCCTGACACGAATTCGGCCATCATGGTGCCACATATTGAAGCGGGATTCGTCAGAAAAGACGACCTGCTGCCAATCAGCACGCCAGCTCCTATGGACATTGGCCCATTGTAGCCGCAGACGGCGATGGTTTTGTGTGAGAGGAATCCTGTATAAGGGAACCCTTGCGCGCAGCCCACGCTGCAGCAGACGTCTCCGAATTGATGAAGCACACAATGACACACCTGTAGCTGTTGACCACTGTGCTGCCAATTGTCTGGAAGAAGCTGTGCGGTCCGTCAGCGCCATACGCACCAGGTGTCTGTCATCGCGAGCTGACGTCACATTCCGGGGTCCACTCCCGGATTTCCGAGCTGTCCGACCCTCGTCCGTCCACAGCTTCCAAACACGCATGATTGTGCTTCTGTTACGCTGCACACGAGCGGCTACTGCACCATGAGATAATCCAGCTTCACGAAGGCCGACGATTCTGCCCCGTTCAAACTCCGAAATTTGCTCAAATTTCGCTCTCTTTCGTCGAAGAGGCATAGTAAAGATTCAGTTAACGTTTACCACTAGCATATAACCACCGATAATCATACACGCCTCGAAACAGCCGTCTATTTATATTCGGTTCGATCCGCCGTTCGGGGGCGCTGCACACCATACGCATGCGCTACCGGTCTGCAATTCTAATCATTTGCATATCATGCCCTACTTTACATTTCCTGAAAATTTCAGCTCACTCACGTATGTCCTTCGTGGTGTTGCAATTTTCACAAACAGGAGTTTATATACATACATATATATATATATATATATATATATATATATATATTTATATATATATATATATATATATATACTAACATACATATATTGATGACTGTATATGTGTATACATATGAGTGATTTACTATGAAACAATAAACTTTGCATTTTAGATTTGATATAAAAAGTTATTAAATAAAAAATTTTATTTTAAATTATAAAGTTGCTTGAAAATATAATTTTTTTAGAAAATAATGATAATGCAATGTATTAATTCATTTATCTAAACAACTTCCTTTAAATGAATGAATTTAAATGAAAGAAGTGCAGCAGCTTTAATAACAAGTGACAAATTAACGCATTTGTACCCGCAGATCTGTTAAACGAGCCAATTATCGAAACAATTTACACCCACCCCGTTTTCATTGACCGTCCGCAGACACCATTACAACAGCTCTCAACGCAAATAGTGCCAAGTGGCACACACGCTGCTCCGTCTGCATTCATTAACAACTTATAAGGCAAACGATTTTAGAATCGAAGTTTAATTATAGTGGCAACAGCTTTAAGACTTGATCAGCCGCTTCCTCATTTACCTATGACCTCTTTTCAACAACTACTTTTGCATATATTTTCTTCTAACTCGACCTCTTTTTCTCTCATCAAAGAGAGTCAATAAAATTTCTCTTAACATTTATTCAAAATTTCTTTTGAATTCTCTTTGGAATTAGATAAACATTTTGCAGAATTTAATCGCCATTTTGGCAGATCTGATCTCCAATTTATATTTATGGCTTTTTATTTATATTTAACCGAAGGGGCACACAATTAACCCACTGAAACGGTTGCTTGTATTAGTTTTATTTTCCTTGAAATGCTGTTGTAAATATAATTTTGTATATATTTGTATATATTTTTTTCTTTAATACGTATTTACTGTTATTTAGTCTATTTAAGAATTGAATTGCATTTATTTTTTAGTTTATCTTCTGCTTTCTCTTTTGCAGTGATTCTTATTTGAAATATTAACGTATTTAGCGAAGAGTTAAGTAGTTATAGATTTGTTATGAATATTGTTTCGCGAGGTGAGAATTCTATCAGATAAAATAGATATATATTTTGAGTTACGGATTCGTTGATAGCGTGAATTGGTTAAAAAAATGTTATGCAAAAATTTTTGAGCTACATTAAGCTTTAATAATATACTTTATAATTAGAAAAAAAATGATTCAAATATGCAACGTTTTTTCTTTTATAATGCCTCTAATAAAATGTAGAATTGTTTGTAGACATTGTTTGTTTGTAGTAAGTCAACATTTTATAAGCAAAAACAGTTTATATATTTTATTTTCTCTCACTTTTCTTTGAAAACAAATTTTCTAAACATCGTCCAGTGAAATCTATAGTAGCTATAGCATTGAAAGTACATATATAAAAATGAATTTCCATATATAAAAAGGAATAAAATCGGCGAATTTAAATAAATTTAATGTAAATCGACAATCAATAAAACCACAGGAATAACCACTAACTAAGAAAAACAAAGCTACTTTCAAATGTCGTATTTAATTAAGATAATGAGAATTCAAAGCGAGATATCACATTATTAATTCTCTCCTCAGAAACACTGCGAAAACTGACGCAAAAGGACATTATTCATGGGTCTGGATTCATACAATTATCATACATACTGATGAAGTACTAGAATTAAAGTGAAAATCGATTTGAAACTTTTTACTTTTATAAAACAGGTGAAATTGTTCACGCTTAAAATATGCTAACG
This sequence comes from Latrodectus hesperus, assembly GCA_037975125.1. NCBI lineage: Eukaryota > Metazoa > Arthropoda > Arachnida > Araneae > Theridiidae > Latrodectus > Latrodectus hesperus. The sequence goes on along the minus strand of CM075852.1, from coordinate 7,099,498 downwards.
ATTATGTAATCAAACTATGTAAATATGACATTCGAGAATCAATTCCTGCGAAAACTGACACATAAGGACATTTATCATGGGTCTGGATTCATACAATTATCATACATACTGATGAAGTACTAGAATTAAAGTGAAAATCGATTTGAAACTTTTTACTTTTATAAAACAGGTGAAATTGTTCACGCTTAAAATATGCTAACGATTATGTAATCAAACTATGTAAATATGACATTCGAGAATCAATTCCTGCGAAAACTGACACATAAGGACATTTATCATGGGTCTGGATTCATACAATTATCATACATACTGATGAAGTACTAGAATTAAAGTGAAAATCGATTTGAAACTTTTTACTTTTATAAAACAGGTGAAATTGTTCACGCTTAAAATATGCTAACGATTATGTAATCAAACTATGTAAATATGACATTCGAGAATCAATTCCTGCGAAAACTGACACATAAGGACATTTATCATGGGTCTGGATTCATACAATTATCATACATACTGATGAAGTACTAGAATTAAAGTGAAAATCGATTTGAAACTTTTTACTTTTATAAAACAGGTGAAATTATTCACGCTTAAAATATGCTAACGATTATATAATCAAACTATGTAAATATGACATTCGAGAATCAATTCCTAGTTACTTTCTTCATCATTTAAAAAAAAATCAAAATTTTACACTTAAAATATAATATCAGTTATAAAATGCTCCATTAAATTCATCTTCTAACTTATTATTTTACAATTAGTGTATCATATCATTGCTTATATACATACCGAAATTTGTAATTGGATCTGTTAACACTCTTATAAGAATGGTTGATGTTTGCAGCAAAATGAACTATCAACAAGGTAACTATGATTTCTGATACCTTTGATTGTAAATCAAAAAAATTAGTGTTTTCAATGGAGTGATCGACGTCGAACTTATTAACGGGAATCACGTGACATCAAGTTTTCAAATGAATCATAGTTTTTATTAACAGTATCATGGTGGTCATATTTGATTTCGAAGGCAATGAGGAAACGCCCATTGAAAGAACACATTGGACATCATTACATTAATTCATCACCTGGAGGAATAATATAGAAAAATAAAATGCAAGAAAACTTCTTTGCATATTTCTGTTTCATTAAGTTTGTGGCCATATTTCTGCTCCATCAAGACCCGTGACTCTACCAGATATTGCCAAGATCACAAGAGAATGTGTGATAGCATATTGGAAAATGTATGGACATTCTCTGAAAACAATCAGGGAATGTTATTCTAGCCAGAACGTTTTCCTAATCCCTCACCAATTGTAAGGTCTGCTCAACGATTGCCGAACGACTGGCTCGTTTTTATTCACCTTACAGAGCCACTAGTAATTGTGGCTCTATGTTGAAGTTCTCTGTCAACTGCATTTAGACCAGCGATACACGCTTTGATACAATGGCAAAGCATATAAGTAGTGTTATTGTTGCGTAAATCGATTGTTTTCAGTACACATTTTTCAGCATCTGTACTTTCAAGCTTTTTGAAGGTTTAATCACCTCTTATTTCTCGTATAAAATACTTTGACCAATAAATATCATTTTGCTATTTGCATTTCTCTCTACTGTAGTAATTTTTTTGACCTGAATAAACATTTAAAAAAGTATTTCTTTTTCAATTCTTATCAAATAAAATAGTAACAGATAGCATAAGATTTATATAGAAATATCAGAATTAATTTTATCAGATCTACTTGTGCTTCATATCAATTTTGTCACGAAATTCTTGTTATGATACCATAATTTGTTCGATTATCATATTATAAATATTTATATTTTTTGTTAATATTATTAAAATAAATAATTATTTAGAAGTCATTTTCATTAAAAAGAATTTCATAATTATAGAAAATCACAAATGTCAATGAAATATATTGGTTTTTGCAACTTGCAATAAACAATTAAAATATACTTTTTTCATAAATTGTCATTTCTTTTCTTCTCCACGATTCACAATCGCAATTCAGAAGTTTTGCTATTTTGTCAATTGAAATTTTATCATTAGTATGGGTACTTCTTGGTGTTATTTCTTTTATATATATATATATATATATATATATATATATATATATATATATATATATATATATATATATATATATATATATATATATATATATATATATATATATATATATATATATATATATATATATATATATATATATATATATATATATATATATATATATATATATATATATATATATATATATATATATATATATATATATATATATATATATATATATATATATATATATATATATATATATATATATATATATATATATATATATATATATATATATATATATATATATATATATATGTATATATATATATATATATATATATATATATATATATATATATATATATATATATATATATATATATATATATATATATATATATATATATATATATATATATATATATATATATATATATATATATATATATATATATATATATATATATATATATATATATATATATATATATATATATGTATATATATATATATATATATATATATATATATATATATATATGTATATATATATATATATATATATATATATATATATATATATATATATATATACATATATATATATATATATATATATATATATATATATATATATATATATATATATATATATATATATATATATATATATATATATATATATATATATATATATATATATATATATATATATATATATATATATATATATATATATATATATATATATATATATATATATATATATATATATATATACATATGTATATATATATATATATATATATATATATATATATATATATATATATATATATATATATATATATATATATATATATATATATATATATATATATATATATATATATATATATATATATATATATATATATATATATATATATATATATATATATATATATATATATATATATATATATATATATATATATATATATATATATATATATATATATATATATATATATATATATATATATATATATATATATATATATATGTATATATATATATATATATATATATATATATATATATATATATATATATATATATATATATATATACATATATATACATATATATATATATATATACATATATATATATATATATATATATATATATATATATATATATATATATATATATATATATATATATATATATATATATATATATATATATATATATATATATATATATATATATATATATATATATATATATATATATATATATATATATATATAGTATTAATCTATATCTATAAAGAATATAAATATAGATTAATATTATTCAATAACTATTGCATAGTCATACATATTCATACACATTTACGTTTATTACGATAAAATGTTGAATTCTTTATTTATGATATAAGATAAATTATTTTGTTATGTATCCAATAAGATTAACCAAAAGTTAAAAAAGTAATGAATAATTATTCAAATGTTTCTTGGTTATGAAAATAATCACTTTTATTATCAGAAAATTTTGCTTTAATAAATTAATAATAATTTTACAAAGTAGTTTATTAATTTTTTTCTTAAATATTTAATCGCTGTAGAGAAAATTGGTATTATAAAATTACACAAATTAATATTTTATTCAATAAATACGTTCTTTTAACTTTTTTTAATAACAATTAGATTATTCTTATTAATGTATTTTGTTAACTGGCAAATAATTCATTTTAAAATGATGTTTCCTAACCACTATTTTTTTTTACGTTTCGAACTGAAATTGTAAATTATGTTTTTCCGCCACTGTGTAACAAACTATTAAAACATTCTTAAGTCCATTTCTCTTTACTTTAATTTCTTATTTTACTTTTGAGATTGTGATTTTAGATTTTGTATTACAAAAACTTGTCATCTTGCTAAATTCTATCTTTTATTTCAAATATATTGTGTATCCGATTTTTATTCAACTGTAATAAAGACACACAGAGAATAAAAAAATCCAACATATACCCAACCGAATTATTTTTCGTCTTCCTGAGCAATATTATTAAAAAACGCAATAACCCATCTGCCATGCTTTACATTCTTTACTTATATTCTTAAAGATGTCCGTTTGTCACCTGTCTCTGTTTTTATTATTGCCTCTGAAAACGCAACAAACGTCACTGGGCTGTTGAATATGGAAATGAGGAATTAAATGTGACTCCCTTCAAAACGCGCGAAAAAGCAGCTGGGCACACTAACTTTACGGTTAATGACGCGGTTGCAAACTCCTCATCACCAGTTAAAAGCCTTGGATTTGTCTCGTGTGGGTTCATTCTTTGTAAAAGAATTATTTTGCCACGTTGTTTTGATAAATTTACCAGAAAGTTTCTTCAAATTGTTGTTCACTTGGATCACATCACAATTTTTTCAGTTTTTTTCTCTTTAGATCATTACTATCATAAATAATATCAGAAATGAACATTAATTGTTAGTGTGGCAATACATTTTTATTTGTAAATGTAATTTCAATATTAAAATGTTTTCTAATTTAAGATCAAAATACTTAAGATAATTTTCTGAGTAAGAGAGATTAATTAATAAAATTGCGAAATTATGTCACCTAATTGTAATCGTAATAAAATAATATATTAGGCAACATTTTTGAAAATTTAATTATTTCAATTATTAAACTTAACGATATGTTTATTATTGTACTTGCTTGATATTATTATTAACTAGTACTCAAACAAAAATATGGAAGAATATTAAACTTTATCAATTAGTTAATACTTTAATTAGTTGGTTTTTATTTTTTTACTCGTAATGCGGAGGCATTTTGTGCATCAAATTTTTTACTTCTAAATAATTTTTAAAATGAAGTATTAGATTTTTTAAAGATTCAAATACTAAAACATTTATTAAAGCTGAAAATTATTTTTGAGAAATGTATTCCTTATTTTTGAACGAATAAACAAAAAATTCATTGAGATATAAATGGTGAAAATAAAAAAATTTCATTTTTTATTTAGAATCACAGAAAAGCCACTGTGGTATTCGTTGATATTTTTAGCACTGTAGTAGTATCTGAATTTAACAAAAAGTACTTCTTTTTAAGTGAAAAACATGTATTAAGTTGGTGCGTATGAAATGTCGGATTCTTAAGTGATTGTATAAAACTGCATATCTTTCTTCAAAAGCTGTTTATTCAATCAAAGTATGCTCCATTCGCTTCAATACACTTCTCCCAACGAGATTTTAAAGCGTAGATGCCTGTCTTAAAAAAATTTTGGTCTTTAGAATTAATAAACTCTGATATCGAGTTTTTAGACTGTCTTCATTTTCATAGTGTTTGCCCCTTAAAAACAGCTCTAAATGCTTGAAAAAATAAAAATCGGTCGGCGAGAGATCCGGTGAATAGGGTGGATGCTGCAATGATGAGCATACGTTTAACCGATCCAGCTTATTTCGCTCTGTCAGTGCGTGCGGTACCCACTTGTCCATCTTCTTAACCTTGCCAATCTCAGAAAGGTGTCTCAATATCGTTGTATGGTCAACTTTCATCCTGATAGCAAGTTTCCTCGTGGATACGGCTGGATCCGCTTCCACTAGAGCCTTCAGGTCATCATTCTTCACAGACGTTTTGGGTCTTCCGCGCGGCTCATTTTGCAGTGAAAAATCGCCAGTCCGAAATTTTTCGAACCAACGCTGCACTTTCCGATCGTTAACCGTATTCTCCCAAACGCTTGGTTTATGTTGCGTGCAGCTTTTGCAGCACTATTACCAAGTTTGTACTCATATAAGAAAATGACGCGAATGTTGGCAGAATTCATATCGGCAATAAACTCAAAAGAAATAAAAAAGGGAAGACCTTCGAGAAAACCTATTTTGCTGAAATGAGTCTCTGGCAATGGACAATACGAGTATGAATGAGGTTATGCCAAATACAAAAGTATAACGAAAACAGGGAGGAAAACGTCCGCATGTAAAGAGAATCCGACATTTCATACGCACCAACCTAATACATTTATAAGAAAATGTACTTGAAACCTAATATGATCCAATTTAATTTTAACATATTTTGTATTTTGTACATGCAAATTTATTGACCTTAATAATACATTATAAAAGTTATGAAACAGTGTTGCATAAATGAAAGCTGAATTAATAAAAAATCAAATCAGTAAAAAGTTTAAAAGTAAAGCTTAACCATTGAATTGTCAGTAACATTTTTCAATTGTTAAATTTTTATTAGAAATTTTGATTATCATTCTATTATTTCTTTAACTTTTTCAAGTGATACATTAATTTACTTCAATGAGAATCACTAATTGACTTTCAGAAAATAAATATCAAATAATCAACTTATTAGAAGTGGGATTCTATTATTTCAATTTTTAATATTTTCAATTTTACAAATCCTAATGTTTAAATTTGCGAAATAAAAGTATTTGCATTAGTGTAACCGTAAAATAAGAATATATATTTTATTTAAATTAAAATTTAATATTTGTGATATTGAATTATTTCTTAAATGTTTTCATATTTTTGTAATGGAAAATATCTTTCTTACTGAAAAATAAGCTATAATTATTTATAAATATTGAAACATTTATGAAATATTTAAAAAATTAATTTCGTGAAAAACATAATTTTTTGGGAGAATAAACGAGCAATTAACGAAATAAATTATTTAGAACATTAATGCTGAAATATTTGTTATCATTTTTAACAACTACATCAAGATAGGCTACAGTAATAAAAAATATTATTTCAGGGCTTCCGTCCGCTCTATATTTATCTAATATTGATTTGTTGGAACAAAAAATAAAGTTCCTAAAGCTTGTAAGAACTGATAGACATTGAAACGGATTGACAATTTATGACAGGTGAATAAATATTATCTCTCTCATCAATTAGAAAAGCTAAGTGTCTGCTGAGGGCAACGGAAATCGATTCCATGTAATAGTGTTGCCACTTGGCAACGATAAATTCAGACGAGAAAAAATGATTTATTTCCGCTGCAAGAATTTTCGCATACTCCCCAATGAAAAATTATAGAAATAAATTTTCCATTTTATAAATAGTTCTTTATTGAATGCGTATAATATAATTAAAGTTTCGATAATTTTGTGCTTTGAATCTTTAACTCTTATATTTTTAATGATAGTGATGTCAAACAAATTTATAATATTCATTTGTTCTATTATAGAATATTTGTAATAGTTATAAAAGCTAACTGAGAACTATTTCTGAACAGTTAATCAACAAATGGGAATTAAATTTATTATTGCACAATTACTTGATAAATAATCCTAAAAATCATAATAAATAATACTCCAAATTTTAGTTATATTTTTATCAGTTAATAGTAATAATTTTTTTTCCTTTTATATGATTGTGAAAAATTCTTTCCTAATGTTACAGTAAAAAAATTAATTTTTTCAAAAATAAGATTTATGACTCTTAACTAGGATTCGCATGAAAATTATATAATAATGTATTCCTAATGCGATGTGAAAATAGATTCATAAAAAATCCAACTTTATTACTATAGAAATAGTTTTAGAACAAAATAAATTTTGCATACTTAATAGAGAACTTCCTATTGAAGAATTAATAATTTAAATTCATTTTCAGTAAAATAATTCATAAACACAGCAACAATTATCTTTATTTGTTATACCATTTACTGTACATAATAATCAAAGTAAGTAAAAAAACAACGCTTATAAAACTCATGAACAAAAAAGCATAAAATTATTAGAATTGCTCGAATTATTATTATATTTTAATAACGGTGGGCTTTTGAGTGCCTGACCCTTCGCCATAGAACGACCCCGGAAACTGGTACTCATTTATTACTATCCGCTGGGCACCTGTGAACCAAGTAGCAACACTCACGTTATACCACCGCAAACCCGTTTATAGGGTGGACCACATTCATACATCATCTCAGGAGAAAGGACAGAGAAACACAGCGAGAAAGAAACATTCATGGCCGATCTGGGATTCGAACCCGGGACCTACAGTCTAGGAGTCAAGAGTGCTAACCACCAATCAGCCATCAACCGGCACTCCAATTTACAACAAACGTTCAAAATGTTTCATTAAATTTGAAGATACTTGTGGGAAATGAGCAAACAAAGAATTCCTCTAACTTTATCAAAACTAATGATTTAAAGTTTCTTTGAGCACAGAGAGAGTATAAATATAATAGCTTATATTTATACTATTTACACATTATAAAAAAGCATACAATATATAGTAAATTTTAAAATTTTCAAACTTTTTGTCCTAAGTTATTTGTATTTTCTCTTTTCAGTCATTACATTCATTAAAAATAAGAACGCATTGTTCCGCATCATACAAATTATTTTTATTCCTGATTTTTTTTTAATATTTATTTTAAATAAGAAAATTTCGGATAAATTACTCAATGTAGCTCTCATAAGAATAATTTTAATTAATGTTGTGTTAAAAAAATAAAAAAGAGCCTTATTTAAATTCTTGAATTCTTATTAATATTTCATTCACAGAGACCAAGGAATATTTCAACGAAGTTTAATGCATCTTTCTTCACAATTTTTACTTTTCTACAGCTCTTTCATATTTTGCTGCCTTTAATTCACTTGTTTTTCCTCAAATGAAACAACGGACTGCATGTTTTTTCCGTGAAAAACTAAATCAAATATATAAAAGGCGTTCTTTCAAATAGTACTTAATTGAAGAAGGAAGGTTTGTTCTATATTACAAGATGAACTATTGAAGATAATGCAATTGGTGTACATGATAAAGTTCAGGAAATTTTCTTGTGATTGTGTTTTTTTTTTTTTTTTTTTTTTTGCTCATTAATTCACAATAATATGAGTGGGATATTAGTTTAAAATTGATGTTTCGATTTTTTTCTGCGCATTTGAGAAACATTAAAAAATATTCTCTTATAAATTATTACTTAAAAGCATAAAAGTTTTTATGCTTTCTGTATTTCAGTAACGTTATAATTCATTAAACTTATAAATGTAAATTATAGATGTACTATGAATAAGAAACCTTAATATAGCATTATTGTGTCTTGTACGATCATTTGTAAATTTTGCTTTATTCTTATGTTTTACATTTTTATAATTAATAATAAACTTTATTTATTGTTTAATAATAATATGAAAGCCTTATATTTACAACAATATGAGAATTTCAATTTCAATTTATTTTATGTTGTTTTATCTTACTGTTTTTTTATGTTATTTATTGATTGTTGACTTGTGAATATTATTTCATTGTATGTTTATTTATTATGCTGTTATAAATACTATTTCAATTTATTATTGTTTGTTTAGTAAAGTAGTGCAATTCAAATTTATTTAATGACAATAAAACATATTTTATTATCTTAATAAATAATTATTCTTAATGAATTATTTATCATTTTTGATTTACTGTACGATGTCAGAAGAAATTAATCAATATATAAATCAGAAAAATTACAACTTATTATTTAAATCATTATAGCAAAAAATCAATAAGGAAACAGTTCAATATTTTGTATTTTATATAAAAATATTTCCTTGCATTCTGAATCTTAAATAGTTTTATTTAAATTTTACATTTTTATTAAAAATGTTTTGTTGTTTTATTTTTTTATTAGCTTCAAATAAATCTAATTCTACATTACATATTTTTAAAATTTACCTTCACTTAAATTTATTCAATAAATTTTGAAGCCTATCATTCTCATTATAAACGTAATCTATGATTAAATGAATACACCTTTATTTAAAATAGCTGCTAATCTATTTAACATATCTAGGCTATAATTATAATCAAAACAAAGCAAAAATATTTCAGAATGAATCTAATGCTTTCTTTATTGATTAAATACTGGTGATAAAAAATAAATTTCAATAACAATAAAACTGTGCTTTATTTTCTGTGTTTCTTTAAGTTCCAAATCATGCAGGAAATTTGAATGCATTCGTGAAATGGCAAATGTTCATTAAATTTCACGCAATGATTAATAAATTCATCAAAATGTTTACTCGCCAAAATGAAGTCTTATAGCTTTAAAAAAGAATGTTTTATGAAACATTTTACTTTTCGTAATAGGCAGAATTTAATTAAAACATATCCAGTTTTAAGGACAATTTAAAAATCATTGCTAGGCTAGAAATTCTACCTCACTAATTTAGAAAATTAATTATACTTTAACAGCAAAGAAGAAATAAAGGATTCTAAATATTTTAATCTATAAAAATTTGCTATTTCCCTGTCTTTTTAATTAACGGAAGTTTTGAAAGAAAGTTTTTGGTAATTAGAAGTAAAATGAATCATAGTTTTCTTTAAACAATTACTTTTACATTCAATACATTTGAAAAATATATAACAAGTTTTTCATAATATTCATTTGCTATTTTTTTTTAAATGTAAGCTTAAATTGTAAATTTGCTCCAAGACTTGAAAATTAATTTTAAGCAAAAGTAACTTAAAAATCAAATAAAATTCGTAATATTGTTTAATAAATCAAGTAATCAACAAATGATTAGATAAAAGTGAATACTTTACATCTAAATTAATTAGTCTTCCTCGACAAGTTTTCCGATTCCTATGAAAAGCATTAAGCACATTTTATTTTATACTGTAGATGCCTTTGTTCTTCACTGAAATTTTTATATTTCAGAACTACACAAGTTAAGACTTATTCCAGGCGATAAATTGGCCCTATATATTTCTAAATATTTTAGCTTTTTGCTAAATTATTTTATGTTTTTAATGGATATAAATTTATCCAGAAGATTTGGTGTGATAAATAAGCAACATATATACTTGAGTTTCTATTTCTAAACATGATTGTTCGTTGTTAAATTATGCATTTTTAGAAATGGGCAAGTTCTGCTTTTTTCTGTTGACAGTAAAAATATGAGTATGTTCCTTTTTGATTTCTAGATATCACAATTATTAGATAATTCTTTTAATGTTTCAGAAGTAGATTAGTACACTAATTTATCTAGAGATAATAAACTAGTAATATGTTTTATTTTGCACTATTATATAACGCATTTCTCAATGAAATTATTCTGTGTTTCAGAAGTGGCAAGTTCTTTGTTCTTAGGATTAGCAAAATACTTTATTTCACACTACTAGATAGAAAAGTTCTTGATTAAATTATTCTGCGTTTTAGATGTGGACCAGCATCTTGTTGTTTTGCCGATATGTTGCACTACTAGATACCGCTGTTCTTAATGAAATTATTCAGTGTTTCAGAAGTGGCAAGTTCTTTATTCTTAGGATGAGCAAAATACTTTATTTCACACTACTAGATAGAAAAGTTCTTGATTAAATTATTCTGCGTTTTAGATGTGGACCAGCATCTTGTTGTTTTGCCGATATGTTGCACTACTAGATGCCGCTGTTCTTAATGAAATTATTCTGTGTTTCAGAAGTGGCAAGTTCTTTGTTCTTAGGATGAGCAAAATACTTTATTTCACACTACTAGATAGAAAAGTTCTTGATTAAATTATTCTGCGTTTTAGATGTGGACCAGCATTTTGTTGTTTTGCCGATATGTTGCACTACTAGATGCCGCTGTTCTTAATGAAATTATTCTGTGTTTCAGAAGTGGCAAGTTCTTTGTTCTTAGGATGAGCAAAATACTTTATTTCACACTACTAGATAGAAAAGTTCTTGATTAAATTATTCTGCGTTTTAGATGTGGACCAGCATTTTGTTGTTTTGCCGATATGTTGCACTACTAGATGCCGCTGTTCTTAATGAAATTATTCTGTGTTTCAGAAGTGGCAAGTTCTTTGTTCTTAGGATGAGCAAAATACTTTATTTCACACTACTAGATAGAAAAGTTCTTGATTAAATTATTCTGCGTTTTAGATGTGGACCAGCATTTTGTTGTTTTGCCGATATGTTGCACTACTAGATGCCGCTGTTCTTAATGAAATTATTCTGTGTTTCAGAAGTGGCAAGTTCTTTGTTCTTAGGATGAGCAAAATACTTTATTTCACACTACTAGATAGAAAAGTTCTTGATTAAATTATTCTGCGTTTTAGATGTGGACCAGCATTTTGTTGTTTTGCCGATATGTTGCACTACTAGATGCCGCTGTTCTTAATGAAATTATTCTGTGTTTCAGAAGTGGCAAGTTCTTTATTCTTAGGATGAGCAAAATACTTTATTTCACACTACTAGATAGAAAAGTTCTTGATTAAATTATTCTGCGTTTTAGATGTGGACCAGCATCTTGTTGTTTTGCCGATATGTTGCACTACTAGATACCGCTGTTCTTCATGAAATTATTCTGAGGTTCAGAAGTGGGGAAGTTCTTTATTCTTAGGATGAGCAAAATACTTTATTTCACACTACTAGATAGAAAAGTTCTTGATTAAATTATTCTGCGTTTTAGATGCGAATCAAATTTTTGTTGTATTGCCGATATATTCACCATGAGCATGTTTTATTTTATATACCAGACACTAAATTTGCTATTTCAGAAAAAAATGCTGAATTAAGTTTAACAAATTCACTTTATAAAGACATCAAATTTTCAAGTATAGGAAATTTCTTTACGCAAGAAATCTACTGTCTTTTTTAAAGCTTTTCTAAGAATAAAATAATAATAAATAATTTTGTGAATTCGTATTTATTGAAAATGTTTGTTAATCATTTATTCAAATTTATTTAAAGTCGCTGATGTCATTGTAAAATTCAATAGTTTTAATTTTTATTTAAACGCATTCCTTTTTACAAAAATTTTGTTGAATCTTTACTTCATTCATATCATTTTGTAATTAAGTATAATTTATTTAATTGAACTCCTGATTTTATTATTTGTCAGTTATTTTATTAATGAAATATAAAAATTAATTTATTTCTTTAATTCTCATTCTGGATCTTGATTATTAGAGATTTTCCTTTTATTTTTTCGGCAAAATATAGAATAGCTCACATAAAGTATCACATAAAATGAAATAAATATGACAAAACCCAATTAAATATCACATAAAGTGTGTTATTTGTTGTTAACATGCAATAATCTTTTATGGCTATTATTTTTAATCATTCCACTAATACAGTTTTAAACACTTTTTTAAAAAGCAAGTATTTTTTTTACAAAAATATGTCTAATAGTATTTAATCCTTAGATACATTGTTGCCACATATGAAAACGTAAAACTATCTTATTTTCTTTTGAATTATATTGTATCTATTCTCATTAATGAGTCACAAAATAAGTAAAAAAGTTGAATGAACAGCGCAAGCATACTGCTTAACAAGCCATTTCATGTTTGTCATTTCTTGAGTTATGTTTCTATACAAAACAAAATCCCTTACTCAACGATGTAAAATCATTTTACAATGTTTACATTTATTTCGAATGTCTTACATCTTTCGAATAATACATATTTAATAATAATATTACGTAAACAGTTAGCATGAGTGTATGATAGTCAAAGATGTATGTCATCGAAAGAAGTCATAATTAAAAGACTTTTCCATAAGGTACAAAATGTCTCACAATTGCATTCGAATAACCACCTGAATTTAAAGTAATGTGATGTAAGTGAAAATTTCAATCTGCAACTCTAGTTAAGAACTGGGCTATCTAATGACGCGAAAATTGCTCTACAATAAAAACCATCCACATGTCAAATTTTGTTAGATGCACATACAGTCTCACATGCGTCCAAAACATGTGAAGGCCTATGTGAGAATAACATGTGAAGCACTGTAAATTGAAAACAAAATGAACAAGGGTACATGAGATTAATAAATTATTTATTATTAGCGATATGCAGTACACTTTATATACCACTTAAGTTGCAAATAGGCAGTACTATTCATTTTGATATCATTGTATGCCATGAGAATTCTAAAAAAATTATAAAATCATTAAAAATCTCTAAAATTCATTGATTTTTATATTTGTTAACAATCTACCTGAAATTTATAATTGTAGAATACAATCTACCTGAAATGCACTAATTAGTCTGTTTCTTTTACACTGACGCTTCAAGGTCATTCTTCTTTGACCAGTTGTCATAAAACTGAGACTTACATAATTAAAAAAATATTACTTCAGGCTTACAGACATCCGTTTAAGAACTTAGATGCTCATTTTTTCTTATTTATATATAAAAGTAAAAATTCTTTTTGCGTCTAATCCGCTTCTACTAAACTGAATCAACTATTGCTTATAAAGTTAACAGATTTCAAGCGATTTTGTGGAATAATATGAGACATTTACATTTGAAATTTAATGATCTCTCATATTATTGCAAACATAAGTCACTCGATTTATAATTACTGATTCAAATATAATTTATAATTGTTAATTCACTATATAGGAACACTATGAATGCACACATACAACAGAACTTTTCAATTACAATTACTAACAATTTTAAAAACCATTAAACAAGTACTTTAAAATCTCTCATATGATTTTTTAGATATTAACTTTATTTTCCTAATGGCTTAAATCAGATATTCAAGATTTTCAAGTTTTAAAAATCGTCAGTAAACAGCTGTACAAACTAGAAACTTACACTTTAGCTGTTTATATCGACAGCAATAACATTTATCGATATTTTTTTCAAACCATTATGCGTATTTTAATGACTTTTAGAAGGGCTTTTGATTTTTCAAGTTCACATTTTGCAGTTTATGATAAATACCAAGATCAGAAAAATGTAAATATTTATTAGAAAGATTAGCTTATGAGTGTTGTGAATGGATGCGCACCAGCACCTGCACTTCATTGATGAGTTACGCTCTACCAATTAGATTGAAGCAGACGATTGGGAGACTTCGTAATTTAAGAAGCAGGAACCAATCAGAAGATCTCAAAGGTATCATTCCACTTGGAGGATTTTGCGATCATGATCTATTTAATATGACTCAGCCGCTTTTAAAGAATACGACAGATCTTTGATTATGTTGTTTATTGAACTCACAGCCTTCTGACAATGGGAGTGATGTCCTAAATAACCAGCCCTCCATGTCCTTTATGTATGTTGTCTCGCTTTGTATAACATAGTTAAAACAAGTGTGTAAACGTTTTCAATAAACAGCTAGAAAAGAGTAGTGATCTTTTATTTTCTGTCCCTCACTTCTGGCTGAATTGGTGAGTGAAAGAAAAAGTCGCCAAGCATAGTGAGAAAAAATCTAGACTACTACAATAACAACATAATGATTTCAAAAATGACTAGACTTAAATACATAATAAAAAATATAAATATTATATCATAGTTTCCTGTTTTAAATAGTAAAATTTCATTTCAGGAAACATTATTCAATTTAGAAAAATGAGACAAAATTTTACATTTCTAGAAAATATAAAATTTTTTTATTTTGAAGCTGAAATTAAATTCCGTTTAGTGAAAATATTATAATAATTATATGAAAATATTATATAATATAATAATAACAATAAATTGGAAATACAATCTTATGTCTATGATATATAAAGGGAAATTAGAAACGAAGAAAATATTAAGAATCACTTACTTAAAATCATAGGATATTTAAAAATTATTTGAAATTAAAAAAAGGCTTACGAACATAACAATGATGTTCAAATATTAAAAAATAATAACTATTTCAATATTAATGATTTCTAGATGTCATTAAATAAAGTTTTATCATTAAACATTTAATTTAAGTGAAGAACATTAAAATATATTAAATGTTTGTCTCTTATAAACACACGTTTAATAATATATTTTTTCAATTATAAATTTTGTTAAGCTAATTTTCGAAGAAAGTATAAATAGAATCAAAATAATTTTATGTGAAAGTTTACCATAAAATAACTTTAAAATTTCATTGCATTCAAGACTCATTTAATAATATTTCTTCTGTATTCTATAAAGAAAACATTACACGATTCAAATAAGATTATATTTTGCTCTGATTATTGACATTAAATATATTTTGAGGATAAGCAACTTGATGTTTATTGAATATTTTAAAACTCAGTTACTATGATAAACACAAAGGAGTTTTTAAAATATTGTACTTGCGTAAAGTATAAATTACATTCTACTTTAACAAAATGCTTATAACGAAAAAATTTCATCATTTTATTATATCGAGATTTTATCAATGATTTATCAAGCCAAATAAGATATCAATCAATAATAAATCAAATACGCAATTCACAACTTCAAATAAATAATCATCGAGGAAACTAACCGTTTGATTAAACCTGATAAACAAGGATAAAAACACCTTTAAAACGCATATCGGAAATTCAAATCTTATGAGATAAATGTTAACAAAACTTATACAAATCTATTATATAATTTCATAGCATACTGATTAATAGTTTGTTTATATCGGTTTTTATCAATATTATAGTGTGGATAATGAATATTTTTATATCTGTAAATGCTTTTTGACTAATAAATGGGAAATGGCGGTTATATCTTAATAATTATTAAATCATCATCATTGTTAATTCATGAGAAAATTTGTTTTTATTCTTGAGAAAATTTGCTTTTAGAATTTACTTACAAAAACTAAGAAATCAATATTAATTTTTCTGGATATTTATAAGAAATTATATAAATCAAATACAGTCAAAATGCTATTTTTTTAAAATTTTAAATTCGAGTAAGATTTGATTTTTAAGTGCCAAGAGAGAGAGAGAGATCAGAAAAACTCAAATTTTCCTTTTCTTTTTTATCATTTTACTGTCTCATTTTCATCATTCGAATCATTTTTCCTTCCAGAATCAACCAGAATCATTTATCTAGAAAAGAGAGATTATTTAACATCATTACTTTTTTTTTAATTTTAATTTTATTTTAGCTTTATTGTATAGTAATATTTGCCTCCGTGTTTAAGATTTTTGAAAATAAATTATTATTTACTTTGTCTTTAATGATAAATTATTTCAATGAAATGAAAATTTCATTGAAATTAACTTATTAAAATAATTATTAATGTTTTCATTGTATTGAACATTATACTATGAAAACCTTGGTAAAGATATGATTGTGACTTTTAATCGCAAAACTAGATCATTTTGCAATGAATATTTCTACACTAAAATGTACATTAATCGTGCATCAATTGAAATTAATGTTTCTTGTATCAAATAGTATCATTCTCTGAAATGATATCTAACCAAAACTCGAAGTATGGATAGGTTAGATCTTGATCTCTTTTTCAAGTAAATTCAAAAGTTTGTAAGTTTTTCAAATTACCATTGGATTTATAAAAATGACGAATCGAGAATAATCTTCTTTAAATCACTAAAATGTTGAAGTTTTCATATGGGTTCATTATTACATTGTTAACCTTCATTATTAATATAATTACCTTCATTATTAATAATTAATAACTCCATTATTAATAAAAGTATTTATTTTTAGAATGTAATTATTAATATAATTACATTCTAAAAATAAATATTTTTTATTTATTTTCAAATTTTGAAATTAAAAAAAATTTATAGTAGAATCCTAATTTACCATATCAATATTTTTCCCTTTATAATTTTTAATTTCGAAGTAATTACGAATAATTCAATATTACACATTTTTCTTCTAAATCATAAATATTTACACATGCTCACATAAATTGCAAATGCATACAAAAATTTTCTGTTCAAGTTTATCTACCAAAGATGGCAACTTAAAAGAAAATTGTAGTTTCAAAATTGCCAATGGAATTTTTTTCTGATCCAGTTATTAATTTTCACAGAAACTACAACTATAACTTTTTCATTTTGTTCTTAAAACTTTTTACCTTCTCTTTGTATCATAATTATTTTATTCTTTAATTTTGATTTCAGTTTCCATTTCGTGATAAAATAAATGTATGTTTAAAATCTAGCTACAAATTTTAAAAAAATTATCTATAAATTGAAATTATAAGGGTAAATTTCTATTTAAAATACAAACCAGTTCATGACTCTATTCTAGAAAAATATTAAATGCAAAAATAAATCTATTCAACCAAATTTTAAAAAAAGTTCTTCATTCTCTAAATACCTTATTATATATATATATATATATATATATATATATATATATATATATATATATATACATATATATATATATATATATATATATATATATATATATATGTATGTATATATATATATATATATATATATATATATATATATATATATATATATATATATATATATATATATATATATATATATATATATATATATATATATATATATGTATGTATATATATATGGTGGATCAGGTCTTTTCAGTCGAATAGCCTCATTCACGCGGTGTAGCTGGGCAATGCAGAGCTCCTTGTTGACTGTGGCAGTCTTTTCGAACATTCCCCAGTGCACCAAGAGCTCCTTAAAAACTGACTCAACAACTGCTTTGACATCAGACCAGGTGATTGTTGGCGGAACGGCATCAACAAATGGTTGGAGACGATGGGAAGAGGTTGTAAACAGCAACGGCGAATATATAATTTATTAACTTATTGATATAATTATTGTTTTTTTTTTTGTTTAAATAAAAGTCTTTGGTAAAAACACTACGAACTTATTCTCCAACCTAATATAATCAGAAAGAAATTTATAGAAGTA
The DNA here is from genome assembly GCA_037975125.1 of Latrodectus hesperus. NCBI lineage: Eukaryota > Metazoa > Arthropoda > Arachnida > Araneae > Theridiidae > Latrodectus > Latrodectus hesperus. Next base: position 7,080,861 of record CM075852.1, on the reverse strand, counting down.
TTTCATTTATTAAACTTTCTTTAAAACATACAAATATTAAAGATTTAGTTATAAAAAATAAAATTAATTAAAAATAACTAGATAGTTTAGTATATGTTTAATTTATGATTTTAGTTTCGAAAAATGTGCATAACAGGTTTTACATTATAGACACATAAAATAGTCACATTTTGAAACCATCATTTTTTTATTAAGACTGTTTTTCGGGACTTTAGATACAATGTAGACAGCACTTCCAAATCATATATTCCAAATGGCAAAGAAGATTATTACTTTTTTCCAGCCAACTACAAAATACAAAGTAAAAATATGGACTACTATCATAATAACAAGTGAAAAATAAAAATATGATTAATTTACCTTTTTTCCGAAAGTTTTTGATGTGTGAAATCTTTTTCTGATCCCTTTATTTATTAAGTATACTGTACAAATATTAAACTATTTTTGTTAATCTTAATTGAATTTCATTGTATGCAGGATAGTTAGAAGATATTGTTACTATATATATATCTATATGTATATATATATATATATATATATATATATATATATATATATATATATATATATATATATATATATATATATATATATATATATATATATATATATATATATATATATATATATATATTATTATTATTATTATTATATACATTGAATGAATGCATTAATTTGATCTGATCATTAATAAGCTCATCAACGATTTTTAATACAATTCCAGACATCTGATACTATAAATTTGCTGTAGATTACAGTTAATTAGATACATTTTTTTAAACTCAAAGAATCAAAAATGCTAATATTTAAAGAGTATCAATCTTTTATAAATTAAAAATCACAATATGTCTAGTTTGTTTGAAAATAAAAGTTATAGGTAAAAGTTTACTTACGGGTACATCTTGCTTTTTTGGTGATTGTTTTGAATCCAAGATAGGCGCCAGAATGTGAATAACATTAAGTGGCAACTGTAAAAAAGCTTTGAAAATTCCAGGATTACCAGAAATTAAATTTTATCTCCAATATTTATTAATACATTTTTTGGCAAACCAAGGAGTATCCTGTTCTGGAACAAACCCAAGTTATATATATATTTTTTTATGGATTGCGTTACATAAAAGTGTTTTCTTAAGTTAAGAAGTTTTGTATGTTATTATGCAGAAAACATGTAGAGTGCTATAATTACACATAAATTTTTAAATATAATTATAAATACTCTATATCTTCCGCAATTTGGATCAAATTCAGTTTAATCTAAATAATGTATCTTTTTAATTTCTTGTTATACAATAAAGTAATAAAACACAAACAATATAGATATGCTTAAAATACTTTATTTTTAGAAAAAAAAACTTGAAATTGAATAACGGGAGAAATTTTTTTGGTAATTATACAAAGAACAGAATTTAACATTTGAAAAAAATTAGTAAAATTTAATGTGATGGCTGTGACTGAATATTTGAAGTTATTGATTTTATGTTGGGCTTAAGATTCGTTGTGGCAATACTAAAACAGAAGAAAGGTTCTCATCTGCTATCCTATTTCTTATTTTTGATTTGTTTAAATTCATTAAAGAAAAAGTTTGCTCACAAATGTAAAATATTTATTCTGATGTAGAATCGTTTTCCTATCAGATTTTTTCTTTTGTTTATTTGAAAGAGTCTCATTTCTTTTTAAGTTAGTCTTATTTTATTAACAACATTCGCGGGCCAACTTTAAAGGCGACGCGGGCCAATTTCCACCCGTGGGCCATAGGTTGTGCATCCCTGTCCTAGAGAACATGTTGATAAAGAATAATGAATTTTAGATCTACACTTGTAAATCTCTTTGCTTCCAAAATATCATAATCGAAGTTTTCATTATTGCCATTTGTTAACGTATTTCTAATATAAAAAGATGTCTTATTTGATTTTCAATTATATTCCGTTCAATATTCTACATGAAAAAATATAATCAGCTAATTAATTATAATGCAATGTACATTATTCTAATTTTTTAAAGATAAGTTTGGAGAATTATTTGAAAAAAGCAATTATAAGCAATAATACAAACATAAGTTATAACTGTATAATGATTAGTATGTAGAAATAAAAATTTTCTGCATAAATCTTTTCAAGCTTTTCCATTAACCATCTGCGAAAAAGGAATTTTGTGATTTTTTTAAAAAAATTTTAAGAAATTCATAAATTTTAGTTTGATATTTATTTACTCTGTCTTATTTTTTGTTACAAATAAAAACACAATCGAAAGAAAAATTTAATTATCATTCTATTAACAAAACCATGCTTTCTGTTAAAATGTTTATATTAGGATTTAGCTGATTTGATGATAACCTTTTCTTTAAAAAGACTACTAAGAGCAAAAAACTTGATGCTTGTTTATAGAATTGTATGGATACTATTTAAATGAAAGAAACCTACTGTAATTCCACTGATGAAATTTGACACTGTACTAAATGAAAGAATCCTAAACAATTTACCTTAAAATAAAATTATTGAAAATAAAATAATTAAGCTTTGTGCTCTTAGAGAAAATTATTACATTCCCACTTTTAGTTATTTTTTATGAGGTGTACATTCTTAAGATTTTGCAGGATATGAATGATGTTACATATAAATAGTGTTAAAAACTAATTTCGTTATGTTCTTTAAAATAATTAAAAGGGCTTGCTTACTTTCTGCTCTCCATTCCTTCTGATCATTTTCTTATAATAAATAAATAAAGGATCACTAATTAATGATAATTGTCAATTAATCCAATCCATGTACTAATCAAATCATTAGAACTAATCAACTAACAATTTAATCATTAATCTAATCAACTAAAGTTTAACACTTTTTCGGTTTGTCATGTTAAAATCTGGTCATTGTTAGTTGCACAATAATACTTCCACATACACAACCATTAAGTTTTCTTACAAAGTTATTAATTTTTAAGTTACTACTGTTATTTTTAAACACAAAAATCAGTTAAGCCCATTAATTTGTTGATTCTAATTAACGCTTTTAGAAACCCTGATTTTAGACTTATATCTAATTTTAAGCTACAGCTCAATGTTTATTATTCCTTCTCCAGAAAACAAATTAAATAAAAAACTTTAAATCTTTCTTGCTAATGGAAACCTAACCATTAAGTAGTTGTTTTTATTTTGTTTTATCTTTATAACATATTTCTCCTTTCTTCTGTTTTCTCTTCAATTTTCTCCGAGCAATATCATTGAAGTTTTTAACATCCGAATTCCAAACATCACTAAGAATGAGAAATTTAATTTGAAAAGCACGTGTTTTTTAAACAGTAATTATTTTCCTACCTAATCATCTATACTACTGGCCATTAAAATTGCTACATCAAGAAGGAATGCAAATAACAGAACGATATTTATTGGACACATACATTATAGTGGAAAGAACAAGTGATTAGATTTACAGGAAATTAGGGTGCATAGATCTTGAGAAATCAGTACTCAGAGCAGCCACCTCTGGCTGCAATAACAGCACTTATCCGCCTAGGCATGGAGTCAAACAGAGATTGTATGGCATGTACGGGGATCTCAGTACATGCAGCTTCAACACTATGCCACAGTTCATCGACAGTAGTGGATGGTGAGTGATGGCGTGCCAATCGCTCGGCAACCATTGACCACACGTTCTCAATTGGTGACAGATCAGGAGAACGTGCTGGCCAGGGTAACAGTCGAACCTGTTCTGTATCAAGGAAGTTCAGAACAGTACGGGCAACATGCGGTCGTGCATCATCCAGTTGAAACAAAGCATTAGGGAGGCCTCGAAGATAAGGCAGAGCCACGGGCCTTAACACATCGGAAATGTAACGGTTGCTCTGCAAAGTGCCGGTAATGCGAACAAGAGGTGATCGAGACGTGTATCCAATGGCACCCCATACCATCACTCCAGCAGATGGGCCAGTATGGCGATGTCCAATGCAAGCTGGCAATTCGCGTTCTCCACGATGCCTCCAAACATGGATGCGGCCGTCATGGTCCTGTATACAGAACTGAGATTCATCTGTAAAGATGACGTGATGCCATTCCCGCGTCCAGGTTCGTCGCTGATTACACCATTAAAGGCGCTCCTGTCTGTAACGCAGCGTCAATGGTAGCCGAAGCCATGGTCGCAGGGCAGACAATCCATGCTGCTGCAAACGTCGTCGAACTGTTCAAACAGAAACTTGTTGCCTTGCAAATGACTCCATTTCTCGACTCAGGGTTCGTGACGTGGATGTACGATCCCTTGTGACCATGCGGATAAGATGTCTGTCTTCTCTGCTGTTAGTGATGGGTTGTTGCTGAGATCCTGCATGACGTTCTGTATGATTGTCCTGCACCCATCGATTCTATATTCTGCTAACAGTTATGGGGTCTCGACCGACGCAAGCAGCAATATTGTTGTACGATAAACTGCAATCTTGGTAGGCTATAAGCCTTCCTCAATCAAAGTCAGACACGTGCTGATAGGCATTTCTTCTTACAAGAGGCATTACAACAACTTTCTTTGCCAAAAACAACGTTGAAACTGAAATTGAGTATGAGAAAACTGCTGTCAAATCTCTCGTTTTATACACATGTTAGATGTCACTACTGTCGCCTGCTTTGTATGAATGCGCTGACGATCTAATCCTTTGCATATCACAGCAAGTTTTACCTGTCATGCAAATTTCACGTGTGTGGTGTGCCGTTTTCCTGGTGTAGCAATTTTAATGGCCAGTAGTGTATCTTACTGTTGTAAACTATTTAATCATTACCCATTTACACAACCACTGGAACTACAAATTTGATCTCACATAACACTTAGCGACCAATTAAACATAAAATGACTTTTTAGAAATAAGTCTGACAGCCGGACAAAAAGCTGGATCAAAGATTCAATCTAGAAAAATATAGCAATTTTTTAAAAATTTTAAAGTAGCATTGATCATTTTTTAAAATTAAATATTATGTAATTAAATAAAATATTGAAAAATATTATGAATAGAATAATATTCCATAATATTGTAAAATGGTGCAGACATTAAGCCATATCCGAACGAAACAACTACTTAATTGTAAATAAATGAATTAGTTCAAGATGTGAGATGTTCGCTTAGAAAAGGAAATCAGAATATAGTTAATATAAATTTTTTTACAATTGCATTATTATTAAAAAATTATTTAAAATAGCTTTCTAAAAATGCTTTTATTTTCATTTATCTTTTTTGTTTATTTACATTTTGAAATATTTTTCATCTTTAAGCTTTTGTGGAAGGGCCACCGCATAACATTTCATGACGTCACCGCTACCCATGTCCTGCTTCTGTTGGCTGTGCATATTCCGAAACCGAAAAGCCGTAATGATGTTCACAGCTTTAAAAACTAGTTGAGAGCGATATGTGTTCATAGTCAAACCTGGGTGAAAATTGCTGTCAAATATTCAAGATAATAGGTAACTCAATTGGAATCAGTACAATGCCTTTATTTGGTAAAAAAGACGCACAGAGAAAAAAAGAAACTGCTAGTGTGGAAGATAAATATGAGTTTAAGGATTTACTCGGAACGTAAGTCTTCTTACTCTTGATCATCGTTATAACCATGCATCTCATTCAAATCAGCTGTAAATAATTTAAAATATTTTTTTTCATTTTTTTATCTCGTAATTTATTTTATTGATCATAAATTTATTTTATGTCATTTTGTGAAATCAAATGCAAATCTTTTTTACATTTAAAAACATATACCGGCTGAATGATCTGAAAACAGTGCTTAAATTTAGTGAGAAATGCATATTAAAGTACTTTCCTTTCAGTTCATCACAATTTGAAAATGCAATAATGAAATATTTTATCTTAAGTCACACAATTTGGCAAATAAAAAATGTATTTATGTTTCAAAGTATGCTAATGTTTATTTTTTTATGCATATGTAGCATTCCTGTTTATGTTGATAGGTTATAATTGGTTCCTAATCTAATTTCATCTAGGTAACTGGTTAGATGAAAAATATTTTTTAAAGTCATTAGGAATTCTATTCATTCGAGGATTTTAAAGTCATTAGGAATGATATTTTCATTGATAACTTTATTTTCAATACTTGAGAATTTTGAAAGTAATAATTTATATATATATAGTTTGACTATGGAATTTTTTTGGCACTGTATTTTAATAAGTGTGTAAAATGTAATTATAAAAAAATCAAATTTTCATTTCAAAGAACATTAATTTTTTGTGATTTCATGTGTTTATCTAACCTAATACAACTTTATTTAAAAATATAAATTATGCTAGTCTATTCTTCTGCACTAAAAAAGTTTCTTTTAGAATTTCCTTATAATTGTAACAATGATTATATATGTAAGCAACTATGATTACAATGCAAAATATTATAAAAACTATGTCAACCAACTTTGAAAATGATAAAATCAAATTTATACATTTATGTTTTAAAATGAATAAAACCTTAAAAAGTTCTTAATACATTGTTAACAAGCACATTAATTTGATTTACATGCTATTGCTATTGAATATCTGAATTTTATATTCATTCTTTTCAAACATTTTTTATGAATCATCAAATAACTTATTTGAACAAACAATGACATAAACTGCTTCAATTTCTTGTAAACTTTTATAGCTTTAATGAATCTTATGAATAATGATTATAATTAATATGATTATATAATTTAGACTGGTATTTATAATAAATGAGAATATCTGAATTGTTTTCATTAAGTTTAGTATATTATTCATAAAATTAGATTAGTCCTTTTCATTAGCAGCTTTGGTATCTTTGTTTGATTGATATTGATGAATAAATGTAATGAAATTTTATGTACATTAGTTGTGATGAATCTGATAACTTCTGCCAACTATTGAAGAAATGATGTTTTTATATTGAGATGTATTTAGTGTTTTGTCTAATTTGTAACTTTTAATGTGACCATACAAATATAATTTGACATGTATAGCACTTAATCTTGTGCCTAAAATACTACATTAAATTGTATGTAGTACTTTTCAGTTGCTTCTTTAGTAATCTGAAAAAGAAGTAATCTGTTTGTAATGATTTAAAATGAGTAGTGAATCTTAAAATTGATTAAAACCTTATGATTTTTAATATGATTGCAATTATCTTTTTAAAGATAATATATATTTATCCAGAAATTAAGAGAATAATTGTTGATCATCCATTTCTCTCAAAATTCCGTAAACATATTGTATACTTTAAGGGGTGCATTTTCCCAAGTGGTACTGGCAGAAAGTAAAGAAGAAAGCTCAAAAATGTATGCTATAAAATGCATTGATAAAAAGGCTCTAAAAGGAAAGGAAGATTCATTAGAAAATGAAATAAAAGTTCTCAGGAGGTAAATGTCTTATTTTTTTTTAAATATTTTTATTAACTTGGGAATATGATATTGTATTAAATATACAAATAAAACATTTTATGAGTTGAAAATGCTTGAAGTTAATTTATGAAAAAGAATCATTTTCATTTAATACAACAAATATCTTTTTATTGATTTGTTTGATAGTTTATTATAAGTTTGTAACTATATATATTTTATTCTCTTAATTGTGTTATTATATATTATACAATTATAATAGCTGCTGTGTAGAAGTTTCTTACAAATTTCTTAATAAAATTGAATCTCATTGAATTTATGTGTTCTTAATATTTTTACAATTATTTTAGTTTAATCACTTCAAAATATCATTTAAACATCAGACTTATTTTTAAGAAAATATTTTTGCTTAAAGGAACTGATACATATTGATTTGCATAATATATTTTTATGAATTTTGTTTACACTAACTCAAACAGAAATAAAATTTGTGAAATCAATATAATGCCGAAACTTTTGATGGAATTTATTAAATATGATGAATGCTAGAATATTAATTATAACTTATATAGTTTGAAACATTAAATATATAAGCAAAATTTGAAATTTATGCAAAAAGTAATTTGTTAGAAAGAAATAACTTAATATAATTTCTCTCAAAATTGTACTTTTATTGATGGTATGCATTAAAGATGTTGAGAAATTTAATTTTAGTTATAAGTGCTAAAATTGATTTGCTAAATGTTAAAATTTGATTGTTTTTCCATGATTAATTTTAATTAAATTGAGATTAAAGTGTTCTTTTTTTAAATCTTTTTATTATTATTCCTACTTTTTAACCATTGCAGCCTTTTTCTTAAAACTTATTCACTACTTTATTCCCATTTATACAGCAGTCAATTATTTTTACCAAGATCTAATTTATGAACACTCATGACTAGTAACTAAAACAGTTAAATGTGCATTAGATTTAATATGATCTTATACCTGCAAAGGTAATTATAATTTTGATTTAAAAACTAAATTTTTGAAAACCCTCTTTTTTTAAACTTATTGTTATGTGACTTTTGTTTTCCTATATTTATCTTATTTTTTTAATGTTATGGTTGAGAAAATTGGATCAAGGTTTTTATTGGAGAGCTGTAAATCCTACAAATTGTGGATAATTAACTGCATTACAGTTGTTATAATCCTGGATTTTTTAAAGCAGTTTTGTGAAAGTTCTCTCTCTAATTTAATTTGTATTTTACCACCCATGGATCAGAGTATGATCAAGTGTCCTAGGCTAATTTTGCAAGGAGTGATCATAGCTTGAAAGTGGCTTATTAAAATTGACACATTCTAAATCCAATTGCTCTTGTCAATCTAAGTTAGAAATAATGGTGAAGAAAAAACAATATCCAAGTTCTTTTGATATGCAGGTTTTATTCAAGAATCTACCATAACTGAAAAAAGTCATTTATGTGTTGATGTGAGTGAAGACAAATTACTCTCATCCATAAACTTGGCCAGTGGAATGCACTGCTGTGGAAAATTTCATTTCAGGACTTTTTGTTAGTGGATTTAATTGTAAGTTGGGCATAAGAAGTATCAGATAAGATTGAGAACATAATGATTGAGAATGAAAAAGAACATTCAGGTGTCAAACAAGAAGAAAATTGCTTAGTGTTGAGAGTGAAAAACAAGTAGATGGATGTCTGAAAATACTGGCATATTTTTTTAGGAAAATAACAATAAATGTTTTGAAAATGTATTATTGAACTGGGAACTAGGTTACCACCCCAAATTGTTCATCAATAAAAGGAAATAATTGTTTTTATGTAATTTTTATAAGTTAGAATTTTATTTTGCATCTTTCTTTTACGGTGCATATTAAATATTTTTTAATAGTATTTATAAAAATATAACAGTTTTGTAAAAAAGAATGTTTTAAAATATAACTTATTTTCTTATTTCATGAGCTTTTAAGAACTATTTTACCCATCCAAAGTAAATAAATTAAATCTCTTAATTGACATCAAATTCTCTGTTTTTATTCATTATATAATTCTAATTTTTCTGTTTAAAAAAAAATTAGCTCTTCTGTAAAATTTAAATAATGCATCTGTAAATGTTTCATTTTGTATTTTTCATCGCTAGCTAAAAAATACCATTATCAATAATTAAAAGTCATGCTTTAGTTTCACTTATTGATTTAACTAATGATTCTCCACTGCAACCTTATTTTATGCAATCGTATAGTTTAGACATTAATCCTTTTTTTTCTTTTAAACTTCATTTTAACATTGTTTTAATACATTGTTAATAAATTTGCACTTAAAATTCTTTGTTTCTGCAATAATACAGCTTAAATATAATGTTAAAAATGTAATATATGTGTAAATAGATTCACATTTTCTCCTAATTTCATTCTCTTAATATATTTCCTTTATTTTGTTATATTTTCCTATTTTTCTTTTAAATAAATCTACTTGATAATTTTTTCAGAAATACATTGATATGTTATCTACAATCTGAGACAAAAGAAAAAAAATAATCTGATATTTTTATTCATTTGTCTTTATTTTCAATATTTTATATTTTACAAATCAACTGTGAATACAAGGAAATAATTTTGTATGATAAAAGTTTAGTTGTTTTCATGTCTTTTTTAGTACCATATCAGTAAATGAAAATCATTTTTTCAGTTTTCTGCAGTTCCAAAAAATTTTCTTTGTATTTTATTTGTTTATAAAATTACATATTATAATTTAATTTAGAATTATAAATTAGTTCAACTATTTTTTTAACTTTAATTTAAATATATTTAATTTTAATATTAGTAATCTGATGTGTATCATTTAATTTTTACATTTATTGATATATTTTATTAGTAATGATAAAAATAAGTTATTTGAAAAAAAATCAAAATGATTATGTGATCAGTTTTGATTTCACCAAAGAGTTTGAACTTTTTTATTTATGCATATAATTATTTATACAGTTAAGTATGAATTTTGCATATGGCAATTAGAATTGTTCTTACATTTGCAAGCTATTTTAAATATTGTTTGAAGCAAATATTTCTTTTTGAGCTCAAAAATTATTGACAAATTAGTATCTCAAATCAATTTATCCAAAGTATATCTACAATATAAGTTGATTGAAAAATGTATGAAACTGTGTGAAATTATAAATTTTCTTATAATGCTTTTCTTTTTTTTCATCGAGTGGCCTATTTTGAATCAGAAATTTATGAAAATTTTCTAAATAGGTACTGCTTTCATGATAAAAAAAAAACTTTTTTTTATTGTTACATCAGAACTTGGTTATTAATCAGCATTATAATAAAATTCCATCTTTTCAGCTTGCTTTCACTATATCAACATTGAAGAAGCTTTGATTTTATAATTTCTTAACATATAATCAAATTTTTAAATGATTATTTCAGTTTGACTGACTTCTGATGTCCACACCAGCAGAGACATATTGATATTTAGTATAAATAAATTTTCTCAACATAATTTCTTGATGAACAAAGGAAGATCAAACAAAATTGGTACTTTTTCCCATTGTGTTTTAATAACTCTAAGCATGGAATTTCTGAATGAAGAAGTAGAGCTCACTTTCGCACATTCCGGAGTCTTGACAATTTCAGATTTGTTTCTTGTCACTGCCAATCAATGCCTTTATTAATCAATGTGTTGCATTTATGCTCACTATATGTACGTTTATTAACAGAATATTTCAGAATTTTATTTTCATATGGCATCATATTTTGTATTTCATAAAATAGTTTTATTTTCATATAGAAGTAAATCCCTTGTAAACTTACTAGGTTTCCTCTCTTAAACTATGTGAATATGAATCATTATTTTTGAAAAATTCTTTCCACAAGGCATTTCTATTCCAAGTTTTTGTTTTAAATATTAAATTTATTGCAAATTTTAATAGAATATTATTTTAAATAAAATTTGTATGTAAAAATGAAACTTTTTATCACCAGATAAGTATTTTAAAATATTTTTTCCGTGATTTGTGTAATACAGACTATGTAATACAAACAGCAAATTCAATTACATTTTTAATGTACCTTCATCTCAGTAACTTGGCCGTAAATTTTCTCAATTGAAAGTAAAACATGATTTTATATCTATGGTTTTTATATGATACTTTTTTTTATTTTTTAAATGTAGGACTTCAAAAATATTCCATGCTTCCAGAAGTTTCCGAATAAAACTATACGTGATTAGGACTTATTCAGATTAATTTTGCAATCAGTTGATGACAAAAAAAAAAAAAACTGTTAAGCAAAATGGCTTATATATAATATTGTGTTTTATATTGTTCAAGGTCATTCATTTAATATTTTTGTTTGAATTGAGATTCTTGAAAGTATTATTCATCTCCCTCAAGTTTACTGGGAGTACATAAGTATATTGGGAGTTCATTGTAAATACATTTATCCATGTTTCCACTGCAAAAAATCTAGAAGACTCAATATGTATGTATGGGAGCAACAATATCAATTTGCATAAGAATTCATGTCCTAATCAATTACCTGATGGAAAAGGTAATCTCACATTCATGGTAATTTATTATGTTTAAAAAAGTTTGAAACTTGTTTTAATGACTTCACTTGCTAGCTAATTAATTTAGTGGTACTTACATTATTTGAATTATTTCTTTTTTTGCATCCAAAACTGTACAGGAAGAAAAATTTGATTTTAGTATATGATTAATGTCTTTTAAATTTATAGATTGAAGCATCCAAATATTGTTCAACTTGTTGAAACATTTGAAGATAAAAATAAAGTATACCTAGTGATGGAACTGTAAGTATTTCTTTAATGAACTAAATTGTTGTCCTAATTATAAAACTACGAGAAGAATAAGCAATCTTTTGCTGCATATGAATGTTATTTTTTTAAATGTCAATCATTTCATATTTTTTATGATGTAAAAGTATGGTTTTGTTAATTCTCAATTTATTTTGCTAAATTTTTTATGTTAGTAAAAATATTTGTTTAAATTTTCTAAAGCAATGTGAATTGAATAAAAAAATTGTTTTCTATGTAAATAAAAAGTGATTAATTTTGTATGAAATTTAATGTGTGATGAAATCTATTCCATCTCTTAAGAGAATAATATTGACTATTTTCTTATAATATTACTGTGTAATATTGTGCATGTGAAACATTTAAAATGTCTCTTTTGGCTTTCAATTACCTAAAATAAAGTGTGGAACAAGCTAAAGGTGTATTTAAGTCTTTCAATAGTTAATTAGTTCTGAGCTGAAGAAAATTTACATTTTTGATTTGATTTTACCTGATCTTAATTGCACTTTTTATCCATGTGTATTATGGTGTGAGTATAAAAATGAATTTGTAAAAGTGAAATGTAATGTTTTTTTTTAAATTTAATATATTATGATAGGATTTTCATATGTAATTTTATGAGGAAAATTGATATCATTATTTAAAAAAGTGAATTATTAGTTTTTCAAACAATGTTGGAAACTCTTATGTTCTTAAATTAAAATGTGAGTTTGATGATACTTTTGTGAAAAAGATTTTTTTAAAAAATGTTCTAGTTTGTTATTGAATTTGAAAATGTATTTCAAAAAATTTCCAATTAATTAATAACTTAAGTATTTTGAAATATAATAAATGATTAATAATGGAAAATTATATAGGTATATATATATTATAAATATTTTGGATTAAATGCGTTTTCAAATTTTCTTCTATTTATATATATGAATGTAATTTATTCAGTGTTACTTATAACGTTGAACAAAATGGTTTTCACATAAGATAATTATGAAAGCTCCAACCTACTTCAGTTAGAAATTTGTTTAATGAATGCATTATCATTTTAAAGAGTATTAATTTAATTGAGTAAAATATAAAATTATAATCAAGAGTTTAAAGTTAATTATAAAAGTTTTGTTATAAATTTCAAGATGAACAAAGAAAGCAAAACATCTATAAATAAAGAATTGCATCAGTTAATAAAATAGTTGACTTTTTTTATGGATCTTAATATCTAGTCGTATTTCAATTTCATATCAAAATTATGAATTAAAATATTTTATTATAATCTATTATTAATATTTGCGAAAATTGATTTTTGTATCGTATTTCTATGACACTTGTTATCTGTTTTATAATTATTTAAGTTCCTTTTCATAAATATTCAAAAAATATTGATCTACTTTATTTATTTCAAAGTCTTTATGTTGTGACATAAGCTTATTATATATGAATTTAATTCTTAACTTTTTGTTATATGGCAGTAATCAAGTTTAAGAACGAAATTGAATAAAAATAAATTATGAAACTAATAATAATGCTAGATCAATAGTTTTTGTGACTTTTTATATAAATGCTTACAAGTCATATTTTTGAAACACTAAATAATATCCATTTTCAATGTAATATTGATTTTTTTATGCAAATTTATCTCTACTTTCTATGAAATAAGAATTAAATGATAAAATAGTAAAATTTTACTTTTGGCAAAGTATGTAATTTAGAAATATAATCTAGATAAAGTGTGACATTTAATTTATTATATGGTACAACAGAATGATTTTTGAAGGCAGAAATATCAGCTGGAAAATATATCTTTTGATTAAAAATTTATACAAAAATGTTTTGATTTATAAAGATATAGTTTTGAACTATGTACTTGAATATATGTGGTAAGAATATGGGAGTTTATGTGTAACTTTTCTATGAACATTTATTTGCTTACTTAGAAAATTTGTGAAGAAATTAAATACATTTAATTCTCGTTCGTTACTAATCTAAATTTATTTCCCTGAATATTTTTGTATATTAATTTAGAGTAACTGGAGGAGAGTTATTTGATAGAATCGTTGAAAAAGGAAGTTATACTGAAAAAGATGCTAGTCATTTAATTCGTCAGATTTTAGAGGCTGTTGATTATATGCATTCTCAAGGTGTTGTTCACAGAGATTTAAAGGTATTTTGTTCTCAACAATTCACATAATAATTGTTCTTATCATGAACTTCTAGACTAGAATATTTATCTAATAGTATAGATTTACTTATTTTCAGCTCTCATGCAAATAAAATGATTATTTTAAATAAATTTTAATGATTGTTTGCCTTACGTAATTCATACTTGTTTTTTTTATAACAATTTATGTAAATGTGTAAAATTACAAAAAATATTTTACATATAATGAAGCTGAACAAATTGGCATTATATTTACTTCACAAAATGTATGTTTTGGTACTGCCTAGTAGAATAAGTAATGTTGGAGACTTGTAAGACATTTTTTGGACATCCGTAAAATATTATTTTCTTAATAGATCTTTCACAGATAATGCGTATTTATTTTTGCAATTGAAATCTAAAGAGTTATAGAAGTTTTTAGTGTTGTCTTCAACAGAATTCTCTCACAAAGCTGAAATGCAACATTTACATTTTGGTTTCATGGTTGCCTAATGTTTGAACCATCAACATTTGAATGAAAGTTTTATAATGGATTCATAATAATTGCCTTGCCATAATTGAGCACTGATAGATAAGTTTTGTGTTTCTGCTTGCTCATCTTTTAGAGAGAGTAACGTTCTCCCTCCTTCTTAATCGGGAATGGTAATCCGTTATGAAAGAATTTCTATTGCGTAGGTCTTGGAGGAAAGAATGCGATAACACTATGTCATATGTTAATTTTTAATTTATTTTCTAAGCATCACATAACAAAATACATTAGAAATCAAATATGGCTTGTGAAGCCGATAAATATATTCATAAGAGACTGGGTCTCAAATACTCTGAAGAATTACATATAATTCTGGCTTAAGAAGCCCAAACAATTAATTAACCATTAGTTTTGAGACTGATGTCTCTAATAACAAAACACTTATTAATAAAACGGCTTGAGAAACTGAACTAATTGGTTAGTTAGACAAAAAGAGACAGGCGTCTCAAGGAGCATAATAATGCCATATCTAAGTAGGCTTCGGGAGCCTAAAAAACAGCCATTTTTGTTACAAGGCGAGATCTTCTCTCTCCTGCACACCCGCCGGAAATCCACTCCAAACTTTTTTTTTTTTTATCCTATGCCCGACCTTGGTTTTTCAACCATCAGTCTCTGTCGGGCAGACCAATTCAATCTTGAGGTGAATGAAAAGTCATCTTCCGCAGAATACTCCAAACTAAACTAAAGAAAAAAAAACTCCTTCGCCTCTGTGTTACCCTTCCCCTCCCCGGTCGTAAAGGGTGGTGGGGTAGAGGAAGGAATGTCCGGATGTCGTCTCAAGAAGCTTCCGACTTTCACAGAGTGAATGCTTTGGAGACTTCAGATTTCTTTAATTGTAATGTATAAAGATGGCCTGAGTGTGAGGAAAAATTCTTATAGAAGAGAATGTTTTTAATTTTAATGAAAAGCCTTACAGCAGATTTATGTCACTGCTAGATTATCCTTTATATGATGTTAAGATACATTTATTTCTAGCTCAACCATATGATTCTCATGGGTAAGAATTGAACTTAGACTTTTCAGTTTAAAGAATGTAGTTACGACTAACTTTTCTCTCTTCATATTTTACCAATGTAAAAAATTTTGTTTTAATTCCCAGTGTAGTCTACTTTAATCTAAATGACTTCATGAAAACTTCAAAATAATTCATTTTTGTATATTTTCAATCCAAGTAGTAATAAAATTTATTAAAATTTAAACACATATGAAAAAATTAAATTTTTTAGGAAAGTTTGGTGTTACTGTCTTTTCTTGAGGATCTCCTTGATTTTTACTAACAGTTATGCTATAAATCATATCCGTCTAGTTAAAGAAAGATTTGTAAATTATAAAAAAGTTATCGAAAAGAAAATTATAGGGAAAAATCTAATTTT
This sequence comes from Latrodectus hesperus, assembly GCA_037975125.1. Lineage (NCBI taxonomy): Eukaryota > Metazoa > Arthropoda > Arachnida > Araneae > Theridiidae > Latrodectus > Latrodectus hesperus. Next base: position 7,064,665 of record CM075852.1, on the reverse strand, counting down.
AATAGTTACTGAAACAACTAAAAAGCTTTCTGGTAAAGTGGGATTTCTTTTACAATTAGTATGTGTGTGTGTGTGTGTGTGAATATTATTAATTTATCTATTAATGATAAATTCTCTCTGCTTTAAATTGTTGTCAATATTTATTAAGTATTAATTGTGTTTCTAAGGCAGATTACATATCAGTTTATCTTTTGTAGTTGATTATAATCTATCTTATTCAATTAAGGTGTAACTGTACAAAATAAATTAATATGCTTACTAGCATTAAAGTGAAAGGAAAATGCTACTTAATGTAAATTGCCAGAAATTTACCTTCTATTGTTTTTATTTATATAAATTTATTTTCTAAAAAAAAGTGCTAAATTCCTTACTTTAGAAAGTGTTCCAGTTTAATTTTTTATTCTTGATAAATGTAATCGGTCATTTATCAAATTAAAAATAAAACTTCAATTCTTAAAAGTTTGATTTGCATCTATATTAAAAATCTATATATTCTTAATATTTAAATTTCAAAATTAAAATTAAATTAGTAAAGTTAAAAAATTAATTGAAGCCTGTTGATTTTCGTTTTAATTTGCAGCCAGAAAATTTGTTATACTATAGTCCAGATGAAGATTCCAAGATCATGATCAGTGATTTCGGTCTCTCCAAAATGGAAGATTCAGGAATAATGGCTACTGCATGTGGAACGCCAGGATATGTAGGTGTGTATCATTCAAATAATTTATTGTTATATTGGTTAGATTTTTATTGTAGTTGTGTCTACAACAAAAGTTTGTTAAAAAAATTTTTTTTTTGAATAAATCGTTGGGAATTCATTTCTTTATCATTTTGCATTTACTAAATCAAATGGAATCTTTATTTATTCTTTGAGAAATGTAAAGTGTGAAGCTTGTTATTTTAAATTTTTGCATTTTAGATTTGAATTAATTTGTATTTTTCATGCTTGATATTTATTTCAGTATTATCTTTGTTTGATTAAGCATAAAATAGATTTCTCATTATTAATAAAAGAAAAAAATAGCTTTCTACTTAAAAATAGCTAGAACTTCTTTAAGTTCAATACAGGTTCTAAAGCATTGCAAAGGAAAGATTATATGGTTAATGTTAAACAATGTTAAGTTTTTAAAATAAACTGTGTTTTAGTCTGGAAAAATTTTAGTTGGTATTTTGAAATGTGCAATGATTATATTAATTTAGAAATGTATTGTGCAGAATTTAAAAAGTATAGAGAAGTTATTTTCAAAATATTTATTTATTTTAGGTTGAGTAGGTTTACACAGAAGAATTATGCTGTATAATTTTTTTTTTTAGATTCTTAGCTTTTATTATTTTTAATCTTGTCAAGATAACTGAAATTTATGCTGATGTTTGCACATGTGGAACTCTTTTCTGATAGATAAATAAATGGGTTTCATTTAACTTATTCAAAGTATAGTCTTTTATTTATTAAGAGTTATATATTTTTTTGTAAGATTTTCAACAGAGGTTAAAGTAAAATTACTTAGATTCAGCCAATAAACATACACTATTTCACTATTTGTCAGTTATGTTTAAATGTAAGTTTGTCAATATGTTTGAGTAGAAACATAAATTTTGGCTTATTAATGATTGCATAAATTTTGTTTTTAATTTCATTAGTAATTTTTACTCTTTTGCAAAAAAAAAAAAATGTCCTAACTACTTATACATAATGCTTTGTTAAAATTCTGAAAGTAATTGAAAGGTAATCATTTTTAGAAAAATTCATAATAAAACCTCAATTACCATTTATATTGTAAAAAATTTTAATTTCATTTTTTTCAAAATTTTAAGGTTTGACATTAAAAATCAGTAAATTTTAAAATTAAGTTTTTTTAAATCAAAATTTGTATATATATATATAAAATGAAGTGTTATTTCTCATGTAAATGATATGAATACTTGTAATGTTAGTTTGGTGCAAAGTAAAGTTTATACTGCTCACACAACAGGAAACAATCCCTCTCTCTTCTAAATAAACAAAAATAGTTTTAATGTTGAATTGTAATAGAGATACATTTTAAAATTTTATTCCTGTTTTTATTTATTCTTGAGAGGAGAAACTGCAGCTTAAACTTTAGCTGATTTCAATCTGGCATTATTTTCTTACTTATTATATCCAATAAAATTTATTATTTTTTCCTTTCTGCATTTACCTTTTATATTTATAGCTCCAGAAGTTCTTGCCCAGAAACCATATGGGAAAGCTGTAGATGTCTGGTCAATTGGTGTTATTGCATACATTCTGTAAGTATTTTTATCAAAATTGTTTCCCCCAATTAATAACTAGTATCTTATTAAATAAACAGCTGTTATGTTAACAAGGCAACCTTTTTTGATTTTTAATGAATCACAAAAATAGTTATTTTTCTTGTATTATTGAAAACTTCATTAGATCAAAAGCTAGACAGCACATTATTTTTAATTATGTATTTTATTAATTTTAAATAGTTAAATTCTTATCTCAATTTAGGCTAAAATGACTTCTTATCTCAAATTAGGCTAAAAGGACTTATAAAACTGTTGTTCAAAAGAATGCAAAGTATTTTATTTATTGATTGCAAAAGTAGTTGTGAGCTTTCGCTTTAATTTCTTCAGACTAATTTGTTTTAAATGCTGTTTTCTAAATTTATGAAATGCTGCATATTGCTTAGTTTAAAATAGTTTTCTTATTTCAGTGTTTTAAAAAATACTTAAATGATTCTTTAAAAAAAGAAAATTGGAAAAACTATTCTTATCATAGTAAAGGAAATTTTAGTTTTGATTTTAAATTTAAATTAAACAGTTAATGTAAAATAAATAATCTAATGTCCTTTTGTCATAATCTTATACATGAAAAATTATCTAGAGTGTTTTAATCAACATATATGTTGAAAATGTAAATTTAATATATTATTTATTTAAAAATTTGGAATTAGAATATAAATATAGCTTTCTATTCTATAGTTTTCCATTTATGCTATTACCTGATTTACTTTGAAAATATGTACCCACATATGAGTAAAAACATTTCAAGCCAAGTTAAAAAAAAACAGCCATGGCAATTAAGGGTCGATATATATCTGAAACCTTAAATGGAAAGTTTCATGACAGTCTCTCCTGCTGTTTGATCGAGGGCACATCTCTAAACTTGATTATTTAACATTTATGAAAAAAATTGTTTATTTATTCTTCCAAGTTTTATCCATAAGTTTTTCCCCCAATTTATCGTCTGTCATTACCAATTAATCTCTACTCTCTATTAGGCTAGAAAAGAATTTCAAGATTTATATTACAATTCTGACTCTGAAAGATTAGTTAAAATAATCTAAAAACATTAAAAATTTTGTATACATTTTGTTAACTATTCTAAATAGAAATAAACAAAAATTCTTTAAATTATTTGGGAAACCTTATCGAGAACTTAGATGTTTTGTTTTAATAACATTGCTGCTCATGCGGAAAATTTATTTTACCTTTATTTTTTAATGTAGACAATTTGGCCTATAATAAGGATATACAGAGGAACATAAAAATCAAAATTGTATCATTGTATATATGAAACTGTAAATAGAAAGCAAATTAAAATGTGCAAAATTCAGCCAGTTATTACAACACAAAATAATGTTTATGCACAAAAAGAGGAATGTCTAAAGGTAGCGTGTGTAGTTTACTTTATAGAATTGAAAAATGTAAGTATAACTTCATTTCAATACTTGACATTAACATTTTTGACACAAGCAAAGATTATTCATTCTTTTAAACATCTTTAATTGGGTGAATTCATAATTTTTCACGTTTTAAAAATACTCCTGAAGATTTGCTTGATGCTGTCTTAAAAGTCGAAACTATTCTTTGCTCTAATGGCTACAATAAAGAATATGTGTTCTTGAATAAACAGTACTATTTTCAGTTTCTATATTTTTAATTCTGAGGATGTCCTAATGTAATATCAATTAAAAAGAGAATTTTGATGTGAAAACTAGTTGAATTTTAATGTCTTTATACCTTGGAAAAAAAGTTATTTACCTTATGAATTTATTCAAAAAATAAGAGAATAAAATAACTTCTATCATTCTTTGCATTCTTTCATTATGTGGACATTCTATATTTTTAACTTTTGTTCTTAAAAAAGTTATTCTCAATTTTTTAAAAACTCTTTTGATATGCTAAAATCCAAAAAATTGTTGTAAAATTATTAAAACACTACAAAAACCATTATTGTTTACCATTATCAGAAACAATTGTTTACCATTAACCAGAAAACAGCATATAGAAAAATAAAATATCATCCTACAGATGTTAAAAATTTACAACACTATATCAAGTGAAAAGAAAATTTGGTAATACCTAAATGGATTGCAATCACACATAAACTGCTGACTAATATTGCATTTATTCTTATCTAAAAATGAAGAATCTCCCCATTTTTTAGATAAGAATAAGTGCAGTTAAAAAATTACTAAAAATATAAGCAATAATTTACCAAGCAAATGGAATTAAAAAATGATTATGGATATGTTGATGTTCCAATCCCAAATTTTGTTAAAAGGCATTAGAGTATGTCATTAAATTATCAAAGAAAAAATGTCAATGAAGACATTCTGTGATATTTCTAATTTGTCACGTTATTCCAACTTATTGTAACATGTGCTATTTCAACTTAGTGTAACAAATTTATGATTACTAAAAGAAGGGAGTGATTTTTTCTTATTTGTTAAATAAATAAATTGTAAGTAGATTTTTTTATAACAAATCGATAGTTTCATTGTTTTAAATTCAGATTGTTTAAATAAGACTTCATCTTTTTGATGGATATAACACTGGTTTATCTCGTTATCTTTTTAGACTCTGTGGATATCCTCCGTTTTATGATGAAAATGATGCCAATTTATTTGCCCAGATACTTAAGGGAGAGTTTGAATTTGATTCTCCTTACTGGGATGAAATATCTGATTCAGGTATTTGTTTTATTTAAAGCACTTGTGAATTTTAATCATCTATGCTCATTGCAAACATTTAATTCAACTATTGTAATTTTCATTTTTTAAAATAAACAGAATTTTGCTTAATCCTATCTTGGTTGTAGTTATTTTGTATTAATTATATGTGTAATAATGTTATGTGTCATATGTTTCATCAGCATTAAGTTTTAAATTTCTAGACGTTTTTCATCTTTATAATGCTTTTTTTAACTAAATTTTATGTTCTGAAAATAATTATTTCTATCAAAAATGTTCTTCATAATGTTTAATATTAAATTCCTTATTGACTTTTTTGTGTATGTAAATATTTTATTACATATTTCTGAATTATAATTTTATTTTTAGCTAAAGATTTCATTAGACATCTAATATGTGTAGATATGGAAAAAAGATATACGTGTAAACAAGCATTAGCTCATCCATGGTAAAATCATATTTTTTATTTTAAATATTCTAAAGACTTTTATATAACTAGACATTTATTGCAACTTCAGTTTTGATTTAAATAAAATTATTTTTAAGGATAAGTGGAAATACTGCCAGTGACAAGAATATTCAAGCAAGTGTCAGTGAACAGTTGAAGAAGAACTTTGCCAAAACGAAATGGAGGGTAAAATATTCTGCTATGTTTCCATTTAAGTTTTTTGATATAATAGTTTTTTGAAATAACAAAAAAAAAAAAAAAAAAAAAAACTGGAAATTTAATTCTTTTTTTTTGTCAGATTGATTTTAGAATTAATTTATAAAATTGTATATTTCCTTTTTACTTTTATTATAAATAAGTTATTTATTAATTCATTAAACTTTAAAATTCCTTTTTTTCACAGTGAAGTATAATGTTAAAACATGTTTAAAAAGATGTTACTCATTTTTGCATATTGCATGATTTGAATTTAACATAAAAAATTGCAGAATCTTGTTGCTTAAAGAAATGCTTGACTTTTTTATTACAGGTTCATTAAGAGATAGCTTCACTGTTTTATGCCATTTACATGTTATTTCTAGCTAATTGTGATAAGAACAGTTTATTCTGTAAGAATTAAAAATCATAATTTTAGATGCAATTAGTTATCATTCAAACAATCAATTTTTAATTATATTTAAACACATAACAAAAAATTAACCATCTTTATATAAAAACAATTTTTATGGATAATAAACAAAATAAGCAATTTTTATAAATTTATATTATTTCTTTAAAGCATAGGTAATCTTTCAATGGCTGCATGAATTAGATATAATAATAAGCATTTAAAGTATCAAGCAAAAAAAAAAAAAAAAAAATTACTAAAACATAATAAGTAATTTTGTTTAATCAACTGTCAAATATTTAAGAAACTTCTTTGGTGGGATAAACTAATCATATTAAATCAATTTTTATTATGTATATGAAATTTAATGGAAGTAAATATTCATAATTACATTTTATTTTCCATAGATAATGAATTAAACTCTTTAATATTAGTATTTGTGAAAATATTCTTTCTAAGCTTTAATATTCTTAAACTCAAGAATAATCATAAACATGAAAATACTCTTAATAATAGTTTTGAGTTTTTTCATTGTGAATAAATAAAAAGATAGTAAAACAAAAACCTAACTTTAGAGTGAAATTGAGTATTTTAAGGACTTGGGGTAGTATACATTAAACACATTTAAACTGATGATGACAAACCATAATTTAGTTCACTTTATGTGGGGAATCTCATTCTGCTAATTAGGACATTTTTTCTATAGAAAAAAAATTCTTCCTTCAAGTACTTGATGTTGTATCCTCACTTTCAAATTTACTAAAAAAATTCTCTTGAAACTTTTTCTTAAAGGGAAAAAAGTTTTTTTTTTTGCACAGTGCTTATAATAAAAACATTCTAAATTATGCATTATAATTGTTAATAAATTTTTAATTGAAATTATGTAGAAAAGTTATTCTAATTGTTATATATTAAAATGTAAACAAGTATTAATTAAAATATTTAAAATGTTATTGCGGTTATCCAACTTAATTATTCAAGCATTTACCTTTAATTTAATCAAATGTTTTTAAAATTAATGACATAAAAATAATTTGATTTTAACATATTTTAATAAAAATTTTTCATGAAGGAAAACTTTAAAAAGACAAATTTATTTATAAATGTGATCAATATTTTGTGATTCACAATTATTAAAATGTGACAATTTGTCATTTAATACAAATTAATCTTTTACTCTTCATGTAATTATTCTTTATCAAAAATTAAAAAGTCAGATTTGAAAAATGTAATAGATTTTCTGTTATTTGAATTATGGCTGAACATTAAATTAATTTCAATTTAATGTTCAGAAATATTCTGTTCAGATGTTCATTTAACTTAATATTTCTGTCTAATATATTTTTATTTATAGATTAATTTTTCAATGTTTTCTAATATGTTTTAATAATTTGTTGTATCTTTAACTCTAGAATATATATTATATATTTTTAAAATGTAATAATAATTCTTTTGATTTTAACTTTTATAAATGTTTCAAATTAAAAAAAAAAGTGTATGACTAAAATTTAGGTATGAATGATGAGAAATAAACATAACACACTCCTATTTGTAAAGATGCTAAATATTAGAAAATTATTTTCTGTAGGTGAATATAATAGATAACATCACTGCTGTATAATTTTTATTATGTTAACTTATTTTAGTAAAATCTGTCCAAATTTTTTTCCTGATGCATATAAAATAAAAATGCATGTATAAGAAAGTAAATCTATAATAAAGAAAAAACGAAAATAATTTGAAGAAAATTATTTTATTTTCTCATTGCAATAAGCTGTGGTAAAAGTTTTGCTAAATATTTTTAAGAAAATTCTTACATAGCATTGTATTTAACATTACACAATAGTGTATTTATTATAACAGGTATTAATTTAGTGTTCTTAATAATTGTAAACTTAGAACATTTATAATCTTTTTTGAAATAAAATTTAATGTTGTTACATCTACTTTTTTAAATCATTCATTTGTGAACATTATTACTTATATAAAAAATCTGATTTATTTTAGTCATACACATACATTTTGTTAAGATTTTTCAAATTATGTGTCCTTATAAAAATAATTGATTTTTTAATTGAAAAATTCTTTATTAATTTGATTTTTATCTTCAAAATTATATTCATCAATAATTGTGTGTAACATTTATAAATGTGCAAATGTATCTATTAATCTCTATAAAAGTTTTTACATTGCAGTGTCCAGCTCGTAATAGAAAAATAATAACAATTTATTTGATTTGTAATGTTTCTTTTAAATAATTTTACTGTGTGTTCTTATTGAATTCGTTAAATGTTTGCATATATGTATTAAACCAAAATTCTATGCTTTAGCAAGCGTACAATGCTACTGCTGTTATTCGTCAGATGAGGAAGTTAGCCATGTCAAGTACAGGAAACTCAATGGACAGCAGCACAAACTTATTAGGGACCTCCAGCCAAGCTATAAACTCAACATCTGGTGCAGCATCCCTTTCCAACAAAACACCTAGTAGCACACCAGCATCAACAAATTAGATCATTTTGCCTGAATGAATGGCTGAAGCAGTTGAGGACATGCAACTAAGGGTATAAAGCAAAGGTGAAAAGATCTGATGGAAGAGAGTCATTGCAAACATTTTGCTTCAACACTGCATGCCCTTGGTGTAAATTTACTTTGTAAGTTATAAAAAAAAGACTATATATATATAAATATGTATACAAACAATATTATGGAGGTAATGGAGACATAGAATATAAAATTATCTTCCTCTATACATGTACATATGAAACAAAATGCAATACTGTTTTTATTTTTGTAGTTTTCTCTTTTTGTTTGTAGGCTAAATATGAGAAAGATCACTAATTATGTCCTAATTATATGATTGATATGTTTCACTTATAATTAAACTAGATATTAATTATAAATTAATTATATAATTAAACTAGATGTAATGAATCCACATATCTCCTGGTAATTATAGATATATTGAGTGCTGTCAAGCAATCTTTGGTGGGGTTTTACACTTGCAGATACAGGACAAGAAAGAGGAATCATCTTATATTACGGAGATATTGGATTCATTTATATCTATTGATGTTATATTTATTTTAATCTGCTAAATGTATTACATTATTGTTTACTAAATATTTTTAAGTAAATTGTTGAATTTTGTGATATCAGTTTTGAATTCATTATTTTAAAAGCAAAAATTATGCTTATCATGGTTCCTCTCTTTTGTCTTGAAACTGCGAAAATACCCTGCCTATATGTTGTTATGAAAGCACTAAATATAAATTTGTTTCCCCATATTTTTGCTTTTATAATATTAAATTCATTATTGAAATCGCAATGTAAGCTATCATATTTTTATATTTTATTATAAGTAAAATTTTGCCTTAAATTTGCTATGTTATTCACTTGATTGCAACAGTTTAATTGGGTTTTTTGCCTGTTATTGATCTCATTATCTATATATGTGTAACATTTATTTAAGAGATGGAAGAGATTAGGATTTTAATTTATACTTCATAATTCTATTCTGAACCTACCAAATTAAGATGATTTATCTTTTTGGTTTTGTAATTGTATGAGTATTCTGTTGAATATTTTAAAGAAATAATATTGACAATAATTTTAATGTTTTGCAAAAGAATTTTCAAAATTTCTTATAGAGATTATTAAAATGCATTTGAGCATCTGTTGCTGCTAAGAATCTGTTTCACTACTGAAAAATTTATATATGTATTATTGTAATTTTTAAAAGTGATTTTCTTATGTAGCCTACAAACATGTATAAACTTTGTTATGTTAATGCTCTGAAATATATTGTAGTATATAAAAGGAAATCTGAGAATATGCATCCAAAGATATGGATTTTATTAATTACAAATATAGGGATGCATATAAATATATCTATATATGAAAATAATTTAATGCCATTTACTGTTTATAAAAATCTGCAGAAAATATTTTATTTTCATGTTCATTTGAAATATTGCACAACTGTTTTGATGTATATTATATCTGTGATGTAAAGTGTGTTCAAGTGCCATTTGCCACCCTTATTTGTTTTATAAAAGGTGGATTTTATTTTATAATAACTATATTGTGTCAAAAAATTATTTCTAATCAACACTAAAATTTCATTGTGTCCTGAATTGTTTAGTTTATTTGTAGAGTTTATGTATATAAACTTTTGTTATACATAAGATAAATAAGGGTGTTGAGTCAAAAGATTTAAAGTATATTATATTATTCATTGTGTTGTACTATTAATCTTAACTTCAGATGATATATAAATTAGAAAGTTTGTGTTTTTTCCCCCTATACAAATATTAAAGTTTGCCTGAGAGTATATTTTTACTTATGTGGGACAATAATTAACAATAGTTTTTTCATTTAAAATATATTCCAATTTTCTCATCATTATTCTATTTTTACAATATTTTCTCTTTTCATTAATAAAAAATTTTATTTTCCAGTTTTTGAGACTAGTTGATCAGTTTTTGCTATTTACATTTTTTTCTAGAAAAGTAAAAACTGGTTTTCAATTGAGACTAAATTTTTATCTCCTTTTTTGTGGTATTTAAAACATTGCCTTTGACATGACACCCTTATTTTAAATCTTGTTGTTTTAACTTGTTAATTGGTGAATTGTATTTTTATTTGTTATTGATTTAGTTCAAAAATAATCTCCTTACCTAGATTTAGTTGTAAAGTGCAATTCTTTTTGTGTAATTTGAAATTTTTATAAATTTCTCTTATTTATTTGTAATGGTTGTGAAACTTGTAGAATTATATACTTAGCATTAAAAATGAAAAAAGGTGCATTAGAATTATTATTTTTACATGAAATAAAAATGCTTGAAAAAGTATAAGTTCAAAACAAAATGAAGCTATTTTATTGCAATGTTTTAACTTCGAAGTAGATATCATATTATGCTCTGCTAATACAGGTAGCTTCTCTTTTCATGTTTGTTATCAGTGTCATCAGCATATTATTTTATCTCAGTGTATTCCAATCAAAAAATTAACAAATGTGAAGCTTAGTATATGAAGCTGGGTTATTTTTATTGGAGCTTTCATTACTGGCCACATATTATTTTAATGTTTCTTGCATCAGCCAATATTAGTTTTATACAGTTTTTTTCCTCTTGTTATTTCTAAAGAAATGTGATCAACAGTTGTAATTTATCTTCATCTACTATTTTAATGAAACATAGCTTCTTTTCAAATGTTTTGATTAAGATTAATTTTTTTATGTCTATAATATATTTATAGTTTATATTGCTGTTATAACATATATGCTTTTACATCACTAAAACTTGATAATTAGAAGTTAAGAATCATTATCCTTATTATTTGCTGTTAATGATATTGATAAATTTTCCATGTGTTACATGCATATCATACATTTTTAATTTTTACTGTGCTGTAATAATTTAAAACTGAATTGAGAAAGATGTGATTGTTAAACTTTGTGTGTAATATGACAGCGACGACTTTGTAATTATGTAAATAAAGGCTCTCTTTTGTAGAATCGGGCTTTAAAGCTGTATGTTATTTCATCTGATATGTTATTGCTGATCATATCCTTTTGAGAATATAAAAACAGGCTGAATTTTTGTGTCATAATTTACACCTGTAGTGTATATTTATAAATATGAATTCTGCATTGTAAAGTGCCAGTGATGCAGCTCATATTATTTTGATACATAATCTTTTTTTCCTTGAATGCCACTAAAACATCTTGACTGGCCATTCAAATGCGCTCAATTTTTTTACCCAAATATTTTAACAATCCCATTGGAATGTTTGGTACCCAAACCTTTCCTCATGATGTTTTCATTTGACAAATTCTAACTGTCATACACAATTCTTTGTATGTTGGCATGCTGTACTATGCAATATTAATGCACATTCTTTGTCTAGGTGAAATATGACCAAATAGTTAAATATATAATAATTGTGTGTGATGCTCTAATATTTTTTGTTACTTGTTGTGGATATATAGGCTGTTTTTGTACATTTAGCTGTGGAATATTTTTGAAATTTTCTCTAATTTTAAGGAGGAATTGTGTATTTTAATTTTATTGTGTGTATATTTTTTTTATTGAAGATTATGAGATCTTTAATGTTTGTCTTTAAGTATAATGTCTTAACGCTGTAGGCATTTATTTTGTGCACTTTTAAAATTTTATGTTACCTACTGCTTAACTCCAATATGATTTGTTAAAACTTTTGCAATCATAATAAAGTTTTTACAAAAAAAGTTCATATTATAAATAATTATTGTATTATAAATATATTCTGTTAATTCCACAATTCTTTCTTAAAAGACTTGAGATTTTTATAATGTTACTTTTTATTAGTATGATTCAAAAATTGTTGCGATTTTACTTGTCTTAAATAAGAGTATTTTAAATCTTGACAAAACTTGAATGTTTATTTTATGATAGTTTTACTGTTTATATTTATACAAATTTTAATTTGCTGAAGTACTTAATAATAATAAATGATGAAAACTATTATAATATTTTTATGCTAACTTTGTATTATATATTCCATTGGAAATACTTGGATTGAAATTACTAAAATTCAGAAAGTTATGGATTGCAATTTATAAACAACAAAAAAATTTAATAATAAGAAATATATTCATAAATTTATTTTTATAGTTAAGTATTATATTATATAATGATAAAATATCATCAAAGATAAATGTTTGAAGAATGTGGTAATACCATATATAAATTAAAGTTTACTGCATTATATAGGTCTGATTTTGTGAAATAATAAAGGTTAGCATTTTCAGTTTCCCATAATGATTTTAGCTTTTTCATTATTATTAGTATCTACATTTTTTTTTGTATAAAATAAATTAGTTTTGTTGAAAATGAATTTGCTAAAAATGACTGATATTATTTTGATTAAATGATGTATTCATATAGTGTTAAATTTCTGCTGCTTAACTTTTATGTATATTCTTTATTAATTTCAGTTTATTTTAACATTTTTATAAATAAAAAAAAGACTAGTGTCATTTTGAAATATTAAAAGGAATAATGTCTCTCAAGTTAAATTACTTCAATAAGTAAAATTAATAATTAAGAGCAAATGAAATTTATAAATAATTTAGACATGGTGTATTACACTTTAAATTTTAATGATTGCTTCATTGATTGCATGCATCATTGATGGTTTTTTAATAATTTAGATTATTCTTGAATTTTGCTTATCTGTGGAATAAGTTCCTTATTTATTTTTAACATATGCGTTTGTTAGTGTGAAGTTATATTTCTGAAAATATACATTTTATTTAACTACATTACTTTTTTATTAGATTATAAATATATTTCTGTTTTCAGATTTTAATATACAGTTTTTATTTCAAGATTGTCTAATTTTTTAAATAATCATTTTTATAAATAAATATATTGATGTTTTGATTAGAAACATTGATTGTTATAAATTGCAATCTGTATTTCAATTTATCCTACCAAAAATTCTATATTTTTAAAATTTCATTAATCTTAAATTAGGAAATCAGATGTGCCAAAACATTCTTGTAAATTCTATATTTTAAATACAAATAAAAATTCGGATCAAATAATAAAATTTTAAGTGTGTAATGAAATAATTGAAATTGAGACTGTGAAACTAAAAATATACTTTAAAAAATGAACAATGCATATTTTGTTAGTTAAAATTAATAACTTTGATAAAAAAAATTTTGTTGTATAAAAAACTTTTTCTGAATTTCAACATTTCAATAATATTTTTATCTGATAAGTATTAATAAATAAATATTACAAATCTTCTATCTGATAAATAATTTATCACTTATCCTAAATCTATAGTTAAAACCTGATATAGCAATAATCTGTGTCTTACTTGCCCTTTTGGTGTTTCCCGATTGGAACTTGATGCAAAATATATATATTTTTTTGTTATTTTTGACTGTTGTACTTGTGTTAAAAATTTAATTAAAAGAACTTATATTTATTGAATTGATATTATATCCTTAATGTCAGTAATAGATTGTATTTATTTACATTAAAAATGCTGTATAAAATTATTTTTTGTTGATTGAATAACCTTAGACTTATTTAAAAAGGGAACATTTTTATTGGTAAATATATTTGCACAAATGTTTTTAATTAACAAATTTTGTTTGTATATTTAACATGCATTATGAAAAAAAATGTAATTATAGTTTAATGCTTTGAAGCTGATTTTATTATGTATATTTTGATTGTAATTAAACACAATTACACTGCATTGAGTGTTTCGGGTATCATTGCACTATCTTTATATTTAAATTACATTTTGAAACTCTGCCTAGTTAGAACAAGTAGTTCTTTTCTTTCTCTTATAGGCACTTCTAATTCCAAGGTCCTAAAAACTATTGTAGTTTCCTGAAGTCATTCTTTACAAATTTTTCCCATTGATGTTACAATCTTTCCATTAATATGTATGCCTTGGATAAAAGGTATACATTGTTTATGATTTATAATAAAAAGAGAAGGTTAGTATAGTAGAGAACATTTATGTTTCATTTTTTTGTTCATAAATATGATTCTCATAGATTGGATGTTTATGTCTTCCTGCTTTTGTTACATTCCTATGCTCATTTTTGTCATTTCAAGCAGTGTACAAATAAAACGTTCCTCCACTGTTGTTTGTTCTTTCTGTTTTTAAGTCATTCCTTTTCTGATTTGCTTACTGTCATTATTTATGCAACATTGTTCTCAGCTGCAGTATAATATTTAGGCATGCATAATGTTGCTAACAGATTTTTAACTAATATTTTAAAATTATTGGAAAAAGAATAATTGATATAAGATATTGCCTGGAAGCTTAATTTCATTTAACACTTTACTGGCCATTAAAACTGCGACATTAGAAAAGAGTGATAATATACCTATTGAGATTTATATAACTGTATTATATGAATGGAAAAGTTCTATATTTACTAAATTAAGAATTATTGATTCTTAGAAATCAGAGGCCAAGCTTTTCAATTGAATGGATAGCCTCTGGTTTTCTATTCAAGAGTTTTGTGGTTTCTCAGATCGGTCATGAATATCTTTAATGACTTGGAGTCCACATTACGCTGTAGGTTCTATGTTAATAAGCTTTCAAGATCAAAAGATATTCGTTGAATGAAAAACTTGAGAAATCAATACCCATAGCAGTTACTCCTACCGTCAATGACACCAATTATCAACCTGGGCGTGAAGTCGGATTCCATCGTATTATTTACATATAATGTTTTACCTATAGTGAAAATTTCATGTCATCTGATGTAACAGTTTAATGGCCAGTTGTATACTTATAAAAATGCTTCACAATTAAATTTAGTATCATAAACGTTTTTAAATAACTTATAAAACTTTTTTAATTTTAAAATTGTAAATAATTTCTTTTTTAAAAAATGTTTTCCAGCGCAAGTTTTAGCGATTTTGTATTTTAAAAAATGTTTTTTTATGAATTGTATCTTTATTAATTCTTAAAAAGATCACGGAATTATTTTCATGATACAGTAGTATTATATTTCTATTAAAATAGAAAATAATTACAGAATTAATCTGTAACCTATCTCTTTGTATCTTTCTGAGACATATAAATCAATTGTCAAAAGAGGATATTTAGGACATTTAAATAATTACATGAAGAATCAAATAGATTAAACTTAATTACAGGGGTTAAGTAATTTGAATATTCATTCCTATTTAATAAAAAATGATTTTAAAGTGTAATAAACAATTCAAGAAAAACTAATATTAAGTTACAAGTTTACTTATGTAATTATTTAAACTATCAACTATCTACTATTTAAACTATCAACTTATGTAATTATCTAAACTATCAACTAAAATCATTAGCAATAAATAATTACTTATGTAATTATTTATTGCTAATGATAAGCATTTATTTCAATTATTTCTAAGGAGAATTGTTATTCACTTCGTAAAAAATTAGTACTAATGCTTTAGAGTATCCTTTTATTACTGGCGAAAATAATAATGAGAAACATTTTTATAAATTTCTGAGAAGAAAAGGATTGCATATTGAAACCTCATTAATCAAAGTGCTAATTATTGAAAAAAATTAATACATTCCATGTTAGAAAATCCAAATTAGTGCACAAAATTAAAAAAATCATTTTGTTTTCACAAAATTTATATAGTTAAAATTTGTTAAATCTAATTTTATGACGCTAAGTACACCATTTGTGTATTGTACTTGTAAACAATCTGAAAATATTCGATAAACTTTTCCATGCTGTCATAAATTCTTTCACGTGGAATTAAACTTAGAAATGCAAATACTAGAATGTGTACGAAAGATAATGCCTCAGAAATTGATTCTAGTATAGTTAACGTTTAAAATAATATATATGTGTGAGGGAATATTTTAGTCTCTCTGGGAAACAAGTTATTTTTTCATTATAAGATATTTATCTTTCCTTGCAGAATTGTTTTAATTTCATGGGTTTATTTCTTTAAAAATATCTGTATATTTATACGACACATTTTTTAAAAGCCAATACTTTTAAAGTCAGCTTTCACATTAAACACACATATCAAATTTCTGAAAATTATTAATAAATTGAAAAAATGTTTCTCTCCTACTGATAACTCCTACTATTCTTAAAAGTTCTTGATTTTAAAAACTCAATTCTGTCCATTGACAATTACATAAGGTAACCTCACTGTCGAAAAATCGTTATTAAATAGCATTTTATGATTTTGACTAATTACATGTAAAAGTACATTCAGGGACAAGAACATAAAATAGATGGCATTTTTAAAATAATTCAGTTATAAGATTTTGTAGTTAGATTAAAATAGTTTAATGTTAAAATATGGTATAATATGAATATTAAAATAGTGTAGACTTTAAATATATATAAATAAGAGATCACAATATAAATAATAGTATTGTGAGAGAGAGAAATATTATATTGTAAGATTAAATTTTTTTTTAAACAGCTTCAAATATATAAATTTTTTCAACTCAGAAATGCAATTTTTTTTAACTTCTGTACCTCATTTTAAAGTCACACTTTATACTTATTCTTACTGTTAATGCTATGTTAGTATTGATGCTGTTACATTTTTGTCTGTGTGGTAGCCAATTTTTATTAATACTGATCCAGAAGATTTATTCTCTCGTAAATTTTTTCTCAATGTCTTAGGGTTTTACTTAGTCCAATACTAATCAAAACACCAACAAATATCATGGGTAAAGATATCGATATTTCCCACCCATTACTTCTAGAAATTCTACTGCTATGTCTTGTCACTGGTAGTGGATAAATTACGGTTCGGGGTGTCCAAGCTGGAGTTGTATAGGAAACTGCACGGCTGTTCAGTAAAAAGGCAGAAGTGGACATTGGCCCATAAGTCTGCTCTATATGTCGAAGAGCTGGTCTCGCTTGATATTCTTCAATGTCTTGTATCGGAACGTCAGATGAACAAATTTTCTCTGTTGGTTTCAATCTGGAAAAAAAATGCATTTACAGGGTGTCTATGAAATGTTTGACACATTCTGATATTTAAAAATTCATAAAATAATGACATTTAAATGTAGAATAAAAATAACTCGTATGTATTTTACAGTATAAACATTTCCATAAACGGTTTGCTTTTTTAATACGAATATCTGTTCTTTTGTAAATTACTATTGACTTCTTTTTGTTTGTTTAATGCTTTCTTTATCTTCTATCTTTATCCTTTTACAAGGAGATTGAGCCCAATTTCTTGTTTACCAAGATTATTTGATATAACGCCATTGATAACTTTTACTTTTCATAAGACATTTACATTAACCAAGTATCGAATAGTTTGCATGTCGACATGCTTTCCTGTACCTGTTGCGAATGTCTTGATTTTCTTTTGCAACGAACGTCACACATATGTTGAAATCCATTGACCAGAGCCATGAAGCTTTTCGAGTCCAACCAATCCTTAGTGTTATCAATTTAAATTTGTTTTCATTATTTTATGAATAATTAAACATCAAAAGGTGTCCAACATCTTATAGACACCTTATATTGCGAATATAATTTCAAGTTATTGGTGTTGAAACTAAAAGTATTATCTCTGAGTATATCGCTTGAGTATCTTATTCATGGAAACTTCGTGTAATCTTAAGAAACTAACTAAAAATTTGAATTATATAACATATATTAGGTAAAAATAATCACCTTTCGCATAGATTATCCATATTTGTTTTCACAAATAATGACAAGCAAGAAATAACTTGGAAACCAAGAGATAAAAATGTTATAGTTTTTGCTGTATTTATTATTTTTCTTTACCAATTATATTTACGAAGACAAATTATTACATGAAACCTTAAAAGGTGTATTCAGTTTTAATAAGCTACAAATATTCTGCTTCAACCTTGTAGCAGAAAATTAGCTCCGTTTTGTTCTAATTTGATCCTTATTGCACAGAAACAATCTCTAAAAAAGGTGTATAACCACTCAGATATATTTCATATGTAATTTCAAAATGAAATATATTGTTATTTTAATCACTTTATTTAAGTTAATTTGACAATCATGTTAAGATATATTTTTTTCTTAATGCGTTACACTTGAAATAATAATGTGAAAAGTAGAAAAGTGAAGAGTTTTATAAAGTAAGAACTTTTTAGTTATCAAAGCAATAGAAACAAAAATAATGCTTAAATATAAAAAATGGTAAAAAATTTTTTAAATTTATCTGAGAAATATGTTACTTAAATTCTATGTAGTAGTGTTTCCTAAATTTTATTTGAAATAACATTTTGTATTTTACTTTTCCTAATAACAAATAATTTAAATTAAGAGATAGATTTAATAATTAAGTTTTGCGAGTATAATTTACATTTTATGTTTTAATTTTATAATCTGATGATATTTCATACAAACTTTTAGAATTTTCCATATATTTGTCTGCTTATTTATATCTGTTTGTTATATACTAGCGAAAATACAAATGTTTGTGCTCAAGTCATAATTAAAGAGACATAAGTTGTGTATAATTTTTGTCTCTATAGACAAGTGAAATTCAAAAAAATATTCAGTATTTACCCATATGGTACTTTTTAAAAATTTAATTTTTAGGAGAGGTTGAGAATTGTTCTAACTGTCCAGGAAAAATAACGTCACCAGAGAAAACATTAACAGAATAGAGTTTTCTAGAAGTTACTTACGAATGAGAAACAGTTTCACACCGAGACTTTAAAGAAGACATGGAATCATCCAAAATATGCAACGCTTGAGGTCCACAAAGACGCTGGATGGGTTCAGATACGCATTTTTCATACTGTCTGTATGCACTGTAATGGGAATAAAAATCTGTTAAAAATTATTTTATGTCAAATTCACTTAGTCAAAATATATAATTATTATAAGCACAATTTCTACTCATAAAATATGTTATCCATTGAATATATATTGATAGTCTAAAAAATTCAATGAACAACAAAACAGAAAATAAATTTATCCAAAATATGGAAACAATAAATGGTTATGTTTTCTGTAGATTATTTGTCTTTCATGTTTTTTTGTGAAAATAATAATTAATACTTTGCTTAATTTCTCATAAAACCTGTGTGAATAACTAAATAAGCCAATAATTTCCTTAAAGCATTTTTCCTTATAAAAGAAATGGCGTCGGTGCCGTCCGTATACCATGATTCCAAATGCTGAACTTTTTTGGCGAAGAAGAAATGTTGCCAAGATGACGCATCGTGACGTGCGCGATGACGTAAATACTAGGGTTAACAAAATAGAATTTACTGCACAATTATTATAGGTCTCCATATGTATGACGAAATAAAAACGAGGTTGCCAGATACATAAGAAAATCCGCCAATCTCAGAATTTGGCGTTAGGGATTATACGGCACCTGTGCCGAAAAAATAGTTCCAGGAAGAAAATTATTTCCACAGAATTAGTATTTTAAGCATAAAGTGGTTGTTGATCTCCTTCAGATACGTCTCAATATCTAGATCACTTTTCAATATTATAAAGTATTTTGTTTCTAATAATTTCCAAAATTTTATTCAAATTATGTAGTATTTGTTTTTAAATCATCAGAGATATTACTTAAAGAAATTCCTTAAATTGTTTTCTTGCCCAGCTATCAGGTTTACCCAATGTCATTTCCTGTTCATCTTTTTGTCAAATGATTCACGAGATCAAATATGTAGTAACAAATGTTTGTAAATGAGATATATTGATCAAATGGTTCTCAGCATCTGGGAACACAATGCACTTGAAAAATACTAAACTGTTTAATACGTAATCTTCAGTTCAAATTGACTACTGTGTGTTATTAATGTTTGAAACTCAAGATTTTAAAAATTCAACCATTGTTTGAATAATAAATAGAAAAAAAAGGAAATAACAAAAGAAAAACAACCATTTCATGATTAATTTCAAATTGCAAAAACTATATTTGAAGTTTTTATATTTTATTTTAGTTTTTATTCATTATAAAGTATTCAATGGTTCTGTGTAAAAGCTTAAGATTTGTATACAATGTCAATATAATACTGGAAACAGTAACTAATACCACCAGCATACATGTTTTCAATAATTCGTTTCTTATACTCGAATTTTTACATTCGAGTTCAAGAAACGAATAATCAATAAAGGTAAAAAATAATCAATAAAAACGATTTGACATTTTTTTCAAGGAAATTAAATTATCCATAAACACTACTCTAGTTTAATATAGCGATAAAGTCAAAGGTGAAAAAGATTATCAACTTAAATAATAAATGCTTGAATCAGCAATTCCGCCAATAAATGTGGTTATACACGCGTATATTTGCATATATCTATATATATTTTATAATGTTGTTGAAAATTATTTCAGAATAATATGTAATGAAGGACTATTCAATTGACAGCAAGATGCTAGTAATAGATGCTTAAGTTGTCTTAAGTGGTATAATTTACTTTTCAAGAACCATCTAGAGTAATATATAAAACCATTTCTTCAAGATAGTGAATGCATATCTTTGTCAAATGCAGTCTGGCATGGCCATTGGTTTGGGCACTTCTGTTTGTAAAGTTATATCTCCTAATCTTCTTCTTCTTCTTCTTCAAGTTGGGTTTGTATGTCATTGAGCACCTCTGCTTTTATCAGCATTTTGTACTGTTAACTCCAAACCCAATGTTTCTTAGTTCCATTTGCTCGGATCACCCACTTTATTAATAAAGTCTGATAACCCTTTAATGGAATCTAGGTGTACCTCTCTAGTATGGATGATGCCTAAAGAGGTTAATCTAGGGAGGGCAAGAGCCTCGCATTCATAAATTATATACTTGGCCGTTTCCTCTTGCATATGACATTTCCTGCAGATAGGATCTTGCTGAAACAGTCCCATTTTATGGAGATGTTTTATATCTCCTAATACTGGCATGTTTGTCTTGTTGTTGTACAAACTGTTTTTTTTTTCCCTATAAAGATTAATTTGACCAGGATTTACAGTTTTTAAAGTTTATTCCGAATCAAATATCCAAATTCAGAATGGGAGTGAGGCTCCTGAATTGTTCAGCTGGATGGCCAGAGAACTCACCATTCAGCTATCATTTCCGCAACTTTGACATGTTAGTCTTTGTTGAACCCTGTGCTTAGCTTTCTGAAAGCCAGATGATCTGCAACACGTGACTCTCTCAAGATTATGCACTTAGTGCTGTAAGGAAGGGATTCAGATGATTTAAAAATCATGAAAAGTACAAATTATGTGGAATTCTTCCGAAAGACTAAAAGACTTCAATAATATGATAAAGTAAACTAATATGCCATGCCAAGCAAAAGAAAAGATATTTATTAACTGTTGCTATCTTTTCAAAATACTGCTAAATTTAAATTGAAAGCTTGTATTATGTTGAACATCAACGCAGTTGCTCATTCAGAAAGGATGATATCATGCATTTGGTGTAGAGAAATTATCAGATTTACATTGAAATTGAAAAAAATAATCAAAATTTCTTTGCATTTCGGTAACTGATATTATTTTTTTATTATAATGCGCTACAAAATATGATTGTCACCACAAATGGTTTATTTTTGATGGCTTTCCTTATATTCTAGAGCCTTTGCACAAGTTAACAATGTACTCGATCAAAAAAGTAATTTTTTTTTTTGCCAATATTCATTTTAGTTTTTCTATGATTCGTTATTTAAATATTCTAGTGCATATGTGTACAATGTAAAGGAAACTTAATCTGTGCTAAACGTAGGTAGATATAGAAAATATTACATAGTACATACATATAAAAATAACATTATAATCTTATTTTTGACCTTTCCCGAGTTCTTCGTCGCCAAAAAATTCAGAATTTGGAATTATGGATTATACGGCACCTGTGCCAGAAAAAATCTGCTTATCGAAGAGAGAAAGAAAGGGAAAGTTGATTCAGATAGTGACATATATGTATGCTTTTCATTTATCCACTATTACTTTTTTTTTGCCAATTTTTCGCTTATTGCATTTTTGACGAATGCAAATTACAATGTATTAAAAATAAAAAGCCAAATTTCTCCTGAATTCAAATAACAATTAGTCATAGTGACACTCTAATTCTGGAGAAATTTTTTTTTTGTTTAATAGGTAAGTTTTTGTGTTTAGTACATTACTTATAAATAAAATGGTTATTACAATATTATTGCCGACAAAATATATTAATAATTTGATTTTTGCCTCACTCAGTATTTCAACACCTGTATTTGATTGTTAAATTGTAATATTTTTATGGAAATGTTGTTATCTTATAATATAGGCTCTAAGTGGTCTCTACATTATTAAAATTTTAAAATAATACATTAAAAAATCAGAAAGACGAATGAAATTCGTCAACTTATTTAATTCATAATATAGTATGAATGTGTGTAAACTTTAATAGGTATTATTTAAACAATTAAATAATGAATGAGTTTGAAATTATGGCGTTTATCAATCGAAAGGTTTCCAAACAATTGTCGTAAAAATTTTAAGTCGTAACTTTGGACAGGTATGTAAGAAATCAATCATGATGTTGTACAATGCAAATTTATTAAGGGAATAATTTATTTTTAAGCCATTTTTATAATGGGAATATTGTTATACTTACTTTTTTATAACTGGAACAAATTTATTCGCTTGTAAAATTATGAAGACGAGCTATGAAATATGCAAAACATTTGTCAAAACAGTGTTTGATAACGGTGCAGTAATGGTCGTTGATGAATCACTTGTGACAAAACAAAAAGTCCTAGTTTAAAAATTATAATTTTAGGAATATTTCTGTCATAAAATTCAAATTTTAGGAATCCTCTGTCTCAAAGATATCGTTATCAATCATCATTACAAAAACATCTTTTGTTAGAGGGAAAAAAAAAGAGAGAGAGAGAGAGAGAATAATAAAAGTTTAAGTTTTAAAAAAATGTTAATTACCAGGCTTAAAACTTTTCATAGAGTTAGATTAAAATTTTTATTCTATTTATATATATAAATGGAAAATTTTAATGTGGATTATATGTGTGGTTTATATTACTTTAACAACGGTTTCCAAACATTTAGAAGCAAACAGAAATTTGATGGTATGTAAAAAGTAAACAATTTGATAATAATATTAATTCCAACACTTTTAATTTGCATGATATTATATAGGATGTTTAGGTTTTGTGACATAAATAAAAATATAAGATTTCTTCATTTTGAACAAATTAAAATAAAATTCCATTTTTCAATAGTAAATATGATAACTTTAAGCAGTGTAATACAATTTTTATGGTAACAACTTATACTATTTAAATTGCATGATTGTAAATTCCTAATAATTGCTAGTGTTCCGATGATTAATTGTTGCTAAGCACATGTAGGTTTGGTTAGGCAATTGGAAAGTAAAAGGAGATTTCTTGAAAACGTCCAAAAAGTACTCAATGGCATAATTTCGGAAAAAAAAGTTGCTTATGTCACATGAACTTAAATTTAATCTTTAGCATATTTATGTAAAGAAAGAGCTGCTGAGAGTGAACATTATTTTCTAAAAAATAAAAATATTACCAACTATGGCAACATACAATTGATTGTGCTGTTTTGTATACGATTTTTATACTTCTGATACTTGCGAATACTTTGTGGCAACACATGAAATTTTTGCGCCCTTTCTCTATTCTATAATAGTAGTAATAGACTAAAAGAATTAGTGTGTTCTAAGTATTAAATTCTATGAAATGAACACTAATTCTACTAGTGTATTTTATTACATGGAACCCTAATTCTATGTAATAAAATACACTAATGGATTAGTGTTCCAATAGAATTAGTATTCTATTCGAACGCTAATTCTTGGATATGTATTTCTTTCCAATGTATTAGACTGAAGATATCAAATGTTTATTTTTCACCATATAAAATGCATCAAGATTTACTTTATAAAAGTAATCGGGTTTCCCCAATGGTAAAATGAATCTTCCATCAATTTTAGTTACATTTACTCGAATATATGCGCTTGTATCATAGAGTGCAATTTTATCTCCATTCGAAAGTACTTAACCAAATGATTAACATTTGGCAAAATTATGTTTAATGTGAAGGTAAAAAATCTTTTATCAAGATTTATTTTAAAATTCAATACTTGTTCATTTTCATGGTCATTGCGTGTTGACAGAAAAAACCAAGCGTGCTGACTTGTTTAAGGATTATACAAAAGGTGGAGCACGCGCGAACGAAAAACAATGATTTTAATTCTAGGATAAAATAATGCAATGAAGCATTTTTATTATTATAATAGTTACTTTATTCATTTAAATCATAATGCTCGTTTTCTGTTGAAAAACGAACACAAATTAACTTTAAAAATATGTATTCGGACAACCAAAGTATTACTGGAAGATTTTACATACGTTACTTCGTGTCTAGATCATTACCAAAATCAAGGTTATGAATTTGTCACGTTATTTAAAAAAAAATGGCTGGGTTACGTTAATGCAAACGAACCAGAGTCTCTAATATTTATGTAAAATATAAAATTACTTAAGGAAATAAGTTGCATGCATAACTCAAATACATCAATGTCTGTGTTTATAAGAAATTTAAATTATTTTCAGAAAATATTGCATTATTACTTAATGTTCTACTTTGTATAATAAAGCTGGATTCTATTGTTTATTAACAACTTGTCAAAAAATTTATAGAATATTTCATGTCAGAGCTATCTTGGATGCTTCCACTATAACTTTTATTTTCAATGAAGAATTTAATAAGGCATTTAGTTTGGAAAGTTCAGGGATTCATTTCTAATTGATTTTCTAATTCAGATACATACTAAATAAATAAATTTTAAAATATTTAAAATTAACTTAAGAAATTAAAATCATACGCTGTGTCCTCCCAAAATATTGTTGAATAAAACAGGAATTACAAATTATGTACATATTTCCATCAATATTTGTTCAAAATGTAATAATTATAAATACAGAAAATCAATATAAACCCGAATAATTATAATTTAGTTTATAAATAAGTCTGAATATAAATTAAATTGATGTTGTTTAAACTAGTTTCACGCTCAGATTTATAAATAGAATGTTCTGAATCATAATGAATGAAATCAAATAAAAATATGATATCAATAAATTGATGTTAGATAAAGTTCAAACTCATTTAAATATAAAATATTAAGTGAATATTAAGTTACAAAAGTTAATTTGAAACGCATATTAATACACGTAAGCACACAAAATTATATAAATAAGCTATCGCAAAATAATTGCTTGTGATTAAATTGTAATTACTTTTGGCGGAGAACACAACGATCACTTTAGTTGCTACACAACTTGCTTTTTAATGCCTATATATAAATGTATATATACTGCTGGACAATTGCTAAGGACGGATCACAAATTGCAATGTAGCACAACATTAAGCGAGACACATGAGGCCTAGTAGGATAAAATATAGTTGCCACACTATTCAGACGTTAGAATAAAGAATATTTATTGTTCTGGAAAGTACAAAAGCTGTGAAACATCTGAAAGGAAAAAAAAATGTTCATTTGATGCTGCATACTGAAAAATGGAACAATGCATCTAAAAGTCAGCAGGCACCTTGAAGAAAGGTATCAGTACGGGATATGTCCACCGTGGAGTGCGATGCAACATTCCACACGTCGTATCATACTTTGCACAACATTATCCAGCAGTTGTTGAGGCAATTTATCGCAATCCTCTGGGAGTGCACGGATGAGAGTGTTCTTGTTTGTCGGAGGATAGTTTCGACCAGCAACTTGCCTCCCCAAAAAATCCCACACATTCTCAACGGGGTTTAGATCTGGAGAACGTGATGGCCATACGAGGCGTTGAATACCCTCACTGTCTGGACAATTCTGAACAGCGAGTGTTGGATGACATGTTGCGTTGTCGTAAATAAAAACAAATTTATCACCGACAGCACCACGGAAAAGACGAACATGAGGAAGTAGAACTTCATTAATGTATCGTTGGTCCGTCATAGTCCCATTCGTAACCACATGTAGGGGCATGCGGCCATTGATCATGATGCCAGCCCACACCATGACACTGCATGTCGGATATCAGTCCCTTTCCTGGATATTTTCTGGACGACAAGCAGTACCACTCTCGAGCCAGATCAATTGGCGTCTACAATCCGATGACCGATTGAATTTACTCTCATCTGAAAATAGTACGCACGCCCAGTTCTTTTCAGTCCATTTGCGATGCTCACAACACCATGGCAAACGGGCAGTACGGTGCTGTCTGGTCAATGGGACACACACAACAGGTCTGCGGGCGTATAGTCCTCCTCCCCTCAAACGTCTGACAACAGTTTTTCGGGAGATCTGCTTTCCTGAGGCAGCAAGAAACTGATTTGCCACCTGCTGAGCTGTGGTGCGCCTGTTCCTTTTTGCTGATAGGACGATATATCTGTCTTCTGCAGGTGTCGTACTTCTAACATGACCTCCCCCGTGCCACCTACTACATATTCCAGTAGTTTTAAATAACTACCACAGCCGTGAAACAACGCTGTGAGCGATGTCGAACTCCCTGGCAACATCTGTTATTTTTCGCTCTTCTTCGATCTTTCCAATAATTCGGCTACGCATAAAATTATCGAAGTGATGTCGGGAAGACATGCCAAAAATTTTAAGTTCGTCTATTAAATCTTTCCTGTAAAACTTTGACTTGAAACAACAACTGTCCACATCGCGTCAAAACCTTTAAAGATTTTATGAACGCTCTTACGTGATGAACAGACGTGGAAAAAAAAATTTTCATACGCATACTTCTTCTTACTATACCCCGCACTTATTCTAATTTTCCACATTTTGCTTCCATTCATTTTGTAGTTGCCATGGATAGTATTATCCGTCTTTAGCAATTGTTCAGCAGTGTGTCTGCTGGCTACACTACTGGCCATTAAAATTGCTACACCAGGAAAGCGGCACACCATACACGTGGAATTTGCATGATAGGTAGAACTTGGTGTGATATGCAAATGATTAGATTTTCAGCGCATTCATACAAAGCAGGCGACAGTAGCGACATCTACAATGTGTATAAAACCAGAGATTTGACAGCAGTTTTCTCATACTCAATTTCCGTTTCAACGTTGTTTTCGGCAAAGAAACGTGTTGTAGTGACCTCGTGTAAGAAGAAGAAATGCCTATCAACACGTGTCTGACTTTGTTTCGAGGAAGGATTATAGCCTACCGGGATTGCGGTTTATCGTACGGCAATATTGCTGCTCGCGTCAATCGAGACCCCATGACTGTTAGCAGAATATGGAATCGATGGGCTCAGGACAATCATACGGAACGTCATGAAGGATCTCAGCGACCCCCATCACTAACAGCAGAGAAGACAGACATCTTATCCGCATGGTCACAAGGGATCGTACAGCCACGTCACGAACCCTGAGTCGAGAAATGAAGTCATTTGCAAGGCTACAAGTTTCTGCTCGAACAGTTCGACGACGTTTGCAGCAGCATGGATTGTCTGCACGGCGACCATGACTTCAGCTACCATTGACGCTGCGTCACAGACGGGAGCGCCTTCAATGGTGTGATCAGCGACGAACCTGGACGCGGGAATGGCATCACGTCATCTTTACAGATGAATCTCGGTTCTGTATACAGGACCATGATGGCCGCATCCATGTTTGGAGGCATCGTGGAGAACGCGCATTGCCAGCTTGCATTGGACTTCGCCATACTGGCTCATCTGCTGGAGTGATGGTATGGGGTGTCATCGGATTCACGTCTCGATCACCTCTTGTTCGCATTACCGGCACTTTGAACAGCAACCGTTACATTTCCCATGTGTTAAGGCCCGTGGCTCTGCCCTATCTTCGAGGCCTCCCTATTGCTTTATTTCAACAGGATAATGCACGACCGCATGTTGCCCGTACTGTTCTGAACTTCCTTGATACAGAACAGGTTCGACTGTTACCCTGGCCAGCACGTTCTCCAGATCTGTCACCAACTGAGAACGTATGGTCAATGGTTGCTGAGCGATTGGCACGCCATCACTCATCATCCACTACTGTCGATGAACTGTGGCATAGTGTTGAAGCTGCATGGACTGAGATTCCCGTACATGCCATACAATCTCTGTTTGACTCCATGCCTAGGCGGATAAATGCTGTTATTGCAGCCAGAGGTGGCTGCTCTGGGTACTGATTTCTCAAGATCTATACATCCTAATTTCCTGTAAATCTAATCACTTGTTCTTTCCACTATAATGTATGTGTCCAATAAATATCGTTCTGTTATTTGCATTCCTTCTTGGTGTAGCATATTTTAATGGCCAGTAGTGTATGCATATATATATATATATATATATATATATATATATATATATATATATATATATATATATATATATATATATATATATATATATATATATATATATATATTTCGAATGAATTATAATATTATTTTGTCATAAACTAAGTTATTGCAAATTATTTTTTACAACCGTTCAATTGAAAATTGATATATTTTTTGGTAGTATCTCTCAATAATTGGCAAGAACACATTTAGAGCTAATTTTTTAGCGAAATATTAACACAAAATGTAAGTTTTGGTGTGAGAAATAAATAATTTAGAAAAAAATAAAATTATTCTTTCTTTTTTTAAATTAGAAAAGTTTAAATATAGATCTTAAATCCTTAACCTTAGATCAGTAAACCTTTTTACATAATCGAATTGGAACATCTTTAATTCAAATAAACTTCCAAAAATCAACATTTTCCTATGCTATCAACTTTATTTGAAAAGAATATAAATAATTAACATCACTTATTTTGATATTTGACTGTGTTGCATATATAATCTCTCAGGGATGATAATCATTTTCGATTTTCCTATGATTAAAATTTTAAGTAAAATTCACTATTTACAACTGATTGATTATAAAAATTTATAATGTTATTTTAATTATATACTTTAAATATAGAATAAATTTTAAAATGTTCAACTTTTTATGCATAACATAATTATGATATAATTAATATAGCCTTACATATTTTACTTTTACTGAAAAATAACAAAAATATGCTAGATAATTAACAAAAACACACCTACCAACATATTTGAATTTCTGGCGAATGAGGATTATATGCGCTGTCCACAAGTTTCTTAAAATGATGTCCACAGCTTTCCGTGGATACTTTCCTATAGCATGTTGCATATTCCAGGTAATCTGAAAATATTTATTTGTATTATTTGTGTTTTATGTTTCAATATTACTTAGTTGCATCTTATCATTTTTTGAAAGAAATCTTCTATTATGAATAATTTCATATTAGAAATGTTTAAAATGTAATAATTATGTTCTGGACTCCTTATTAACACATACACGAATTGCATACAATGTTTAAATAATAAACTCAACAATTTCTTGTTTAATAATATTTCAATTACTATACAGGGTTAGGCACAGATGCCGTATAATCCAGGATTCCAACTTCTGAATTTTTTTGGCAATGAAAAAATTTTTTACCAAGATGACGTATTGTGACATACGCTATGTCTTAAATACTAGGGTTTCCAAAAAAGAATTTTCTGCATAACTCTTATTGGTCTCCATCTCTATGACGTAATAAAAACCAGGCGCCGAAAGACGTAAGAAATCCGCCAAGATTTCACCAAACTCTGAATCCTGGATTATACGGCATCTGATCTGTGCTCAGTGTTATTACAAATGAATCATCGCGATTTGATACATTACTACATCCGAACATGGAAACGTATACATTTCCATGACAACGCAAACGAAAGGATATTAGCTACAGTTTCATACTGCGTATGCGCAATGTGTGTGTGGTTGCCATGTTTGGTGCTGGAACGTCATATTGAAAATGGCGACTAGACCGCAGAAAGAGTTTAGTGTTCTAGAGTTTCAAAGTGTGAATCGCTCATAATCGTTCCGAGAGCATTCCAGTAGGGCATGCTAAGCAAATCATCAGCCCAACAAAGGATTCTGCGCAGGTATAACCGGTTATTTAAGAAAAAGCAAAAATTCCGGCAGATTAAGTATTAGTGAAGGAACTGTGAACAGAGTTAAATAAAGTTTCATCTGTAGTCCCACGAAGTCAACAAACCTAGCAAATCGTGAATTATCCATTCTACAGCCAACTATATGGAATATTTTGAGAAAAAACATTACGATTTTGTCAATACCGTATGCAGCTGCTATAGGCATTGAAGCTGGTGGTACTTTTCCATTATACTCCCGCTTTTGACTCTGAAGAAATAGGAAGTTTTTACGGAGAAGCGAAAGAGAAATATAACGCAGATACGATGGTTTTATGGGTTGAAAATTTTATTTAAAATTTAAGAAATACTAAATAGAATTATTTTGAGCAAAAAATTGACTAAATTTGATAAACAATTAGTGTTATCGTTACTTACGACACTTGGACAAGCCTGACTCGCTTAGCCATTGGCTATGCAAATTTAAGCCCCTATTACATTAGAGTTGCCGAGATTTCAGTTTGAGCAACTCCCGTAGACTTAACATTACGTGACGTCACACTTAAAAATTTGAGCAATTCGTTCTATTCGTCCAATAATATTACAGATTTTTTTCACAGCTGCGCAGTTGAAATTTATAAACCATTTTGTTTTCGCCAAGTTTCATGCCAAATGAAAGTTACTGGCGTTATAAGTTGCCAAAAATCAGCAACTTTTTTGTGCATGCAGCAGCAACTCGTGCAATTCATATCGCCAATGATTTTAAACACTGATCAAGATTTGTCTTTTTTTTTTTGCCAAGTGGAAGTCATATCATGCAAATAAGTGATTGGTTTTAATTATCGTATTCTATTTCAAAATGGCTGATCGAAAGAGATGGACACTAATTTTATTGAACTGACAAGGCTAAAGCCTCCTTTCTGGGATATTTCCAATTCACAAATTATAAATGAATTAAATTAAAGGAGAGAACGTATGAC
The DNA here is from genome assembly GCA_037975125.1 of Latrodectus hesperus. Lineage (NCBI taxonomy): Eukaryota > Metazoa > Arthropoda > Arachnida > Araneae > Theridiidae > Latrodectus > Latrodectus hesperus. The sequence continues at coordinate 7,033,194 of CM075852.1, read as the reverse complement.
GAAATATTTTCAGAATTAAAAGTAAAGTATCAAAATTTTTAAGATCTGTTTACACGAGGTCATGTAGAAATGGCCTTAATTTTATTAAAACGATATATAAAAAATATAATTTTTCAAAATAACAGTTTTGTTTCTTAGGCATTGATAACGTTATATATATGTTTTTAGCAAAAGAGTTTAAAGTTTTCAGAAATTCTAAGATAAGTAATTTTCCATAAATAATTATTCATATATAAAAAATTTAATCTGTTATTGTACAATATTGTAATCTATATTTGTCTTAAGTAAGCAGCAACATTTATTTTTCTAATATATGATCGTTTTTATCATTCCCTGTCGTTAATGTTTATAGAAGTTTTGTTCTATTCAAGTTTGATTCAAAATGAACATTCATTTTAAAATAATTTTTAATGCTTGTTAAGAATATGAGGCTGGCAAATCTTATTAAAACCAAAGTAATTTTTTTTCGTTATTTCTGTTTTTTTTTCCTACTATATTCAGTGTAATACAATTTTATGGTATTCCAAGCGTTAATTTCTATTTATGTGCATTTTGTTAAATTATTTATATTTTTGTTCAGTTTAATTTTTCATCTTATTTTCAGAATTGCTTATGAAAAAATCTATAAATTTAAGAAGATATTTTCAAAAAGAAGCAAGATGACGTATAGTAAATAAAATTTGGCTACAAACTAAATTCCCAAAAGAATTCATTAGGAAATGTGGACACCTTCTGAGTAAAATATGGCAAACTTAAAAATGTTAGCCAGAACAGGGATCTGTTATTAAATCTAGTAAAACTGTTATTTTCTTACAAAAAACCTGAAAGAAATCTCAAATATTCATTGGACGAATCGTTCCTCAAATTTTTAGCTGTGACGTCACGTAATGTTAAGTCTATGGGAGTTGCTCAAACTGAAATCTCGGCAACTCTAATGTAATAAGGGCTTGAAGTTAGTAAAGTGGATCTTTCGTTTTAACTAGAGCATCACAAAGGTGAAAGTACGACTTTGCTCTAAGCACTCCTCACATAGATGGCACCACCAGATGGCACTACTCTCTCAATTTCGACATTGATCTGGAGTGAGAGGAATTCCAGACCATGAGAAAGAATAGTAAGCAAGCTAAATGCTAAAAAAAAAAACTAAAGATAGTGCAGAAGATTACTTAGTGATAATTATGTAGGTTAAAAGAAGCATTACGGTCACAAGTCACCAAGGGCAAAAAACAACTAAATAAGCAAAAATTAATTTTGTCTCATTGAAAAAACACACACACAATATACTATTTACATTATACTTACGCAACCGATCATCGATGCAATTGCTAAACAGCTTCAGTCAGAAAAAAACATTGCAGTTTAAATAAGTTTTATCAATAAGTGATAATTATTTAGTTTATAAAATGTAAATAAAATGTTTGTTTAGTAGTTTTTGAAAACGTAAGCATTTTTATGCAACACATGATGCAAATGGGATATTTATGACAATAATTTACGATTTTTTCTTTCTCGTTTTGGGGATTATCAAGAACGGGGTAATAATGGAAAAGTACCAAGTTGGACGATTATGTCAAAAGGCAAACTCGACAAAACTCAGTAATATGTGCAGCAAACTAAGCTATCGTCTTGAATTCTGCCGTATCACTCAAGGGGCACGTATAGAACATCTGTAGTATAGACGCAAATTTTGGATACTTTCGATTTCTTTTCAAGTATAATTCATTGTTGTGTCCCAATTATGTTCCGAAATAAATATTTAAGAAACCTGATGATTCTTTTGTAATAACCTTGTATTTTTATTGTTAAAGTAATGATATTAAGATTCATTATTCCAGCAAAAATTTTATAAGTTACAGATTTCATAAAAAAGTTTTTATTTGGGACTAACAGTTATTTATTACACTAAGAAATAAATAACTAATTATTATTCTGTAAAGTAAAATTTGGTTTTTTTTCATTTGCTCCATGGAAAATAGTTAATTAGATATGTTTTTCAAAGTATTAAAGAGAGACGAAAATGTGATCTTGAATATGCACAAGTTTAAATAGATCAAATTACTCTTATTTAAACTTTTTCTCTTAAAATCTCATATATATATTCGTCTTGCTGTAATTGAGTTGATTATTGTAAGATTAATATATATTAACCTAAGAGTGTGTTGTAAGATATTTTAAATATCCATTGTGCAACTGCTTTTCGAGAATGGTTTCTCTTTGATGGTGAACCATATTTACGAGTCGTGTTGGAGATGGTTGGTTCACCGCTTTATTAACTTTTTTTTGCATGGACTAATTAACTAGAAAATTCCAAAACGTATAGAAAAGATCTCACTTGAGGATGCAGATAAACACGCAAACTTTTGATCTGAAAGTCAGATCACGAGCTATTGATTCAGGAAATATGTTTTTAATCAGTTACTGATAAATATTTCATGATGTCCGGTAATAATTGTCTAAAATTTATTTCGGATATTTCTCTTTAAGACCAAATGCTTTATCGTCGCTCATGACTGTAGCTGTTATCAGTACAATTTTTGTTGATGAAATTTGAGTAAAAGAAGTGTAACATAAAAAATCATTCTGGTTATAGTATGGGAAACTTCTTGAACGTGTCCTAACTGTTTTCTGTATCTTTATTACAAAAAAAGTTAACTTCAAAATAACATTCAATTCATTGTTACTTGTCCAAAAGTATTCCAGACCACCTTCTTAGTACTGAAATGGTTTTTTACATACTCTCCGAAAATGCTTTATTCTCTATAATCGTAATTTTTAATAATTATTTATGATTTCATTCCAAAACTTCAAATTATAAATTTCATATAGTTCTTATAATATTTCTAAATTGTTTGAAAATCGAAGGAAAAAGTTATTTTACTTGATGTCTAATATTTTAATGGCTATATGATGAAGATAAGTTTTTAATCACTTGGATCTAATTTATGTTATCTTGGATCTGATGATAATTTGATAATTATCATCAGATCTACTGCGGCTGAACTCTCTCTTATGAATGAATAATCGAACTTCATTTCTCTAATTACCAATTAAAAATTAAAGCCTGTTTTTTACCGATTTAAATAGGACTAAGCCGGTAGACAAATGGTGCTCTAACTTTCGATTCAATATTAGTGGCTCGATTTTCTCATTTCAGATTTGGATATTTGTTGTGGTTTGGAATCCACTTAAAATTCTAAGTTTCGGTTTTTAACTAGCCCTCGTTGAGCAACAATATAAACAAACCAAAGCGATTTTTAAAATAATAATTTTCTGGTTTTTATCACTACATGATCAGATTTCATGTTTCTTTAACTTTATCTCGAAAATGTGAATAAATTTCAGCTCATTTTTTAGATTTTTGCAGTTTAATTATGCAATTTATATCTCTCCCAGTTCAAGTTAAATATTATTTTTTCATGTTTTTTCCCCTATTATTTTGCATGAATTTCACATTCTTTAATTATTTTGAAATAGTGATTATTTTTAAACTCAATTATTGTTTTGATTTGGGATTTTTTTCCTATATTTCATGACTTTAAAATTTGAACATGGAATGAATTTCATCGAAAACAGAAACAAATTCAAACGTCATTACCCTCACACAGGAATAATATTAAATTACTTATTTTAAAATTCAATGTATATATTTAAACAATTATTTAAATAATTGTAAAGTGTGATTACAATTCAATTTTGTGTCCTTAAAAATTCATAATATTCTGTATAACAACGGTTAATATGATGTGGAAATGTCGTCAAATGTCAACTTTGACCTACCATTACAAAAGATCATCCACAAATTCATCTTCGAATATATTCTATATCATCATCAATATTACATTATGTAGAGTCTCCCATACTGTGAATATTTATTCATGTTAAATATTCATAGATCTTAATGTCCTCCTTCTAATGTGTTCTGCAGAGTGATATATCAGCAGGAGTTGACCTTATCACTAATTGTGGTTCAAAATTATGAGGTATTTGATGATTGTGGAACTCATTAATCAATTGCTACAATCCATGCCCTTATCACTGTTTTATGCTTGTATATCGATATAACTCAAGTGTGAAATGTAAATATATATATACAAAATCAGTTATAAACTTAGTGATACAATTTCAAACTATATTTTTCATTTTAAATTAAAGTAAAATATCAAACTTAAACTTTTTATATTTTATAGAATGAAAATGATTTTCGGCAGATATTGTGCTTTTTAAAGTTTATTTGCCTTAATCTTTTTTAAATAATAACCTGAAAATTACAGCAGATGTAAATTATTTTTATTAAGGCTTTATAGAAATTATAAAAAAATGTATGCAAGTTTTGGGAAAAAATGTATAGTGATCAAATTAACAACTTAAAATTTGATAGTAAATTGAAATGATAAATATAATTTAAAGTATTAATTAATAAAATACTAACTGCTATAATTTCTCCTATTCTTGTTATTTGAAAATTTTAGAAATATAATGCAGTTAATTAGATTGAAATTAAGTAAATGATAGTTCATTTATTATTTTAATGACGAAGAGGTTTTTTGAAATCTATATATATTAAATGAAATACATAGAATTAAAGCCGCTAATTAGATGAAAATTACTTAAGGCATTAACAAGTAATTTACCATTTTAATGTTAATTAAGAAGCAACTTACCTTATATATATCATCTTAATTATCGTCACAAATTTTCAATAAAAATTCTTTGTCCCAGATAAGTTTTAGTGAATAGCATATAATGTGCCACCTTCATCAAAATTTATACCTAAACATTATTTACTTAAGCAGAACAAGTTTTTAGTGCAAACTGAAAATATTCGATGTAAATTTCTAAAATTAAATTTCAATAAAAAGGACTATAATCCACTAAAATAAAATGTAAATTACTCAATAAAAAATTTACCCTAGTCAAATGTAAATAATTAAGAAATTTGTTGTAAACAATGCGTAAAAATAAAATTAATGATGGAAGAAATTGTCTGCCATTGTGTGGAAGAAATTGTGAAACGGAAAAATTCAAAAAATGGCTTTAACAGGTGCATTTCTTGGAAGCGAGGTTTGGAAGACAATTTGTTAAATTTTCTTTTCAAATTTAGCTGGCATGAGCGCTCTTACCTCTTCTGTATCTTTCTGAGCTGCATATGGCGTGGACAGAATCGATGGAATTGCTGACAGCATCATTGAATTTTGTCCTTTGTTCTTCAGAAGAGCAATCAATTACATATTTTCGTACACATTCCATGATGTGACTCCATACTCTACAATAAAAAAAAGCAGGCAGTAGAATTTTATGCTCAAAAACTTCATAAAGATATATTATAGTAACGAATTAATTTTTTACATTATCGAGAACAAAAATTATATAATATTTAATGATATCATCACATCGTCCTAATTCTAATATTCTTTTGCTGCATATGATATTGTACCGCGCTCCACGGGTTCGTGTTGATTGAGAGTTGAATAAAGCGACCACTTAATTAACACAAGACTTTTATTCGTAAAAACTTCACTAGATAAACGAAATTCCCGCTGTAACAATCACAATTATACAGCTACAATTTGTCAGGTATAATAAGAAACAGCTTCCAATCACAGGTCTCAAATACTTCAGACAGAGAACAACTAGCAGTCACAACTAATCGTCTTCACTAAATTGACTGTCTTCACAATACTGACTCTTCCATGTCGGGCTGCGGTATTTATACCTGACTTGGCGGAGAAATCTACCAATTTCGCCAAGGTTCTGGAAGCTTCTAGGCTATCTCGAAAAATATTGGTCCTAGAGCTTAGGTGATGGATGTTTCCAGAAGTATCGATTTCTCGCCAAGTCGCCAAAAATCTCGCCAACCGTCGCCAAGTCGCCAAGAATTTCGCCAACTGTCGCCAAGAATTTCGCCAAATCATTAGGAAATCCGCTTTTAAACTATAACACGTCTAAATACCGCAATTTTTGCCCAAAATGTGAGAATTTCCGATCTGTCTGAGATATTTTAAGACAAATATCATTATTTATAAATTTGTAACAATATGAAATGTGCTCTAAGGAGCACTAAAACCAATGAATTTTATTCAAGAAAACAACCCATTCTTTTTTAAAACCGTATCAAGCAAATGATAAAGGATTATTCAGCTATAAATTGAGCAACATAAATGACGTTGTTCTGATCGAAAATTACATCATATTTTAATAATTTCTTAAATTTCTATGTATATCATCTGAGAAATCTTTCAGAGAAGGAATGTTTCTTTTATTTTCATTTTTCTTGAAGGCTTATGACTATAGGTATTCATGTGGTTACCTATAGCCATAAACTTTCATTTATCATGATTAAAGGTTTATGTCTATATATAGATTATCACATGAGAAAGACAACTTTTAACTTTCATTTTTTTTAAACTTAGATTTGATATTATGAAATTTACACAACCACTTTAAAAATAACTAAATTATAAGCCAAAACGATTATTTGAGAGTTAAGGAATTTACCAAAATTAATTTTAATATAATTAAATTTCCTTTTACAATTGAATCTAATAATGTCAACCATTTATACAGAATAGCAATCACACGGTAAAGAATAATATCTATTAGTTGATTCTATATTTTTAATAAGAATGGCATTTATATATATGGCTTTTTAAGATAATACGATTTACAGAAATTGAATCAAACTTAGTAAATGTTATTCTATGAGAACCTGTTTTATTCCTCTAAAAATGATTTGGTTAGTTGATTATTAACAATCCTAATAATGCACTTGGAATTCAGTCCAATCAGTTGATAAGTTTCTTAAATCATCTTATGCTTTAGTAAGTATATTCATTTTCTCTGAATAATGTTAGTATATTTTATAATAAGAAGGTGGAATTATAGCTATTGAAAAAGAAATTGGAATAATAAAAACTGTGGTACACAATATACAATGCATGGTAATAAGATTGATGTTTCTTAATATTAAATTGTTCCATGTGCCTGATCGATGAGAATAATATGTAACTAAATAATTTTAATAAAAACTATATTTTTTCCAATGCGTAACAAGGAAATTATTATTATTATGATTCACAGAAATCTTTAAAATGATATATGTAAAAAAAATTAAAAAGACAGTAACTTAATAAAAAATATTTTACAGATTCCATTACACGTTTCCTAAGAAATTCTTTCCACATTGGAATCGAAAGAAAAATATTTACAATTTGCAAGCTTTTAACAAACAATGTGGTGATTAATGATTTGATTGGAACTAAGTAACATTTCACAAACACAATAATAAAAGAGCGGAAAGTAAGATTATCATTTTTGATAGGAAACATATTTCTGATGTAATGAAACTACAAATCATAAGCGAAACTGAATGAAACCAGCTCTTGTTGTGTTGGGAAACCGGAAAACATCCACCCCAGTTCGTTCGTTAGTCTCAGCAAAGAACATCCTGAATTCTTTCTCTATTTGTTTTTTCCACGTCATTCTTTTTGGCGTTTGTTTTTGGCGGTGTCCCCTGTTGTATGAGGGCGTGGCAGCATTCATAACAAAGCACACTTTCATCACATAGGAAAGTGGAAAAGAGAGTAAAATGAGAAAAAATGATGCCAATTAGAATGTTTTTTCTGAGCCATTTAAAATATGTTTGGAAAGTGAAGCTTAGGTTTGGCTTGAATGTTGATTTTGGTGAATAAAATAACATTTATTACCACTCGTCTATGGTTCACTTTTGTAAATTATGCAGTTTTATTTAAAAAAAATTTCCATTCCGTGACATTCCAAGATTTAATACTAAAAATTTGGTATTTTTAGATATATTTTAAAATTTAATACAAAATGTTATGAAATCTATTTTATAACATGAAATTAATAAATTTGATAACTAGATGTTATTATTATGAATAAGCTCAGTTGAAAGTGGATAATTTTTAATGTAATGAGTACAGTTTTCTGTAATTACACAAGTTACCTGTTTTATATAAATCAAAATGACACTTACTTGCACATGCCTTCTATCTCTAACGGTGTAGTTGGAAACATGTACCGTACTTCATTTAATACCGGTTGCATCATACTGGTACAGTTATTTAACTTCTTGTCGCATACTTCTTTAGCTTCCAGACAACTCAACAAGCCTGGAATTATTTCAAAATTGTATTACATTGTCGTACTGTAATCGATGTTTATCAAATGAATCTTAAAGATTTTTATAAGACAATTATTATTGTATATACTATTTTAAAGTGTAATTACGGTTATTCAATGATGGTCCAATTGAATAATAAAGGCATCATTTGATTCAATATTTTTATGCTTAAATTAGACTTATAGTTGTAGTTGTTTCACATAAAATCTCCAATTGTAAATATTCTGAATCATTGATAAATTGTAATATTGAGACTGGACTATTTTTTGTACAATTTTTTATAAAATGTATCACGTATTCTATTTAATTTAATTTTAATCGTTATGTAAATCATTTGTAAAAATATATTTCTAAATTTTTTACTCAAATTCTTTAATATTTGTAAATATTTGAAATATTTGTAAATTATTTACAAAATAGTTTGTGAGGAAAATTATTCTTTTTACGTCACATCATAAATGCACTGAAGCATGTACAATACCTTTGAATATTAATGTATATTATTAGACTGGTTTTCGAAACCGCATGTTTTTTATATATTTTTTTAAAAAGAGAGCAGTTTTATTACATTATAGAATATATATATATATATATATATATATATATATATATATATATATATATATATATATATATATATATATATATATATATATATATATATATATATATATATATATATATATATATATATATATATATATATATATATATATATATATATATATATATATATATATATATATATATATATATATATATATATATATATATATATATATATATATATATATATATATATATATATATATGTATATATATATATATACATATATATATATATATATATATATATATATATATATATATATTATATATATATATATATATATATATATATATATATATATATATATATATATATATATATATATATATATATATATATATATATATATATAATATATATATATATATATATATATATATATATATATATATATATATATATATATATATATTTATATATATATATATATATATTTATATATATATACATATATATATATATATATATATATATATATATATATATATATATATATATATATATATATATATATATATATATATATATATATATATATATATATATATATATATATATATATATATATATATAAACATATGTCAATAAGTTGTGCCTTTTATTTTATATGTTAAAACAATTATAAAGTATTACGTTATACAGTTAGTTACCTGGAGTTGTGTGATAAATCAGCAGCATACACTAGGATGCACGATGTGTAAAATTTTTAAAAACATCGCTAAATAATATAAAATTCATTTGTTCCATTTTGAAAATAGCCTAAAAACATTATTTGTTGCAACATAAATTATTGGAATATGATGAAATTTATTTTACAATTTATTTATTTTACAATTTAAAATTTATTTTACAAATTTTATTTAACCAATAAAATTTGTATATTTATGAAAAAAATTCATAAATTTTATAAAATAACAATAGTAATAAAATAACGCAAAAAGGGGCATTGTATTTTAAAATTTAAAACTCTCGTGAAACTTTTGTATTTTAGAATAGATTTGGAACATTTCCTGGAAAATTAATTTTTAAATTAAATTTACACATTTTCTATGAATTAATCAGCTTTAATAATTGAACAGCATCGTTTTGTATAAATTTTTAGTACAACAAAATGTATCCAAATAAATGAAATATATAACATGAAATATTATAGCAAAAAATAATCCTACGTTTTATTAATATTTCCTAGCAAGAATGAGCTTAAATTAAGGGTTATTATATTCAAATAATAAATTTGTGATTATTTTTTATTTTTTCAAAAATATAATAAGTTATGACAAGATTTTATTATAACAATTAAATCTCGTCATAACTTGCTATATTTTTAATTAAATTATTTATATTCTGTACGTCAAAAAGAAATCAACAGGTGTGATGTAAGTCATAAATGATTTGAAAAACGGGGAAAAAAGAAATTTCTTAATTTCGCTGTCACAAATCAATGCTTCTCACACCTCATGGGGTGTTCTTAAATAAACCCCAGTGAAAAAATTTCACTTCCGTCTTCAAGCAGATGCAGGAGGAAATAAAATAAGAAACTAGTTTCTTCATTTAGGTCAAAAGATCTCTGCGATGCTGCTTCATCGTTTTAATCTATTTACGTTTCCATCATTTTTCGCCGCCTTAGGGATTTTTATTCGCTTCCTTGTTGCCATTTTTAAAACTACTCGTGTGTGAAAAAGAAAGTGAAATAAAAATTTTCGACATACAAACTATGACATGATTATGAATAATAATATTTAAGTAGACAATATAGAAATTCAGATTCTGATTTAAGCTTTTAATTATTCCATCAAAATTTTATGATTTAAGAGAGTCTTACAAAATTAAGTGACTAGATAAAAATGAATAATAATTTAATTATGAACTTTGAAAAAATATTCACGGATTTTACAATGGTATAAAATTTATTATTCTTTTACAATTTTATGATTTAAGAGTTTTGCAAAAACAAGTGACTGGATTATGAACTGTGAAAAAATATTCATAGATTTTACAATGGTATGAAATTCGTTATTTCATTACAATTTTATGATTTAAAATATTCTTACAAAACTATGTAATGAATAGATAAAAACGAATAGTAATTTAATTATGAACTGTGAAAAAATATTCATAGATTTAACAATGGTATGAAAGTCATTATTTCATTACAATTTTATGAATTAAAAGATTCTTACAAAACTATGTAATGAATAGATAAAAACGAATAGTAATTTAATTATGAACTGTGAAAAAATATTCATAGATTTAACAATGGTATAAAATTCATTATTTCATTACAATTTTATGATTTAAAATATTCTTAAAAAACCATGTAATGAATAGTTAAAAACGAATAGTAATTTAATTATGAACTGTGAAAAAATATTCATAGATTTAACAATGGTAGGAAAGTCATTATTTTTTAACAATTTTATGATTTAAAAGATTCTTACAAAACTAAGCGACAAGATTAATAAATAGTAATTTAATTATGAACTGTGGAAAAATATTCATAGATATAACAACGGTATAAAATTCATTATTTCATTACAATTTTATGATTTAAAATATTCTTACAAAACTATGTAATGAATAGATAAAAACGAATAGTAATTTAATTATGAACTGTGAAAAAATATTCATAGATTTAACAATGGTATGAAAGTCATTATTTTTTTACAATTTTATGATTTAAAAGATTCTTACAAAACTAAGCGACTAGATTAATAAATAGTAATTTAATTATGAACTGTGGAAAAATATTCATAGATATAACAACGGTATAAAATTCATTATTTCATTACAATTTTATGATTTAAAATATTCTTACAAAACTATGTAATGAATAGATAAAAACGAATAGTAATTTAATTATGAACTGTGAAAAAATATTCATAGATTTAACAATGGTATGAAAGTCATTATTGTATTACAATTTTATGATTTAAAAGATTCTTACAAAACTAAGCGACTAGATTAATAAATAGTAATTTAATTATGAACTGTGGAAAAATATTCATATATATAACAGTGGTATAAAATTCATTATTTCATTACAATTTTATAATTTAAAATGTTCTTACAAAACTATGTAATGAATAGATAAAAATGAATAGTAATTTAATTATGAACAGTGAAAAAATATTCATAGATTTAACAATGGTATGAAAGTCATTATTTCATTACAATTTTATGATTTAAAAGATTCTCACAAAACGAAGCGATTAGATTAATAAATTGTAATTTAAATATGAACTTTGAAAAAATATTCATAGATTTTACAATGGTATGAAATTCGTTATTTCATTACAATTTTATGATTTAAAATATTCTTAGAAAACTAAGTATTGAATAGATAAAAATGAATAGTAATTTAATTATAAACTGTGAAAAAATATTCATAGATTTTACAATGGTATGAAATTTATTATTTCATTACAATTTTATGATTTAAAAGATTCTTACAAAACTAAGCGACTAGATTAATAAATAGTAGTTTAAATATGAACTTTGAAAGAATATTCCTAGTTTTTACATTGGTATAAAATTCGTATGCATATGAAATGTATTAAAATGTTATATAAAATAAAATTAAAATCAAATGAATTATTTCACAAAAACAACAAGATATTATATATGATATTTTTTCAAAATTGGCTGATTATTTTGGTATTATGGTTGAAAAGTAGGCGAGTGAAAATATAGTATAATTTTCGTGGTTAAGAGAAGAGAGTACAAATTTTTTCCCCTATGATATAGTTAAGTGAAGTGTATGATCTGACTGATATTTCCGAAAAACAAGAATTGAACTGTTGAGAAAATAATTTTATTTCTACTGAAAGAAAAACTCTTCTTCAAAATTTAAAACTTTATCCTTTGTTACATTATAAAAAAATTAACATTTGTAAATTAAATGTTTTTTATTTCATTAAATATATATTTTTATGAAATCAAAGAAGCTGCATTCATTTTCCGGAAAAATTACATTTATTATAAACAGTCAAAAAGTCATTGTTTGGTAATAATTAAAAATCAAAATTATCTATCTATCTATCTATCTATCTATATCTATATCTATATATATATATATATATATATATATATATATATATATATATATATATATATATATATATATATATATCTATATATATATATATATATATATATATATATATATATATATATATATATATATATATATATATATATATATATATATATATATATATATGTGTGTGTGTGTGTGTGTGTGTGTGTGTGTGTGTGTGTGTGTGTGTGTGTGTGTGTGTGTGTGTGTGTGTGTGTGTGTGTGTGTGTGTGTGCGTGTGTAAATCTGTATTTTAATGTTGAAAGTAATCTAATTTGTAATAATTTTTCTTTATTATAAATATAAATTACTTTTCAATTACATTTCATCTTTTCCTTAAAGAAACTTGATTATAAATTTAAGGATACGGTAATTTTATTTAGTTACTTAATCGTATAAGCATTGCAATTTATTCACTAGTGTCAATTATTTAATATTTAATAGTGATATAAAAGATAAAATTAGTAATATTTTTAATAGTGTAAAAATAAAACTGAGAAAAATCAAACATTTAATACACATAAATTCAATGCACTTTCTTTCTCAATATATTATAAGATGACCGAAAATATATACTTAGTTTTGAAAAAAGCATTTTTATAAATGAGTCATAATTTGAAACAAAGTATTCTAATATTTAACCGTTGGTACTAATTGTTGTAAATAATTCAAAATATTAATTAGTTCATGAATTTTTAATAATATTTGAATGTTCTTATAGTTTTAATGATTGGGCATTACATGAATCTAAATAAAATCGAATTTTACAAAAAATTCTTACCTATTAATATTGTAACTTTTGTATATACTTAATATAATCTAATAACAAAATGTGTGTAATTCGTCTTTTGAATTAAATAAAATTTCAAAGGTTTTTCAAAACATTTCTCAGTTTAATATCAAGTTAATCAAAAACTTATACTTAGTAATTCATATCAAAATTTTTTAAACGTATAAATGAAAATTAACATTGGTTTAATATTACTTTTTTAATATTTTATATACTATTCTCTTAATTAAACAACATACATTGTAAATTTATAGATGTTTAATTATTTCAATAAGTTTTTGCTTTTAAAGTAAATTTTTTAAAGCGGATTTTAAAAACTAGTAGTTTTTTAAATAATTTAAATCATAATTTTAAGTTAAAAATATAAATTTTTTTGCAAGAGCCAGAAAAATAAATTTTAAATTTCAATTTTAACTAAAAAAATTCTCCTAATATACTTATAATTTCATTTTCTTAAATTTGCGGATTTGAAGAATTAGTAATGAAGTAAAAAATTATTACCTGATAACAAGTCTGATATTTGATTTTTAAAATTAAAAGAAGTTGTTTTTGTTGGATGGAGTAAATATGTAAAAAATAACTTAAGGATTGTAAATTGAATATTTTTATAAAATTAGATTCTGTAAAAACATTTGAGCCTAAAACAATCGAAATTAATACAGCAGAGAAATACTTTAACTAGGACATAATTTTTATACTTTCCATATAATAGTAATTTCCCCTCACATTTAAATTTTTAAATTCAATATATATTTTATGGCTAAAATAATTAATCTTCTCATCACTCTAAAGATAATCCACTTTTTGAATACTAGTGCTAAAAAAGGTTGCTGAGTTATGATGTTCAAAAGGTACATTTATTAGATTGTGAGGACTTTTTTATTTTTTATTTAGAAAGATTCTTGCAGATATTTCTTCTTTTTAAGGTGTTAAATCTTTCCCAGAACTGAATGGCTAAATTCTTGACTCGAAGAAACAAGATTAAATAAGATTATAAATGATTTACACTTTTCACAATCTCAATATTTATACTGTACCCTACACACTTAACCGATAATTTTCATTAACATCTTATTTTAACAAACCAAAGAAAATATATATTATTTAAGTAACATAAATTGAATGGATTATTTATAGAGTTTCAAGTTAGAATCTTTGTTTTGTTAGAAATAAAATTTAAATGAATAAAGCTGATCTATAGAAATTGCTTTCTTGCATCGTAAAAAGAGGTAGTTATAAACGCGTATAGAATACCCTAAATATTCTGACATCAAAAACATTGAATGTTTTTAAGAATAAAGTACTTATTGCTACACATTAATTGTCACTCATCTTAAAATTATGTCCAGTATATTATAAAAGTGTGTTCATTTAAGGTATAGACGGACTGGAATTCAAATGTTGAAGAGAAATACGAGAGATTACTCTGAAATTTTTGAGATACGTGCAGACGAGAATTTACAAAATAAAAATAACGGTTTAATTTTAAAGTACAAAGTATTTTAACACTGAAAACGAATTTTTACTGACTTACTTCAACTTGTTTAGCGTGGAATATATTTTAAACAGAAGAGAAAATGGAGTTGACGCGAGAACATTTTCGCGCTATGATTTTCTACGATTTCAAAGCAGGATTTAATCAAGAAGAATGCGTTCAACGGTTGCAATTAGCATTTGGTGATGAATCTCCAGCTCGTGCTACTGTATTCAGATGGTTTAGAGAATTTAGAAGAGGTCGCAATTTTCTTCAGGATGAAGAACACACAGGAAGGCCGTCGTCGGAAGTAATCCCGGATAATGTGTCTGCCATACAAAAAATGTTAACGGATGATAATCGCTGTACCTATCAAATGATACAGAAGGAATTTAACATTGAATCCGCAGCCATACACAAAATCATTCATGAACATATGAAAAAAGTAGTTTGCCGTTGGGTTCCCCATAATCTAACTCAGCATCAAAAAGAGGAGCGTGTCAGAATCAGTTAAGGAACTCTTAATATGCTGAATGATGGTGGCCATCGCATCATTTCTAAAATTGTAACAGGTGATGAAACGTACGTACCGTTTTTTGACGTTCCAACATGTCAAGAAAGCAAAGTATGGGTCTTTGAAAATGATCCCACGTCGACAATGGTGAAAAAACCACGCGCACTGAAAAAAAGATGTATGCCGTTTTCTTCAGAAGTACGGGATGGGTCAAAACCATCAAGTTGGAAGGACAGAAGACAGTAACAGAGGAAACTGGTTTACCACTAAATGTCTTCCAGAAATTCTACATGAACTGAATGTTAGGGGACTAATGCTTCACCATGACAATGCATTTTCACATACAGCCGGATTAGCAGTTAAGTTTCTTAAACAAAAACAAATTAAAGTGATCGAGCATCCGTCGTATTCACCTGATCTAGCTATGTTCGACTTTTGGTTATTCTTTAATCTAAAAAAGAACTTTCGTGGACGTCGTTTTCATTCAAAAGAAGAGATTGATGTGGCTATAAATGCATTTTTTTCATCTATTCGAAGAAATGAATGGCTTGAGGCATTTAATCTGTAGAAAATTCGTCTACAAAAGTGCATTGATGCTGGAGGAGACTACTTTGAACACACCTAAAATTTTGTAAGTATAACTTTAAGAACCTAGTTGTATCTCAAAAATTTCAGAGTGACCAATAAATTATTTTATAATTTTTTGATACTTCCAAATGGTCACATATTTTTTATATAAGCATAATGCTTATATTTCAGAATTTTTTTATATAAATTGATTAATTTTTCATAACAATTTACAAATTTACCTGATATTTGTTACTTTTATGTTCTCAGATAAAGCTTGAATATTTTATATCAAAATAGCTAAAAATATGTAATTATTGGAATAAAATTGCCCCAAATTAAACGTGGATGAAAATTACATTTGAATAAAATATCAAAACTTAAGGTGCCACTCAAAATTAAACAATTCACACATTTATAATAGTTAGAATTATTAATTGCTAATAATTATTTAACACATAGTTTACATTTGATCACATTAATTTAAATTTTAAAATTTATTTTGTTCAGTAAGCCAAGTTGTAGTCATCTAGCCAATTGATTGTAAATATTCGCTCAAGTTTTGATCCTATTTGAATAATAACTCTTCAAATATTTATGAAAACATGCTATTTTTAAGCTAATATATATCTTTTTTTTAAACATTTTAAGTAGCTTAAGAGTTTAATGCTGGAAACTAGATCAGTAACTTTCCGATAAGGATAATGTAAAATAAAGATTAAAATATTCTCTCATTTGGAAGATTTATATTATAGTTTTTTAACATTATATTAGTTTTCCCACGTTTTAATTTAGTTTTTAAATGTTTTTTTTAAAACACAATCAAATGAGAGAAATTTATCATTGTGAGCAGTGTAACATACTTTCATCCTGGGGCCTGAGCAGCTACCAGGCGCGTCGGTAGGCGGTGGATCACCGAACGTCCTGTAGGAATGACAGGATAGCCTTGAATATAGAATCAGAGGCCGCGAACCAGCTCCCGTAAACCCTGGTGTTATGCGTTCCGTGCCTAGGGCTAATTGGCACCGCGGTATTGGTGTCTTAACGGAGCCTCTAGTTGCCTGGCAAACTTCTAGAGTAATTTGCCTTGCCTAGTATCTCAGGCAATGCTGGATGGACTTATATTACCTGAGCTTATAAATTGTTATCTTGTGGCTGAAAAGACACAAGAAATAACAAGCCTTTCTGCATCTACAGGTGATGCCTCTGAAGTTGACCTTGCTGAAAAAGACAAGTGAACTCAGAGGCTGTCTTGTAAAGGGGCAGTAATGAATCCTTCACTTGAGGTAGAAATGAACTCCAAACCATCTTCTGGTGAAAGTCAGGAAGCTATCCCTAGTATGACTGACTCTCTGACCAGATGGGACTATTTCAGCAAGACCCTATCTGCTGGAAATGTCATACGCAAGAGGAAACGGCAGAGCATATCATTTATGAATGCGAGGCTCTTGCCCTCCCTAGATTAACCTCTTTAGGCATCATCCATACTAGAGAGTTACACCTAGACTCCATTAAAGGGTTATCGGACTTTATTAATAAAGTGGGAGATCCGAGCAACTGGAACTAGGAAACATTGGGTTTGGAGTTAATGGTACAAAATGCTGATAAAAGCAGAGGTGCCCAATGACATACAAACCCAATTCTAAGAAGAAGAAGAAGAACATACTTTCATGAATAATGTTTACTTTAAAAATTCGTAGTTTGTATACTTAATGCACACGAATATTATTTAAAATGGATGTAAAAAGAACTATCTATTAAATATTGTATTGAGTTAATCTAAAATGATATTAACGAAGCAATATATTTAGATGTATAACTAATTATGACATATAAATACAAGAAAATATATTTTAATGTTGATTTAGTTTTTTATCCTGCTTAGCTAAATTTTGTTCTTATAGAAGTAAAGCCCTTTAATTAATTTATTAACATAAAATAAACTTTTAATCATTATAATTAAATTAATTATCAACTTTTTAAAAATAAGAAAACATGTTTAACATCATTTACCCAGGTATTTTATTGTTGGTAATCACACACACACAACATACCATAGTTGAAATATCAAAATTTTTGAAATTTTATTTCAAATTAAATATTTAAAAAAGTATGTTTGTATATGTTTGGTTATTATATATTTACGAAAAATATGTAAATAAAGCAGAAATGTTTTTGAAAGAAGTTTACTTGTATCTATCATTAAAGTTACTTAATATATTCCCCATTTATATTATTATTTTTATATTAAAGTTACAAAACTGAATTATTTATCCCTAAAATTGACTAGTTTAGGGACTTGTTTCAATGAAACTTGGCCGTCATGTGATTCAATCCATAGATGCTCTCGAACGAGTTGCCGAATGGGTTGGAAAATTACAAGTCTTTGATTTTGAATTCAACAGCTCTGGTTATCACTTCAGGGAGGAATAGTCCAAAGTTCAATTTAGCCGTTGAGGCTTGTAAACTAGCACTTCAGAGATAAAGAATCACTGAAGGACAAAAGCAAAAATAAATAATATTTTGGATTGATGACTCAATTATTTTAAATATTCCGCTTTATGAAAAATATTAATGAAATTGAATTTTATATTTATTAAATCTAAATTCTAATTTAATCTAAATCTAAATTTAGAAATTTTATATTTATTAAATATAAATTTTATAATTATTCCATGAAAAACGTGCTATAAAATTCATTGCTTCCCAACAACTCAATTGATGAATCAGCAAAAATAATTTAAATATACATTCAGTCGATAGACCAAATCTAAAATACAACTAAAATTCATCAGCGTATCAGCTAAAAATTAAAAATTATGTTTCTTACTTCACATAGAATACAAAAAAGCTAAAATTCCTTGTGTAAGAACAAAATTGATATTTAGATTCAAAGAAATATTTTAAAAAAAGCATTTAAGTTAGTTTAGTGATATTTTAGAGTGGAAAATCCAGGATTCAAACGTTAAGTCCTTTCTTGAACAGCCAATGTTAGGATTTGTTATCTGTATTAAAAAAATAGGGTATTTTATTGTTTCCCATGTTTCGTTCTTCACGAAAAGTTAATATTTCACATTTTCTATAAAATTCCAGGCTAAAGCCAATTTGCAAAGGGTTTTCGAAACTTCTTGCCATAGATTTCTGCTATTTGGTTGAGTTTCTCAATGTCAATTTATATTACGTTTTCCCAGAATATAGACTTGTAAATACCTTTGTAGTTGAATTTTCACTTAAAGAAAATCAGTTAAAATACTATAAAGCATACATTTGTAAAAAGACAAACACATCTAATAAAACAGTATATATATATATATATATATATATATATATATATATATATATATATATATATATATATATATATATATATATATATATATATATATATATATATATATATATATATATATATATATATATATATATATATATATATATATACATATAATATATATATATATATATATATATATATATATATATATATATATATATATATATATATATATATATATATATATATATATATATATATATATATATATATATATATATATATATATATATATATATATATATGCATATATATACATATAATATATATATATAAATATATATATATACATATATATATATACATATATATACATATAATATATATATATATACATATATATACATATATTACATATATATATATATATATATATATATATATTTTATAGAATTGTATTGAATTTTACATGAAGACTTTTCTCATATAATTTTAAAACTATTATTTAACCAACTGTTAAATTTGGTATTAGTAAGGAAAATAATGGGTATCTTAAAGTGTTTTTCCACTTTAAATTTCATTTTCAATATGAGCCATCTTGTGTGTGTGAGAATACTTTATAGTAGAGTTTCGGCTTAAAGCTATTTTAAAAGACTATAAAACATGAAGGAAATAAGTAAATGAATTAATTACATTTTAAGATATGATTTTCTCATCTAATTTAACAGTTGTTATTTTACAGCTGTCACACTTGATATTTTAGTAATCAAACTAAAAGAATATATTTTAAATTCTTATTTTGCTTTTTTTAATTTCTTTCTTCCACAGTACAATGTTTAGAACATCCTTATAGTTGAGCTTTCACTTCAAACAATTTAACTAAAATATAATAAACCATAGGAAATCCATGAAGGGATAAATAGATTCACAAATATATGATTCTCATGATTGTGAAAATAATGTTATTATAGATCTGTTTTGAGTTTTACACGTGGAATTTTCACATCTAATATTATACTTATTATACACTGATGCGACATTTGATATTAGAGATTAGATTAAATCTGTAATTTAGTCCTCCATTAATCTGCTGACTCACATTGGAATCATTTATGTGATCAAACTAAATGAGTTAAAATAAAGAAAGTATCTCTTAAATTTATAATTGATTATTTCTGATTTATCATTAATGTTTACAAAATTAAAGAGAAATTAACAATAAATTATGTTAAGAAAATATCAAAAAATATTTGTTTAAAGATAAAAAAATTTTTTATTGAATAGTTTCCCAAAATTTTGGAAACTTTTTCTTTAGAAATATTAAATGCAATCAATGCAAAAAAATTAACTCTCAATTTTACTGATTCTTCGTAAACTTTTCATCTAAATTTTATCCTTTTAAATTCTAGATATTTCTAAATTATTTTATAATAAATACTCTTTGCATGAACATAAAAAAGTCATAGCATTTAATGTCTATCAAGATAAATTAATTATAACATTTTAAATAATTGTTATTAATATTATTAATTGTAATGTTAATCATGTGTTATTAAATGATGTTATAAAAGATTTTTTAAAATATTGATAATATCTAAATAAAATAATGAAATAATTTTTAATTAAATAGGAATAATATGTAAAATATATTAATTTAATTATATCCACTTTTATTTTTATAATCATATTTATGTACATTTTCCCACAATTCTCTTTAGAAAATAAAATTCGTTTTGTAAAGAATGTTTCTAAATTTTACATTTTTAAAATGCATAACATTTATGTATTCATATACTCCATTTGATACAAATAAATATGTTAGTTTATATTTTAAGTTATTAAAATTATAAGTTATTATTATTAAAATTTTAAGTTTGTACTATTATATATCAATTGACATAGAATTTGAATTCAATTTTCATAATCCATTTCACATTTTCCTGATAAAAGCATACATTTTTAAATTTTCTATGTAAATGTAAATTGTAAGAGAGAATCATGGAACTCTATTATTTATTTATAACTATTTTTAATTAATTTTAACAATAATTGAGAGAAATAATACCCAATAATAATATAACTGAAACTTAACTTAAAAAAAATTAATCTAGACATTGGATTTCAATATTCCTAAATGTTTCTTTGCAAATTATACTCATTTTGCTTCTCAGTTTTCTTTTCATGGAAAAATAAACATTTCTCTGTAAAGTTATTAACTTGGATTTTTATTTTATTACACTCAGTTCCATTTGCTATGCTTCATATTTATTTAAATATTCCATTCTTTTGAAATCTTATTATAAATTAATTGTATACTTACTTAAATATTTAATTAGCAGTTAAATCCTACATAAAATCTATTTTTTAAATTCTTTTACATATTTGCAAAAATTAATTAATGACTAAATAATATTATCATTTGATAAAAAAATGAAAACAAGAGAAGCATACAGCTAAATAATTACTATATGAAAAATGAAAACGCTAGTAAAATTGTAACAAATAATGGAAAATCGATACTTACAAGCAAAGACAAGCAGCAATATTGTTTTATAAATCCCCATTATATTGTTAAGTCTCCTACAGCAACAATCACTGATATTGGAAATTTATCCAAGGCCTTTTAATATTGGGCAGCACATTTGTTGATGGTAAAATGGTAAGGGTGACCTGGCCTAATGGTAAGAATCAACGGTGAAAGTAATCCTGATGACTTATTAGCAAGTTCAGTACTTTTCGAGAAAAACCTATAAAACCTTGACAACAACTGTTAAGTGTCAAAAATCCAGGTTGATTTCAAAATTCAACACCCCTGCCAAAGAATGAACTTCGCTTGAAAAATGGAGAATAAGTCAAAATATCACCTCTGCAAAGTGACAAATATGTGATTTACATCACCAGGTATCGGTCGGGTCAATCGTGCTTTTCCAACTACTCATCACACAAAACTCAGCCGTGGATGTCCATCAGAGCGGAGTTCCGGGACGTCCGGTCACATTGTTGGGGGACAGAAGCTTTTTCGGAAGAAGAAAAAATTATTTAAATTTTCAAAAAGACTGTGACATCGAATAGCGACTCCTGTTAAGTAATGAATGCCATTCGTGTGTCCATTGCTAGAGCAATTTACCGATCCGGTACCAGAATAATACCACCCTAAAACCCTTGTGATGTGGAATCCGTTTTGGGACTTTTTATGGGTGAAATACATGAATGTGAATTCACCGAAATACAGCTACCTGTTGATTTTTATGTTGGACGTGCGTGGCTGTGTCATTGGATCGCCGAGTTATTGGACTAGAAATTAAGAAACTAATTCATATTTCTGAAAATCAAATATACTATTTCAATTTTTTTTAAATCAGAAGTGAGAAAATGAATAATAGTTTATGCAGTTCTTATAATATATAAAATTATTACCTCATTACATAATGTATTGTATTAGGTAGGTGCGTATGAAATGTCGGATTCTCTTTACATGCGGACGTTTTCCTCCCTGTTTTCGTTATACTTTTGTATTTGGCATAACCTCATTCATACTCGTATTGTCCATTGCCAGAGACTCATTTCAGCAAAATAGGTTTTCTCGAAGGTCTTCCCTTTTTTATTTCTTTTGAGTTTATTGCCGATATGAATTCTGCCGACATTCGCGTCATTTTCTTATATGAGTACAAACTTGGTAATAGTGCTGCAAAAGCTGCACGCAACATAAACCAAGCGTTTGGGGAGAATACGGTTAACGATCGGAAAGTGCAGCGTTGGTTCGAAAAATTTCGGACTGGCGATTTTTCACTGCAAAATGAGCCGCGCGGAAGACCCAAAACGTCTGTGAAGAATGATGACCTGAAGGCTCTAGTGGAAGCGGATCCAGCCGTATCCACGAGGGAACTTGCTATCAGGATGAAAGTTGACCATACAACGATATTGAGACACCTTTCTGGAGATTGGCAAGGTTAAGAAGATGGACAAGTGGGTACCGCACGCACTGACCGAGCGAAATAAGCTGGATCGGTTAAACGTATGCTCATCATACTTTGATTGAATAAACAGCTTTTGAAGAAAGATATGCAGTTTTATACAATCACTTAAGAATCCGACATTTCATACGCACCAACCTAATACATGGAAACAAACTAGTATCAAACAGTTAGAATTTACTTGAGTTTTTTTATTCATAAGGTTTATTTTAATTGTGTTAAATCGCATTGTTATCCTCTTCAAAATAGTTTGATATACTATATTCTCGAAGCTTTGTTTAATTTATTTTAAAAAGAAGCAAATATTTACTTTGTAACGAATCTTAGAGAATAAAACTTTTCGAAATATGTACTCAAAAATTTTATCAAAGAAATTATAAATTCTTTTAGGTACTATTATTCGTTGACAGTTTAATACATTACATTCCCTGAAACTTTTAAGTTAAAAATATTCAACTAAATTTGTGTGTTGGCCTCCATTTATTTTTTGAACATCGAAACAAATTCTGCAGAATCTATTGTTTAAATCGAACTCCAAAAACATTAAATCATAAGCATCTAAGTAGGGTTGATTTCATATATTATTAAACGAAAGATAAAATCAATCCATGTTTTATGTCTACAAGTGATTTCTTATTTCACTTGTTGCAGAAAAAAATAAATAATTCTAATTAATTATAAAAACTAACCCCACGAGGAAAATTTCATCTTGTTCATGTATGAACACTTGAAAAAAAATATTTGAAAATTTTTGTCCAATATTCCTTGTGTTTAAAAGCATTCTGTAAACACAAGGGAAAATGTTTGATGATAATAAAAAAACATTTTAATTTCTCTTATGTTTGATTTGATTAGAAGAAATGGAAGAAATGTTCATATTCTCTCTGTTCAACTGACTTCGAATCAATTTGGGGAAAACATTTCAGTAAAACAAGTGTAAGTATGAGCATAAGCTGGATCGGTTAAACGTATGCTCATCATTGCAGCATCCACCCTATTCACCGGATCTCTCGCCGACCGATTTTCATTTTTTCAAGCATTTAGAGCTGTTTTTAAGGGGCAAACACTATGAAAATGAAGACAGTCTAAAAAACTCGATATCAGAGTTTATTAATTCTAAAGACCAAAATTTTTTTAAGACAGGCATCTACGCTTTAAAATCTCGTTGGGAGAAGTGTATTGAAGCGAATGGAGCATACTTTGATTGAATAAACAGCTTTTGAAGAAAGATATGCAGTTTTATACAATCACTTAAGAATCCGACATTTCATACGCACCAACCTAATATAACACTTCAATTTTGGTTTAATTGTCGCTAGGAAATGAGTGTAAATAAATTAAAAATTATAATCTCTCATCCAGTGTTTCCCAATGATTTTTTGCGACTGTGTTTTTCATTTATGAATGTACCCAATATATTGTAAACTCCATGCACATCAAGTAAAACAATTTTTTAAAAGATATTATTTTGAATAAAAACACATTGTCAATTCATTATGAAAGTACATTCATTTTTTCTTTATATTCAAGTTATTTGAAAAAGATAGTTAAAAAATTTATTTCTTCATTTTCAATTTTTTAAAACTTGAAATATTATTTTCATGTACCACAGAAAATCGAAATTTTATTCAATGATCTTTTGGATCTTTCTATTTAAAAAATTGACTGACGTAAGTTATCTATTTTCAGATTGTAAATTTCTTTCCTAAATTTTATTTTTTGTTATTTGATTGGTTACATTCAATATGTCTATACCAAAAATAATAGCATTTTTTTGGAAAAATTTCTTTTTTTTATATTTAAAAAGGAAAAATTTTTTTAATGAATATGCAAGTGAATTTAAAATAAATTATGTTTATTACGCAAATGCTTTTTGAATTTTGATTAATATAAATTCAAAATTATTGATTAAATAAACATTTAATCCTCTTAGATTAATTTTAGCCTGTTGTGAGTCAATTACTAAAATAGCATATCTGATAATAAAAAAGCAGAAATTATCTTATTCCAAAATATCTACTAATATTTATAAATATAGCATTTTATGAGTAATAAAAATACGAAACTTAAGATATAAAAAGGGTCTGTCTCTACTACTGTTCAAGGCAGAATCGAAGTAATGTGGAAAGGAATGTTTTATTTTCCACACACGTTTGATTGAATTTTATGATTCAAGGAAAGTTTGAATAGTTATTTTCTCATATATAAGAACAAGATCTATTTTAAAATATTTCCATCGTAAAATACTGATTCAAGTTCCTGCAATTTTTCGATTTAATAACTCAAAATGTTTCTGATTGTGAATATCAGAATTTTTCTAAATTTAATTTTTGGTTTACTTGTCAAGTTAGATAATGCCCTTTTTTAAAAACAGTCATTAAGTGTGAAAAAACATAATCATTTGACTGATTTAAGTCTTGGAAATAATACAAAGCTTTCTTCAATAATCAGTAATTTTCATTTAAGTTGCACAAATTTGTGACACGTGTACTTATTAAATAATTAACTTATAAGGAAGTTTCGAATATTATTGAGAGTGAACAAAAACAAAGAATATACATCTAAAAGTGTCAAATACTTTAGAGCTAATGACTAAATTGCTACTTGACTGTCTAAATTCACTTGATTCCTGATTCCCTTCCTCAAAAATAGTAATAAAAATAATTATTATTTTTAAATTTAATGTCTTGATTTCTTTTCTTGCTCCAAATCACTTTTATTAATAAAAGTCATTTAAAATTATTCAAAGAAATAAAATCAAATATTATAAACTACTACCCATGACTTTTCAAATGATTAAAGAAATACATTTTAGAATAAAAGATAGCTATATTATGAAAAATCAGTTAATTTAAACATTTTTAAAGTTTTGATTGAAAATTAATTTTGAATTGTTAACTATAAAATAGGATATTTTTGTTTCTGATATATTGTTGGGTGAAAAATCAATGGACATAAAATGGAAGTTGTCAATTTTTTAACGATAAATTTCAAACGGAGCATATCATTTTTATGAATATAATCAATCAATAAAACTGCTTAACATATAACTAATAATCTATTTTTTTATATTTGTCATTATTTTTGCAACACTGAGTCAATTTATTTTGCAAAAAGACAGGAAAACAAGATGGTAGAAACAGTTTGAACAATGATATTTAAGCAGGAAATGCTTTAGAAAAATATGCTCTAATTAACGGCAGCTGTTTCTTAAGAACAGATGAAAACATGTACCTCTAATGATAAAATAAAAAAATTAATAAAATCAAAATTTATATATATATATATATATATATATATATATATATATATATATATATATATATATATATATATATATATATATATATATATATATATATATATATATATATAAAGTATTTATTACATATATTTTATTCACCTATGTATTTAATGATTAAAAATGATCAATAAATGCTCATAAAGAAACAAAGCCTATTCCATGTTTGATATGGAACCTTCCTCAAATAAACTAAGCTCTCATTTCCCTAATAAGAGGAAAAATAAGTTCTCCTTTTCTAATGAGGGGAAAAACTAATCAGAATAAAACAAATTATGCATTCCATTGGAATTGCCAATGATTTTGCAGCATGCCAATTGGAAGTGCCAAGAATTTGATCTAGTAAGAGAAGGGCTGAAAAATTTCATCATTTTTTGGAATTTCAATGAATATGTGATTTCTATTCTTGCGGGTTAAAGACAGTGTTGTGAGTTCATTTCTAAATGTTATAATTTCAGTTATAGTGTTATAAATATAATTATTTAAAAACTATATAAATAGTAGCATTAATGCAATTTTGATTACTATTGTTATGATAAGAAACTGCAGAAGATTCTTAATTTTGAAACAAAATTCTTAACGACCATTATAAGTAAGTATTGATGGAACGTTGGCAGCATTCACAATCGAGACAAATGTTATCTTTTCATTTTTCTATTTTATAAATTCATTCCGTTTTTAGAAAGGAAGTAAGATAGTTAAAATTCAAAACTTTGAAGGAGAGAGATGAAAATCTTATAATAAATTTAAAAATCGATTCTTTTTCATTTTTATTTCAATGTTACAACTAATTTCTCATAGTCTATTTTATATAATGAATATTTATGTACATAAAGCCTTATTTAAGCAAAAGATTCACTATGAATGAAATGAACGAATTTAATGTCGAACGATTTCTAATGAACACGAGACGATAATATTTTAAATAACAGGAAAAATGTAAATTTTAAATAGCATGGTTGTCTTAATATTATGTGTGTATACTTCAAGGAAAATTTTGATATTAAATAATATATTTTTCTATATTTTTGCTTGCTATTTTTTTGCTTTATTATCATGTATTTATAAATTTACCCATTAAATGTAATCACATTTTCCTCTTTTTTTAAAGTTTAATTGGAGGGAAAAAGTCCCACTCGTGCTATTGTAATGCATAGACTACATTATTGGATTAGAAGTTTGAAGGCCTTTCTGTCGAACATTGTTATGACTATTGCATTCTACAGAATGTCCTTGCGTGACGCATTTATTTTCATTAGACCGAAACAACAAATTTTCAAAAGCTTTTTGACAAAATGATAATAATGTTTCATGCTAAAAGAACGAAGGTGATTTGGCTGCAAAGGAAATATATAGTTTCATTTTTTAATATATAGATATAACAGCGTTTTTTAATATTTTTCCAGGGATGATGCGATCGAGTAGATTTTAACGTTTAAATCAACATTAAACATGATTTTAAAATAATTATAACATGAGAAATATAAATATCGATTTACACTAAATAAAATTTCTTAACATAAAAAAACTGGTTTTAAATGACTTTATTTCTCATACAAGTGAAACAACAAAATAATCCCTAAGAAATTCCCTTATTTTTTCCTCCAGGGATAATCATTCGGTGTGATTATAGAAGAAAATTTATAAGAATTTTTAAAAGTATATATCAGATTCATTATGTTTATAGAAATTTTCATGCACTTCTTTCTAAACAGTTGTATTGCTTTTTATCCTAAGTGAAAACTTACAAACGATTTAAAGCATGCCAAAACAAAAAAGTACAGTTTTTTTAAGAAAGCCCTTTTTAAGTTTTTAATAAATATAGTAACTAAATTAATTGACTCAGTCACATGTAACTCTATGAATTCTTTCAATATAATTAACAATTTTTTTTCATTTCAATTATCAAAAAATTTTGAAAATGTGAAATTACTCAACAATACAGTAATGACTCAGATTTAATTTAAATGATTAAAAAAAAGATTTAAAAAAATGTATGTTCAAATTTCCGCAATGATTTAAGTATTCAAAAAATTGGTCACGATAAATTGGCTTATCAATTACATATGATAGAAATTTCAATAGCATATCACTTGAATATTAACAATACGAATTAATCAAAAATATATATCAGAATTAGATATTGAAATAATATAGTAAAGTGAAAAGTAAACACACACAGACACACGCACACACACACACACACACGCACACGCGCGCACACACACACACACACACACACACACACACACACACACACACACATACTACGTGCGCCATATATATATATATATACACACACACACATATATATATATATATATATATATATATATATATATATATATATATATATATATATATATATATATATATATATATATATATATATATATATATATATATATATATATATATATATATATATATATCATATATATATATATATATATATATATATATATATATATATATATATATGAAACATATACCAAGTA
Organism: Latrodectus hesperus; assembly: GCA_037975125.1. Taxonomy (NCBI): domain Eukaryota; kingdom Metazoa; phylum Arthropoda; class Arachnida; order Araneae; family Theridiidae; genus Latrodectus; species Latrodectus hesperus. The sequence goes on along the minus strand of CM075852.1, from coordinate 7,003,977 downwards.
GAGAAAAAATGTATATTCATAATTTGTAGTCATGACAAAATTGAATGGTAGTCTCTGATCTTTAGGGGATTTTGATTATATAACGCAAAAAAACGACCATAAATAGAGAATAATAAAATAAATCTTTAAGAGAATAATGTGATTTTGAATCACATTACTTTTTGAAGATTAAGAATGTATTCAAATATTATTATAAATGTAAACAAACATTATTTCTTTCTATTTGTTTGCTTTTACATAATTTTTTAATCAGAAAAATAATATATTTTACAAAGAAATTATAAATATTTCTTGGAATCCTCTTGAAAATATTAAAATGCAACATGTGTTCATGATGATAGAACTTCTTTAACGTAACTAAAAAATGACACACTAAAGCAAAAATTTTATTGTTGAAGTTAAAATTGTATATTTTACAAAAATTCAAATACAATCATATATTCCTTTAGCCATATTATCCACCTTACAAGATTTACATTTTTTAACATATTTGTTTTATAAAAAAAATTTCCTGCATTTTAAAAAGGGGATAACATATAATTTATAATCATACAGCAATACATACTTTAATATATTCCATACTGAGCAAAACATTAAATATTTATCATATCAATATTTTTATATATAAAGGTATAAATCCTTCTGGTGATTCTGAAATTCAATTTTACTTATAAAATAGAAAATAATGTAACCAAAACAATTAATATTTCTTCATGCATAAAAAATTCAGCATCGAGAATGTGTCTAAATTTATATATTTTTTTTTGCAAAATTAGTACAATGTCAAATGCAACACATTTATATTAAGCGGATGTTCAATAGTGTAGTATTGTATGAAATGTTTTTTCATGGTATTAATAGACACTTTTTTGCTTTCTTTTGAACAATTTAAATACATCGCGAATAGAAATATGAATTGTATCATGACGAGTATACATAGCTTTGCCTATCCAGATAACACAGAAAAGAGATACATGCATACTTAAAAAGATGTTGAAGGTTAATGTCCCATTCAACTAAACAATACTTTAATGCCATCTGCCTGCACAAAAAAATAACAAAAAACAAAAAGGTAAAAAATGTATTTATTCTGCCAATTAAAACACGATTATTGAAAATTTATTTCCTTAAACTAATGCATTTTGTTTTTTTTCATAGTAATTTATTAGTCTAATGATTGTTTGGACAAAATTTGTAACATTTAATCTTTTGTTCACTTTCAAATTTTATCTACAAGCACAGGGTATTTATTCTTATTTATAAATGCAAAAAATTAATTATTTTTGCTAAAACGAAAAAAAAAATATTTTTGAATTACATGAATGAGTTAAAACTTTATTCCTAAATATTGCATTTTTATTGCATGTGGTTAAAATTGATTGCTGAAACCAAATAAGAGTATTTTTGAATGTTCATTAATTTATTCTGATTTTATATAAGGAGATTTTTATAAGCATTGAAAATTATCAATTTTTAATTTATTATTCTTCATTTTTATCATGATTGGTGAGTTTATAAATAATTTTGTTTTTGGTTAGACAAAATAATTACTTTTTTGTTGACTAAATTTTGATTCATGTAAGAAATAATTTACCAAGTGACTCCCATAAAAATGAGATGGAGTACCACTTTTTGTTTTAATAATTTACTAAACAATTTTTTTAATATATGAACAGAACTCACTCCCCCTTCAGTTCAATGCCAAAATTGAGGGAGTAGATCCTCTGGTGCTGCCATCTATCGGAGGATTTGAAGAGCAAAAGTCGTACTTTTACCTTCATGGTGCTCTGATTAAACGAAAGACGCTCCCAATTGACTTAAATTCATATTGCCAAGGCATAGCGAGCTTGGCTTGTCCAAGTGTCATAAGTAACAACAACACAACAACAACAACAGAACTTCTCATCTAAAATTCCAATACTGTACAACTAATCAGCAGATTATATTCAAGGAAAGATTTTACCATCGCATTTCTATACAGGAAATTATATAAATTTCAAAAAATAAATAAAAGGCTAAAGATTTGAATGGATATTTCCTGAATTATTTTGTAGGAAAAGTGGTATTTTTATATCACAAATATTCAAGTATAAATTCTTAGTAAAATACATTTCTAAGCGTTTGATTATATAAAACGTTTAATATAATCAAGAGAACTATTAGTCATATGAAGAATGGAATCGAATTCCTAAATCTCTTTCCTTGATTAAGAAATCTAGTTGCTGTCTCTTGTCTGAAATCTTGTTTCATGATTGATTTCTTTATTAAGAAAAGACATTTTTATAATCCAATTTTGATTGAAATTTTTTAATGAAATGCTTCTGTCATAAAACGCATAGTAAGACATTTTTTTATCTTGTTAAAGCAATCTGAGTAAAGATTACAGTATATTGTATTAACTTGTTAAATTTTCGTGAAAAAAGAATGTATTTGACAGTGAATGTGTATAATGAACGATATAACACTAATATGTTATTAGAACTATAAAATTTATTAATGATCATATTTGCATTGATTATATTAAAAAAGTATTCATAAGAAAAGAAAATTATTGCTCAACAAAGTTCACTATTTATTGAAAATCATCATATTGAAGGAAAAACAATCTTGTCATAAACGTTTAAGCAAGATATTTTTTACTTATTATTTTTTTAAACGAAGAAAACTTTAAAAGCATATTTTTCTCTAAAATTTTAATAGCATCTTTAATGATCCTGTATATGCCAGAATATTTTGTTTACAATAATTATTCAGAGATTTATATATGTTTCTTGAACTGAAATAAACACAGTGATTTACTATTGTTCAAAATGCATTATGAGAAAATAGAGGATAAATTTTAATTCTAAACAATAGTGTTAAGCAGCTTATATGGAAAAATAAGGAAATTTCAAAGAACAACCCTTTTAAGATAATTTTAATTCCATTTTCATTCTGAAAGCAAAGAAAAAATGATGAAAATTTTGATTACTGTGCACATTTGATTTATAAAAAATGCATATGCTTTTAACTTTCGAATTCGAATTATAAGATACTATATATATATATATATATATATATATATATATATATATATATATATATATATATATATATATATATATATATATATATATATATTGTGTGTGTGTGTATGTATGTAAGTATATGTATATATAAAATCACTAGGCCGCCCAACTTGTCTAGTGGTCAGCGTGCCGCCTGACTGTGGATAAGGAGGTCCTGGGTTCGAATCCCGGTTCGGGCATGTATGTACACTACTGGCCATTAAAATTGCTACACCAGGAAAGCGGCACACCACACACGTGAAATTTGCATGACAAGTAGAACTTGCTGTGATATGCAAATGATTAGATTTTCAGCGCATTCATACAAAGCAGGCGACAGTAGCGACATCTACAATGTGTATGAAACCAGAGATTTGACAGCAGTTTTCTCATACTCAATTTCCGTTTCAACGTTGTTTTCGGCAAAGAAAGTTGTTGTAATGCCTCGTGTAAGAAGAAGAAATGCCTATCAGCACGTGTCTGACTTTGATCGAGGAAGGATTATAGCCTACCGGGATTGCGGTTTATCGTACCGAAATATTGCTGCTCGCGTCGGTCGAGACCCTATGACTGTTAGCAGAATATGGAATCGATGGGTTCAGGACAATCATACGGAACGTCATGCAGGATCTCAGCGGCCCCCCATCACTAACAGCAGAGAAGACAGACATCTTATCCGCATGGTCACAAGGGATCGTACAGCCACGTCACGAACCCTGAGTCGAGAAATGGAGTCATTTGCAAGGCAACACGTTTCTTCTCGAACAGTTCGACGACGTTTGCAGCAGCATGGAGTGTCTGCCCTGCGACCATGGCTTTGGCTACCATTGACGTTGCGTCACAGACAGGAGCGCCTTCAATGGTGTGATCAGCGACGAACCTGGACGCGGGAATGACACCACGTCACCTTTACAGATGAATCTCGGTTCTGTATACAGGACCATGATGGCCACATCCGTTTTTGGAGGCATCGTGGAGAACGCGCATTGCCAGCTTGCATTGGACATCGCCGTACTGGCCCATCTGCTGGAGTGATGGTATGGGGTGCCATTGGATACACGTCTCGATCACCTCTTGTTCGCATTACCGGCACTTTGAACAGCAACCCTTACTTTTCCGATGTGTTAAGGCTCTGCCCTATCTTCGAGGCCTCCCTAATGCTTTGTTTCAACAGGATAATGCACGAACGCATGTTACCCGTACTGTTCTAAAATTCCTTGATACGGAACAGGTTCGAATAATACCCTGGCCATCACGTTCTCCTGAAATGTCAACAATTGAGAACGTGTGGTCAATGGTTGCCGAGCGATTGGCACGCCATCACTCACAATCCCCTACTGTCGATAAACTGTGGCATAGTGTTGAAGCTGCATAGAGGGAGATCCCCGTACATGCCATACAATCTCTGTTTGACTCCATGCCTAGACGTATAAATGCTGTTATTGCAGCCAGAGGTGGCTGCTCTGGGTACTGATTTCTCAAGATCTATTCATCCTAATTTCCTGTAAATCTAATCACTTGTTCTTACCCCTATAATATATGTGTCCAATAAATATCGTTCTGTTATTTGCATTCCTTCTTGGTGTAGCAATTTTAATGGCCAGTAGTGTACTTTTTCTTTCTATCTATCCTGTCTTTGTCCTTTCCCTATATGAATGGGGTGTGAATGGTTGCCTGCCCTATAAACGGGTACCTATGGCATGTGTATAGAGCAAAGTCGTACTTTCACCTTCATGGTGCTGTGATTAAAACAAAAGACGTTCCCATTTGACTTAAATTCGCATAGCCAGAAGGCATAGCGAGCTTGGCTTGTCCAAGTGTCATTAATAATAATAACAACAACAACAAATCACTATCTACCAATAAATATTTGGATACCCATCAAATGAAAACGTCTGAAGTTATGATCTTGACCTAAATATTGCTTGGGAACAACATGGATATTAATCGCGAAATTTAGAGCTGTCTTACGTCGAGAAAGGCGTAATGTAGAATGGCATAGAAATGGGCGTCCCTTAAAAGGCATATCTAGTGTGTGAAAATTTCAAAACCAACAGGGGCTTTTGTGATTAAGAAGTTGAAAGTGAGTAATGATGTACATAGGTTTCATCACGGTAGACCGACAATACTAAGAAATAGAAACTAATATAAGCTGTACAAAACATTCGGAAAACTGTACCAAACCGGTGACACACACATATTCCAGGACTGTTGCTTCAATAAATATCATCCAAAAGGAATCACATTTGCTTGGTTTATATAGTCGTGCTGCCACCCATAAGCCTTTGATTAAAAATTACAACCCGTGTCAATTTGAAATGGTGAGAAGTAAGTTGAAATTGGACCCTAAATGAGTGGAAACGGGTTTTCTGGAATGATGAATTGATTCTCTACTGGTCACACACAGATGGTAGAGATGGGGTTTGGCATATGTCTATAGAACAGCTTTTGTCCGAATGCATTATGCCCATAATGAAATTTGATAGAGATGGAATTATGGTCAGATGATTTTTCTCGTCGTATGTATTGGAACCATTGATTCCAATTCATGGAAGCTTCAACGCTGTGACTCCTGTTCCTCTTTCTTGACAATAACGAGTTTCCTACGGTGCAGCATTTTTATGGATTGGATCATTGTTATTTTCTGAAGGATAACACCATCAGTCATGTTGTGACGTCTACCATGGATTGGTATACTTACCATATAGACTGCACTGGCCGAGATAAAGGGTGTAACAACCATTTAAAATTTGTGAAAAAACTTACATGTCTCCTCCAAGCGAAATGCTAGAAAAGACCATTGTCTATCATCCAAACACATATGTGAAATATGTCTCATACCGTGGAGGCTGTCATTGCCTCACGTGGATGTTTTACCAACTATTAAATATATGTGTGTGAGTAAATAGTGTTTATAATTTGTTTATATCTCTTGTGTCCAATACTTATTGGTAGACAGTAAATATGTATATATATATATATATATATATATATATATATATATATATATATATATATATATATATATATATATATATATATAACCTTATAAAAAATTTACAAAATTTTATTTTTCCAAATTTTTGTTTTATGTTGAGGATTTTTTTGACATTTATCTTCTCACACTAATTACAATTTAAATTTTCATTTTGTTATTACGTATGTATTCATTACTATTAAATTCTTTATTTACAATATTTAATCATTAAAATTCCCTTTTCATTTTCTTAATTTTGTACTAATTGCGCATTGATATAAAGTGGCTAGAAGTTTATAAAATATTTTCATTTTAATGTAAATACAAAATTGTTTTACATGATGTATTCATTTACATAATATTTGGAAAAAATATTTAATTGTGATTATTTTACTTGCTGTTTTTGGGCATAAAATATATACTTAGTATTAAAGTTTGGTAGAAACAGTAGGTCTTTTATATAGATTCCAATCATATTTATATTTATGGTAAACTTTCAAGAAGGTATTTAATTCCATCACTAAGTTTTAAATTTCAAAAGAGAAAAATTTTAATTTAATGATTTTTACGAAATGGCTAATATTATTGAGCAAATAGCATGAATTAAATTTTTTGAAATATGATATTGCAAAAATCTTTTAAAAAGCAACAGTATTTGATTATTATAAAAGTTTCAAGTTGACAGAGATTCCGTTAAAAGTGATTGGCAATCAGGTAGACTTTCACTTAAATTAACGATTAGCAAATTGAACACACACATGTAAAATCAGAGTTGGTTCTCGGTAATAGTCCTTCTATAAAAAGAAGCATTGTTGAGAAAATTCTTATATAATTTGGTTAAAAACAGTAATAATAAAAGAGCATTCACGTTTGCGACCACTTGAAAATTTTCCAGTATCTTTTAATTTGTTTCATAAACATATTTATGTTCAAGTGTCCAGAGTTTCATTAGTGAGTTTTTTTTTTTAAAATAACACATTATTACCAGTAAGAAAACGTCAATCTAGCTCAACAATCAACTGAATAAAGATTGTCTTCAGGGGTATTGACCACAAAGAGAAGCCATATTTTGTGTCAATGTGGTCAATACCCCTTGAGAGAGAAGAAACTGACCATATTGGTACTTCATTTCATTTTCCCTTTAGCTTGTGTTTCTTTTAAATTTTGAACTATCTTTTGAATATATATTCCATCTGTTTACTATTTTTCTTCTTTTCACTTTATTATTCTTCGCCGAGCTGGCAGCCGAATGGTTAGCGCTCTTGCCTTCGGTTCAACAGTTCGTGGGTTCGAATCCCACCTTAGGCATGGATGTTTGTAGTGGTTCGGAATCCCCTTTAAACCGTAAGTCCCGGTCTAATTAGCCCTCGTGTGCAAAAAATGACCGTTGAGCGACAAACAAACTAAACTAAACAAACTAAACTTATTATTCTTCATTTGGCATTTGATTAATTTTATGAAAAAATGTACGATCATGTATGTGTGTGCAATTAATAAAATAGGACAAAATTAAAATATTCGAAAATTGTTAGTGATAAAGTGAAACTTTTCGTTCTCGCAACAAAATTTGATTGGACACAGGTTTATTAAACGGACTTCTTTTCGTTGTCCCCTGGGATTGAGAAATACTAAAATCATTCGTATAAGATCCGATTTAATTCTTGAGATTAGTGAACAAATAAATAGGAAAAAAGTAACGCGATTGTTAAGTACCTCATTATTTCCTTATCGGCTGCGCTCGTCATTAAAATCGGAGAAGAATGCTCTTGTTTTCAGATCAATGTCAACAAATCCCACGTGTTTTTCTTTGATTTTCTGCTGCTGAAGTTTGCAGGAAGAAGTGGTCTTGCAAGTCGGATATTCGCTCCGCCCCATTACTTATGCCAAACAGAAAAAGATATCCATCACTTCATTCGTAACTTCATCTCTTTGGATGTCGGATGAAATCAGGATCATCTGGTGAGTTCAAATCTTTCTTCTTGTTAGATCATATTGAATCATCTATTTCTGATGCTGATTAAAGGGGACTTATGTAAAGTTCTGTTCTGCGTTCACATTGATCACTTGTTTCATACTTCAAATTTACATTTTTTTTACTATTTGGAAACCTGTCTCTAACATGCATATTAAAATACCCGGTCTGTTGGAAATAAAATTAAATGTTGGATTGAAACGTCATATAGATATTTAATCCCATTTCTATATAAGTAAATTGCTTAAAAAAATGTCATCAAAATGTTAGAGTAGTTGGCTTTTTTTTCATTCAAGTTGGACTGAATTCAAATTCTGGATTAAAAGGTGAAATGTGATATCTGTTAACAATCACCTGCTTGGATAAGACTTTATTGTGAGTCATCAACAATTTCCTGATATTGAAATTAAATTTAATATTAATGTAAGAAATTGAATCACACTTTTTCTGATAAAGACATATTAAGGGAATATTGTAATATATTATTATAAAATACAGTAAAATTCAAATTTTTATAATTTTATAATTCATTTTCATTTTGGTGTGTTCATAGCGATTATTAGAGGCAATAAATAATTTTAGATAGATACATTGAAAATAAGGCTATATCTGGTATATTATGAATTAGAGAAAAATATAATGTCTCCATTGTTATTTTATTGTTTTTTCAATATCCTTGACCATTCAGGCTTTTTACATTAAAGGCTTTCAGGTGGAAGAAATATAAATTAGCAATATAACTTTTCTTGAATCCTTGACCATCATATGAATATTCTTTTTTTAGTCTATGAATTTCCTTCAACTATTTCATGGAGAAAACCTGCAAGCTTTAAAAATAGAATTATATTCGGAATGAACATAAATATTTAAAATATTTCGCTATTTTTTTAGCTGTGATATATTATTTTGATGCGGATTTCTAATCATATTATTCTTTTCAAAAAAGACATTAAGCCCTTTTTGTATAAAATTTTCTTAAACATTAAAATATATTTGGCTATAATGAAGATTTAATAACTTGTATTCAATTATAATTTAATCGCAAAAACCCCATTTTTTAAAAGAACTTGTGTGAGCACATACCAAGAACAACATGATTAAAAATTCTTGAACTTGGATTGTCAGGTTCACTACATCTCTCTTTTCTCCAGACTTTGACACAATGGAGTATTACTTTCTAATTTCCTTGAGTAACGCTTTGAATAAACTAAAACTTTCAGTTCCAAAGAATGATTTTTTTGTTGTTAAAACTAGATACACACACACATTTTATAAGGACAAAATAAACTGAAGGAAAAGGTCATAGAAAATTGTTTGAAACTAGACTGAAAGTTTTAATCGCAAAAACCTCATTTTTTAAAAGAAATTGTGTGAGCACACACTAAGAACAACATGATTAAAAATTCTTGAACTTGGATTGTCAGGTTCACTACATCTCTCTTTTTCTCCAGACTTTGACACAATGGAGTATTACTTTTTAATTTCCTTGAGTAACGCTTTGAATAAACTAAAACTTTCAGTTCCAAAGAATGATTTTTTTGTTGTTAAAACTAGATACACACACACATTTTATAAGGACAAAATAAACTGAAGGAAAAGGTCATAGAAAATTGTTTGAAACTAGACTGAAAGTTTTAATCGCAAAAACCTCATTTTTTAAAAGAAATTGTGTGAGCACACACTAAGAACAACATGATTAAAAATTCTTGAACTTGGATTGTCAGGTTCACTACATCTCTCTTTTCTCCAGACTTTGACACAATGGAGTATTACTTTTTAATTTCCTTGAGTAACGCTTTGAATAAACCAAAACTTTCAGTTCCAAAGAATGATTTTTTTGTTGTTAAAACTAGATACACACACACACATTTTATAAGGACAAAACAAACTGAAGGAAAAGGTCATAGAAAATTGTATATAATAGTGGAGAATACATAATAAATTAATATATTATTTAATAAAAAAATATGAGTTACTTATAAGATTCAATATAATAGCAAAAGACACACGTAGTTGCTTTAATTTTTTTAAAGTTTATGTAAATAAAGATAGCTATGTCCATAAAAAAGAGATTAATTTAATGTGATAGTCTTAATTCCTTTACTCAGTAAGTTGTGACGTAATTCATTTGTTTGTTTCTCCCTTAGTAGTCATTTTTTTGCACACAAGGGAAAATTAGAATGGAATTTGTAATTTAAATTTGTTTCCGAACCACTACAAACATTCAAGACTAAGGCTGGATTCGAACCCACAAACTGCTGAACCGAAATCCAGAATGCAAGCCATACGGCTCCGGTTTGACTGCATTGCAGTCATTGATATAGATTCGTAAGATAATAGCTAGTTAATATTTTTTACTGAAATTTAATTAAACACTCTAACTTCATTTTTTTAATTTTAAAAAATTTGTTGACTTTTTGGCCTTTATATGCTTTAACTCAGTTTATCTAAAATGAAGACAACTCGATTTTTACGAATTATTATTTAATATAGAATAAATTTCTTGTTGCATCGAAATTATTTACAAGTAACTGTGAAATATGAATAAACGAGAGGTTTATAATATAAAATCTCTTTTAATAGGAAAGAAAACTATCAAGTAAAATAAAAATTAAAAAAACGTTATAGGTTTAGACGAAATTAAGGTTTTTATTGAGAAAAGTTAGCAACTATTTCGTTTGTTCATATCCACAATTACTTAATGGTTTTGAATGACATTTCTTACAAAGATATCGAAGACAATCAAGGTGATCAGATTCACTGCGAAAATAATCACTCAAATCAGAATTATTTTCTTACCAATTAAGGTCAACGTCTTTTCTATGGCTGTCCCCTCTTATTTTAATATGATTATCCGCATATTAACAGAATGATCAGATAATTATTACTCTACTGCGAATTTCCACCCTTGAAATAATTGTTTTTTTATATTTCTCCTGGTAGTTTATATTTGATTTTATTTCAGTGCTAATTTTAGAAGTGTACTCTAATTAATAAAAATACTTCGTCATTAAAGTGAACATTTTAAAAAACGTGGATGTATAGATAAGTGAATAAATACATATGGTATTTTCATCAATGTATTTCATACAATCTCATAATGTACAAATATTTTCATCAATGTATTTCATCACCAGGGAACTGCTCTTTTTTTCCTTAAAAACCGATGCTCTATAAATTTTTATTTTAA
>CM075852.1:6947791-6990291 GCA_037975125.1 Latrodectus hesperus | reverse complement strand
TCCAATTAGTTCAATTTATCACTTATTTCATTTCTTTTCTAATATTTCATATCTATTCTAATATAAAGTTTTCCAAAAAATTATGACCTCACTAAAATGTCTATCAATTTTTTAATAAATTCGAATGTTTCAAAACATTTTTCAGTGTACAATGAAGAATTACATTATTATAAAACAATATCTTTAGTGTGTTATTCTGTGAGAAATATTTTTGTAAAATATAGTCACCAAATCCTAAAATTTATATTAATTAATGCCAAATAGTTATAACCTCAAAGAAAATATTTCTTTTATTAACAAAATTATTTTACAAGTTTAACATGAAAAACTTCAAATATGGCCTCCTTTATTTCAAATTAAATTAAAAATACGATTTGGCATACTGTTTACAACATTTATCAAGACTTCTCTTCTAGAGAATTCCACGCATCTTTAATGGCACTTTTGAGCTCTTGAATAGAGCTGTATTGTCTATTTTCGTCATATATTCGGCGAACTTAATATTCCCCATATGTTCTGGATGGGATTGAGCGAATTTAACCAGTTTCTGGTACTGGCACTCTGACGTATTGACGTTATCATGCATAAATGTAACAGAAATATCATCATTTTCTTCTAAAAAGGGGATCAATGAGCCATCTAAGATTTCTTGATAAAGTTGGAACAAAGGCAAGACGAAGCTTTGATTAAAAGCTCCCCAAGTCATTATACTTCCCCCTCCAAAATTTCGTTTTGAAAGGTACTTTGTTTCTTTGAGTAAATTTTGCAAGAAGTATCTGTACCCATCGGACCCGTCAAGATTCCATTTCTTTTCATCACTCCAAATGATCTAAAATTTATATAAATTTGAATAAATGAACTTATTGTGTCAATAATGTAATTAAGTAAAAAATTAATGAATTTTTACTAACTTTTGTCCAGTCTGTGTTCATGTGTTGCCGTCCAAATTTTAATCTTCTCACTTTATCAGCAGCATTAATTGCGGGTGCTGGCTTCAATTTCTTTCTCACAATGCTATGTTTCGCTTTAAAGCATTTCTAACAGTTTCTCGATGGACATCAAGCTTCAAAGTGTGACGAATCTGTTCACAAGATTTGGAAAAATTGGACGCTTCACGAAAAATATGTATTTTTCTCTTTCTGACAGCTTCGGTTATGTCCTGAACGATTTTCAGACCCATGTTGTTTTGGATTATTTAAAAAATTGTTTATCACTCGGGGTGATCTTTTTAGTCTCCGAGCAATTTCACAATTGCTGATTCCTTCTTGATGGGATGCTGTAATTTGACCTTTTTCATTTTCGCTTAACGATAATACAAGAGGCATTCTACTTACACAAACAGTACAAAATAATATCCAAAAATAAATCGCAATCAGATCACAATATTAAATATAAACAACAAAGTTAATTAATTAATTAATTAAACAATGAATTAATTAATGAGGTTATAAATGTTTGGCATGATTTTTTTGATATTTCTACATTTTTCCTTTGTTATATATAATTCGGTTACAAAATAAATAGTGGTAGGTAACTAAATAATTTTGCATACTTAAACAATGTTTTACCGGCATTCTATTTGTTAGTGGTTTTAAAAAAATGATGGTTCCAATGATGTCCAATGATGGTTCATTTGATGACGGCTATAAAAAACGAATTTTCGTTGCTGACGTAACAATACAACTTCGAAACAACCATCACTTGAATTAGATATGATATATACAATTTGATTTAATATACATATATATTGAAACGAAAGCAAAACAGAAGTTGCATGAACAATATTTGAGGATTCAAACAAAAGGAAAATCTTGTTTCGTATGATGTTTGAAACTGTGGGTTTTACAAAATTTTTATTTGAGTCTCTTCATGGTAATATTGAATACTATGATATATTTTAATATTCAAAAAAAATATATTTACGCAAAGTTTAGTTTTCACTTAATTTCTATTCTATAAAAAATACTGTACCTTAAGCTACCATTTTATCATTTTCGAGAGAAATATTTATAAAACACACAGTATCTATGAATGCAATACTATATAAAATGAGAGAAAAAATATTAAGTCAGTAATTTTTCTTGCATTATAGTATATTTAAAGCTATCTAAATCCATCTATATATATATAAAAATTTCGTGTCACGATGTATGTTCCCGATAAACTACTAAACTATTGAACGGATTTTGATAAAATTTTGTAACCACTTATAATATGGTCCAACTTAAAATATAGAATAGTTTTTATCTCTTAACTATTGATCTCAATATTTATTATACGACATTAGTGTTTATTTATTGGTTAGTTCTGTAAGTTCCTAATAGATGGCGGTTTAGCATCTAAGTTGCACAGGTATTCGGCAGATGGCGACGTGTTTCTAGATTTTTCTAGATTATACCATCTTCCAGAAAATTAACGTGCGCGCGCAAGCGCGTGGTTAAATATAGAATTTACATATATTTTCAAGATGTATAACCATACTATAACAAGTTTTCGTGAATCATTTTCATAATTATACTTTGTATTGTGTTATTATTGTGCAGTGTTCAGTTTGAATATTTTTAATATTATAAATAGTAAAATAAAATTTTATTTATTACTGTTTTTCTCTACTAATTTTCATACCACCTCGAAAACATGTAAGTATTTCTTGATAGCCTTTTATTTATTTTTATTTTATAATTTGATAATTATTACTTTATTCAACAGTACATTTTGATCTAATTTATTTATTCAAATGATAAATTCTTTTAATTTTTTGTAATTTCAGAATAATGCCGCGGAAAAAATTTTTAGTTTTAATAATTTAAAATTGAAAAAAATAATAGTTCGATGTCAATGTTATCTACCTCATTTATAACAATTTATTTTTAGATGTTTTTAATTTATATAGTATATTTTATAAGTAAGTTACTGATTACAAACTATAATTTAATATAAGATGAATAAAATGTAAATTCAGAAAGTATATGTTGATTTGTGCTTAATTTCAAAATTTCGATACTTTACATACTACTTTTAAATATTTGCGAAACGTTTTATTTTTAATCTCATATGAATGAACCTATTTTAAATTTTTTTAGAAAATATTAATTTAATTGTACCCAAGAATTAGTAAAAAATTGATTCAATGTATTATAAAAACTCAGCCACTGCAACGCGTTGCTGGGTCAGCTTGTATAATATAAATAAGAGAAAGTTCTTGCCGTTTTCACGTTTCCATTAAATGAAGAGAGAATAAATAGGCAAATTATGTGGTATAATGTGGTTGAGACACTTTTCAGTCAAGATTAGGAATATCAGTCGTTATAAAAGAAGCAGGTCCATCGCGCACATGTAAAAGTGGCAAAGAGAAATGGACGTGTTGAAAGTGCTCGTTCTGTGTTGTTTGCTTAATGAGTTTAAAGGGGGCTTATCAAGTCGCCGAATATGTCAAGCGTTTGGGGATAGTGCTGTGAATAAACGTATTTCAAGGGATTGATTTCACATAAATTCAAGTCGGGAGATTTGTCCGTCTGCGATGAAGCTGTTGTCTGGTGGATTAATTGTCAAGTGATTTACTATGAGCTGGTATCAACTGGCCAAACGGTCATTGGGGATTCGCAACAATTGAAACGTATGCAACAGACATTGCTACAGAAGGAGCCAGTATTGGATAATCGCAAGAGTGTACTATTCTTGGCCGATAACGCCAGGCCGCATATCACGAGGGTAACCAGGAAGATACAGTACTTGGTTGGTAGACCTTGTGCCGTTCTCTTTACTCTGATGACCTTGCACCATTAGATTATCACTTCTTTTATTCCCTGGACAGTCATCATCTTAGAGTAAAATCCTTCGCCAATGAAGCAGACTTGGGCCAAGCACTCACGGACTTTTTGCCTCCAAAACACCTGAGTTTTAGTGCAAGAGGGTTGCACAACTGGAGACACGTTGGCAGAAGGTGCTGGATGCTGATGGTGATTACTTCGAGGACTAACAATAGGCTGCACTTTCTGTTGGTCATGTTCTTTTGGGTCATTAAAAATTGTAAAAACTTTCTTGTTTACATTGTAGAATACTACAGTTTGTTACATATAAAGGAATATTTTTCATTCGCGTAAAGTATTCTAGTGCAGAAACCTCAAGCCGTAAATGCAATACTTCAAGGGAAAATATAATACTCATTGTGAGATTCATACTATATCATTTTTTCAATTACATTGCTTAAGTAATATTTTAAAATTAAAATTTATATAAAATAAATTTTTAATTAGCGTTACGTGTTTTGATTAATTCTGTTCTATCATCAAAGTATGCAGTTAAAATTTTAGATTGTTTATTTGTATTTTGTTTTAGTCAATATTTATTACGTAAGCAAATGTTGATTTATTTTAATTATATTAAATAATCATTGCAATGTTTTTAAATAATTATGAATATGTTAAATAAAGGCTTCTTTTAACAAATTGAAGGGAAAAACAAAACGTAAACATTTTTAGTTAAAATCGTATTTCTTTTCTGGATTAATATTGTACTCTTTCTCGGTGACATTTATTATAATCCTACGTCACCGCTAAATTTAATATCCATGAAGAAAATTTCCCTAGGCCGTAATCAAGCAGTTAATTTAAAACCTTCTTTTCTTGTATGTATCTCTTTCAGTAGAAAATGACTGAGGTAAACCAGGTCACGCTTCACTACATTGATGACAAAATGATGCGGCTTACATAGAATGAAAAATGTATTAGGTTGGTGCGTATAAAATGTCGGATTCTTAAGTGATTGAATAAAACTGCATATCTTTCTTCAAAAGCTGTTTATTCAATCAAAGTATGCTCCATTCGCTTCAATACACTTCTCCCAACGAGATTTTAAAGCGTAGATGCCTGTCTTAAAAAAATTTTGGTCTTTAGAATTAATAAACTTTGATATCGAGTTTTTTAGACTGTCTTCATTTTCATAGTGTTTGCCCCTTAAAAACAGCTCTAAATGCTTCAAAAATGAAAATCGGTCGGCGAGAGATCCGGTGAATAGGGTGGATGCTGCAATGATGAGCATACGTTTAACCGATCCAGCTTATTTCGCTCTGTCAGTGCGTGCGGTACCCACTTGTCCATCTTCTTAACCTTGCCAATCTCAGAAAGGTGTCTCAATATCGTTGTATGGTCAACTTTCATCCTGATAGCAAGTTCCCTCGTGGATACGGCTGGATCCGCTTCCACTAGAGCCTTCAGGTCATCATTCTTCACAGACGTTTTGGGTCTTCCGCGCGGCTCATTTTGCAGTGAAAAATCGCCAGTCCGAAATTTTTCGAACCAACGCTGCACTTTCCGATCGTTAACCGTATTCTCCCCAAACGCTTGGTTTATGTTGCGTGCAGCTTTTGCAGCACTATTACCAAGTTTGTACTCATATAAGAAAATGACGCGAATGTCGGCAGAATTCATATCGGCAATAAACTCAAAAGAAATAAAAAAGGGAAGACCTTCGAGAAAACCTATTTTGCTGAAATGAGTCTCTGGCAATGGACAATACGAGTATGAATGAGGTTATGCCAAATACAAAAGTATAACGAAAACAGGGAGGAAAACGTCCGCATGTAAAGAGAATCCGACATTTCATACGCACCAACCTAATAGAACTAGTATACAAAAGAAAATATTTCTTTAGTTTGAGTTTACGAATGATGCTCAGATCGAAGAAAAACTTCTTAAGTTGATTGCATTTACTTATTTCTTAAATTCATGTTTTTACACGTTTTGTGTTTTCTTATTTGATTGCTTAGTCTCAAAAATAAATTAGTCCACATAAAAATAAGTATTATCTTTCAATAGGTATTACGAATTTCGAATTATGATTTACAAATTAGAATACATAAATATTATCATGTATCGAGAAGTACGAATGATCTTCTAAAGCAAAATTATTTATGTTCTGGAACATCGCTTAAAATAATGCTCTTAGAATTCGTCTATAAACCAGTGCCTTCTGTATCCATTCTTTTTTCTGCATCGATAGTGTGTAAAATATCATATATGGTGTTAAATTATTATTTTCTACCATCTCATAATCTACTTATTTGACGACTTTCCTTAAACTCTTGATTCTAATTCAGATTCTGTACAAAGATATAAAAGTTAAATTTCGAGTCTTATTGTAAGAAGTATAGTATGCATATAGTCATATAGCGACTAGCCACTCTTCTATAACTTGATGACATTTTATTGCTATAGCTGTCGCCGTTCTAAAATTTTGTTGCTAAGGAAAAAAATTACTGGATTGTTTTGTATTTATAGATTTTTTTGGAGAAATTTTCAGTTTAGTCAATATTTTAAGTAAAAAAACTGCTTTCAAAACTGATTGAAATTCAAGCACAATATGCCATTATATGTAGCTTCTTGTCTTGAGATACTTTCTCACAACACCTTTCATCCCCAATTTTTTTCTCTTACTTGATTAAAGTGAGATATTTTCTAGCATGACAATTTTTAGACATACAAACAAATTTTAAGCAGAGTTCTTTCATACATTAACAATTTCCTGATTTAGTTCTATCTATTGCTTATAACCGATAAGAATATCTGGACTAGATACTGATAAAAATGATATAATGAAATTATTTGCTTAGTGCATATATAATCATATCAACAACTCTTTAGTGACATTTAAAGTATGCTAACAAGTACAGGTACATGGAAATTTTATGAAAAAAGATCAGTGTGTTAACCTAATACTATGACACTATTCATATTAAAAGTAATGGAACAAAATACCAGGTACAACATATATTTTTAGTTCCTTAACGTCCTGAATGGTTGTTAAGATAATTACTTCGAAATGCAGTGTAGATTAATTTATTGATCTACAGTAATTATTTCCTATAAACAGCTATTATTCTCTTTGAAGAATAATTTAATTTTAAATTTGATTTCGCGAAGTGTACTCACATGTAATGAATCAAAAAAGGAATTTCTTAAAATGTATTTAGAAATAGAAGAAAGCACTAATAAAGAGGAGAGAAAAAAGTGAATTTTTGCAAGGAGGGGGGTGAACTTCATATAATCACTGATATAATGAAATATATTTATTTCCAACAGCTATCAAATGACGCAAATGACTTAAGAGCCCTATGTGTTGTGTGCAATTGCGCCGTCAAATGCATCACAGTTAAACGGGAACTTACGATGAAAAAATGAAATAAGTGCAGTTGTCCTGCCTTTCCACTGGTGCTGGAATTCATATCTAACAGATTAAATGACAAAATGTCGCGCACACACTTATTTCAACGAGTACATTTCAATATCTCCTAATTTTATCAGCTTAAAATTTATTTGAATTATTTTTAAAACAGTGAAATAACACTATAGTATTTTACTGATTTCTAATACTTTTTTTATTTTTGATAAAGTATCATATTACAAGTGACAGAATTAAATTTAACTACACCCTGTATTTTACTTGGTATTCACTAGATGTACTAGCTTGATGGATACGAAGTCAGTACCTACTTATAACAAATTTTATTATCGTCGTATATATTAAGGTGTACAATTTAATTATTACGTTACATATCGAGGCATGCATCTGCATTTTTCACACACTGCCTAAATCACTTAGGAATTCTTTCTGCAGATAGGTAATGACTTTAAAACCATCCAAATAATAAATGTTTCAGTTTAATTTAAAATTAGCGTCGCAAGTTATGAGTCATCAAATATATGATTAGTTATAACCGATTGTATGATATTAATGAAGCCAATAGATGTAATATCAGTTAATGAAAATTTTGACGGAACTATTATTATTGAGTCATACATAAAATCCTATAGATAGAAAGGTTTTATTATAGATAGTTATATATTTACCTTATAGATAAAAAGATTTCATTTGTTTACAAAATTTTTATGCATAACAGAAACAGTTATATTACAGAAACCTACTGCTTTTATTTATATAATAATAATTATAATATATGCATACGCAATACACACAATGTGAATATAAAATACTTTTATGTGCCTTTCTCCCAATATAAATAATCGTAATTTAATTTTACTTATTTCCATCCTCTGGCTTTTTTGCTTCAAAAATGCTTTCTTAGATGATGGTAAAAATCTATTTTAAGAGGTCTCTTTTGGTTGAATTCATGAAAGCAAAATGCATATGCATGGAAATTTTTCCCTTAAAATCATTTTTATTCACATAATTTAATTATAAAAAAAGCAAATTAAATACTTGGATCTTTGAGTTTTAAATATTTAGAAAAAAGTATCTTTCTATGAAGAAAAATTGTTTGTAAATATTTTTAGGCATTTTCATTATAACAATATGTATAACATAAATAATATAAATACAATATACATTTGTATATGCATATATATATATTATTTTCTACAACATTTTATCAAAAAGATTGCACATCTGTATTAGCGTATCAGAATTCTTTTATTTTTAACTTTGTTTTCACACGTAATGCTTGCAGAAAGTGATGAGATGACCTTCAAAAATTGTCCAGGCAATCCAAAATCACTGCATTGTTTGATATGTACTCTATATAATGAGATGAAGCACTTTCGAGAAAATAGTGATAGTGTATCTAATTTAAACCTTATTTATAAGCAGACGTTTTCAAGGTTGGGTACTTCTATGACCTTTGTTTAATGGTTTCAAGGTCAAATGTTGATACAAAGAAAAGCATTGCTACAGTTTGGAAACTTCACACAATATCAACTACTTC
Source organism: Latrodectus hesperus (assembly GCA_037975125.1). NCBI lineage: Eukaryota > Metazoa > Arthropoda > Arachnida > Araneae > Theridiidae > Latrodectus > Latrodectus hesperus. The sequence goes on along the minus strand of CM075852.1, from coordinate 6,981,572 downwards.
CAAATTAATTTTATCAGCTTTAGACAATTTCATTTTATAAAACATTTCGCAAACGACTGCTAGCTAAATCGACTCTCATTAAAGGCAAGGTCTTTGTATTAAAAAAAGTTCATGTTTAATGATGTAAATAACTTGACAAATAAAAAATATATGCAAAGACTTTAGAATAAAATTATCTTAAAAATTCTTTGTTCCGTGTTTAGGAAAGGTAAACCTTTTTTTTGTTTCAGCTTAAAACTCGCCATAAATAATAATATAAGCGATATAGGAAAAATAGAAATCTGAACAATAGTCATATAATCTTGAATGTGCTAATGGCATTGAGGATGACGACTCCGACAATTTTGCCGATCGTTTCGTATAGTTTAGCAGCATTCATATGCTGCATTTAAATCTTTTTGGTTTATAATTTATCTAACTTATTTTATATATACGTAAAAAATGGCAGTTATCTACAGCAAATATTTAAAATAGCGTCACAAATTTTCTTTGTTTTAGATAAATAAAAAATAATTAAGGTATAAACCTTTCATTCTTTTAAATTTTTAATAGAAAATTATAAGGTATACAATTGTTGAGTTTACATGGACTTTAAAGAAAATATAAACCTAATTTAAACATCTGAATTCATACAAAGCCTGCATACGCACACATATGTTTCAAAGTTTGAAAAGTTGAAAGTTAGTTGATTGTTTAAATTTATGTTCTGGTTTCTTTAATTGTTGTGAATCTTTTAGAACAATGGAAAATAAATTTAGTCTTACTAAAATTTAATTTAATTTTTTTATGCCACGCAGTTGTTTATATAATTTGTTAACAATTTTACTTAAGATGAATCAAATTTAAAACTATATTGGTGCAACCGTGATAAAAACATATGATTTACAATAATAATAATAATAATAATAAAGATAAAAATAAAAAACAAAAAAAATTAGGTCTTCTTTGCATTAGCATTATATTTAATCAATAGCAAAAATGAGATATGCTTATAAGAACAGAATACACATTAAAATGAATCATTAACAAATAAATTTAAAAATGCAAAAAATAATATTATTAAAAGAGAATACACACAAAACAATTAATTGTAAGCGATTAATAGCAACCATTTCTCATTATGATTACATTTATGGATTTAAATCAACCTCTCATTATTCTTATTTATAGATTTGAAACAACCATGAATTTTTTTTTCCTAATACTGTCATTGACACATCAAATAAAACAAGTTTAGATTATAATCATATTTAAAATAAATCATTGTTGATAGTTTATAGAATCCATTATATATTTATGCAAGAAAATTAAATAATCATAGTGTTAAATGTTATTTTATACTATATAAAGAGTAAATCAGACAAAAAAAGGGTTACATTTTTATTTCTTTGATAAATAGATAGATATTCGCATAGCTTATTAAATAAACCCATATATACATGTTTATTAACGCTAAATATTTTAATGTCTAAAAATTATAATTTAGGTTGGTTATACCTTTGAACCAAGTTCGCCTTCATTTTGAAGCACAGTAGAGATTAAATGCTTTCGAAGTTGGATTCCATTGATGAATTTTGATTACATAGACATAGACATACGCAATGGAACACCTGGTCTGTACCTTAGGTTATCAGGTATAGCTCCATCACGTAATACATCTGGTGTGACAGAATTGTCACGAAATTTGATAACAAAATTGAATTTCAATAGGTCTCTAACATTTGAAATTAATAATTTGACAGAAAAATAACATCAACAACGAAACATTTACAAAATTTTCACTATGGGCGATGACATGAGTTAAATATTGCTATAAAGTTTTGAAGATAGATTATCCTAACACTCCAAGTAACTCTGGTAAAGATACAAGTTAATTATCTTTATGATGGTCATAGCAGACGATATAAGTAGTTTATAATACAAATATGCAAGCAATATAATTAAGTTTAAGTAGAAGAGTATAAAAAGAGCAAATAATTGGGACAGAGAGAGATTTTCAATAAGTACTAGTAACTCTCTCATGCTTTAACTGGGTCCTTTAATGTAACTGAATTTTGATTACATATGAATATAAAAATAAGATTGTCTGACTGGCTGAATGTGGATTAGATTTATTCGCATACTTGATAAATGTTATTTATCAAAGCGGTCAGTGCTTCAGGTGTTTAATTTAACAAATCTTTCTTTTCACTCAGACGTGGCTGCTTGTATGGATGGGTACTGAATTTACTTTATGTATATTATGAATCACGAAATTAATCTTCATGTAAAAAAATGGGTACAATGTGGCAAACTAAAGTCAGAAAAATTAAACTTAAACTTCAAATTATTTTCCCATATGTCAAGATCTTATATCGTTTTAATCAGAGCCAATTATCAATATAATATGAAAATGAGAATTATTAAAAATTGATGACAACTCTATATGAAAATATCGTTACAATTAAAGTGACTTTCGGTTTTACTAGCTTTGTATTGAGATGTTAGAATTCAAAATGTGAAGTGTTTTTTAATTGCACTACCAGTTATATATTCATATAATAAATAACGTTAAGCAATTATCCACAACCTCGGAAGTAAATTAATGAAAATTGATTATTACATTTTAGGAAAAATTTTTATCTCTTTGAAATGTGTAACGTGGTTCCAAACATACTCAAATCTGTTCTTCAAAATCTTTGAAACCATTTGAGATTAATAATTAGACTAGACTTGAAAAATAGTTGACATTTGAGCTAGAGAGAAAATGATTTTTCAAATGGGTCAATTTATGGAAATTTAGATATTGATTCTAACAAAGAAAATGCAGAATTGGTGATATTTTTCGGTTGTTTGTCTCTCGGATCTAAATTATTGCTGTTCTTTAATTTTAGAATCAATATTATGGATGTAAATTCTCTGGTCATTTAAAAAGATGTTATTTTTAAACTTTCGTCGAGAACTTCTGAAAATTAATGTTGATACTAGTTTTTCGAATTTTAATTCCTATTGATATATTAATGCTATAATAATTTTCTTTTTGATATTTTTTCTTCATTTACTTAACATTGATTCTGATGATAGTCATTTGTATTTTCATATAAAAATTTAAATATTTAAAAATGTTTACTATTAGCAAAATTTATCTAGTATAAGTTGACAATGCCCAAATTGTTATCAAAATTCTAAAAATATAATTAGCTTATATGATATTTAAATTGAAATTTTAATTCTTAATTATATTAAGATGCAAAATTTATTGTTCTTATAAAAATGTACTATTAATTATATTTTAGTAATTCTATTTTAGCTGCTTTTGCGCTGAATGTATTGCTAAACATCAGTGTTATATCTATTCTTGTATCTTTCAATTTTCGCCTATGATACTTCTAATCTTGCTTTATATATATATACATATATATACCGACCGATAGCTGAGTGGTTAGCATTCCTGACTCCTGAGCTGTATTTCCAGGGTTTGAATCCCGGTTCGAGCATGGATGTTACTTTCTTTCTGTTCTCTCGTGTTTCTATGTCCTTTCTTCTGTGATGATGTATGAATGTGGCCCATCCCTATAAACGGGTTTGTGGTGGTATGGCGCGGGCAACGCTACTTGCCTCCGTGACTTGGTTCACAGGTGCCCGCTGGTTAACGACAAATGAGTAGCAGTCTCTAGCCATGTTGTGGCATAGGGTTCGTCACCCAAGTGAACGCCGTTGGAATATATATATATATATATATATATATATATATATATATATATATATATATATATATATATATATATATATATATATATATATATATATATATTGTTTTTAACTTTAAGTACATTAAAATGATGTCACTAAATTATTAAGTTAAGATTACGCTAGCATATCTCAGATTTTTTTATACTTTTCTTTCTGTTCTTTTCTCCTCATTCTATATATCAGGTCTGCTGGAAAGTTCTGTCTATTGATCGACGATGATATTGTTAAAACCATATTAAAGCACGATTTTTTTCTTACAACATCTGAGATCGTAGAAAGCTTAATTTAGCTCAGCACAAACTATTTCGGACCATATTCGGACCGTAGACGTCAATGAGGAAATATTCAAATATTTGCAAAAAGAGAAAAAAGCAGTTGGCATCCAACATATTCTTTGATGATCCATTAACAAATAACGAAAAGGACTGATTAATTTGCAAGATTATACGTATGCATTATTTTTTAATAAACTTCTTACTAAGCGATTATACAACCTCATTTCAATTTCATTTTAGGATCTCCAGAACGAATTAATCGATTTTACAAAACCATCTGGAGTAATATCGATGATCGGTTAACGAATAATTAGGATAGCGAACATAGTTTTTTGCAGCGCATTATGTTCGTTAACCCTCTGTATCTGTTTTATGTGCTTGATTGTAAGGGACACTGTTACTATGTTGATTTATATGTTGATGTCGTATTAAAAAATCAATTAGGACAGCCTGGGAGGCAGCTGCTGTTGGCAAAAGATGGGAGATGGTTGTCAGATGTAATACCATTCCCAACAGCCTGCCGCGTGGAGTGGCGGTTGCCACCTTCAGGATGGCAACGGGTCACGACTACCTTCAGAAGCATCTCCACAGGATCGGCCTTGCCGATACTCCCCTCTGCCCCCTGTGTTCTACAGGCGAGGGTACAGCCGAACACCTGGCTTACTGTGATGCTCTGGAATAGGCCGACGATGACTTGCATGGGCGGGCTGGACTCTACTGGGAAGCACGGCGCCAAATGGCCCATCGGCCACAGGCGGGCGTTGGATGAAGAAGAAGAATGTTGATTCAGATTCTCAACTCTGGTTTCGAAGAATTGAACCATCAGTCATAATTAAAATTAATATTCTTTGATTTTGTCTTGTTTCCTGAAAGTCATTGGTTGAAGGCAGGTTATTTTCATTACAGAAACGAAGAATAAACATACGATAGGATCAGACTATCTTCACTAACATACATTCCATCTTTTTTTGTCATAAATTCAGGGAGGAATTTTATTAGCAGTATTGTTAAGATGAGTATCTTCACTAACAACATTCTATCTCTTTTTATCATAAATTCAGGGAGGAATTTTATTTGCAGTATTGTTAAGATGAGTATCTTCACTAACAACATTCTATCTCTTTTTATCATAAATTCAGGGAGGAATTTTATTAGCAGTATTGTTAAGATAAGTACCTTCACTAACAAATTTCCATCTCTTTTGTCATAAATTCAGGGAGAAATTTTACTTGCAATATTGTTAAGATGAGTATCTTGACTAACAACATTCTATCTCTTTTTATCATAAATTCAGGGAGAAATTTTATTAGCAGTATTGTTAAGATGAGTATCTTAACTAACATACATTCCATCTCTTTTTGTCATAAATTCAGGGAGGAATTTTACTAGCAGTATTGTTAAGATGATTGATAGTCACTCATTCTTTATCGACAGATTGGAATTGAGAAAGTGATGACAATAGTTAATCAGATACCGAATTAATTTCATTTTGTTCTGTTCATACATTTTCAGAGGTTAGCTACAGTTTTACCATTTTAATGATTAATTGAGAGTGTTGTTTATGTAAAAATATGTGTAGATTATATAATAATTATTAAGCTCCTAAAACAGACCAGTGTCTTCTGAAATTATTTATTACAGACGCAAACATACGTAACAAAGGATATTGGGATCAATTCCAGCTCGAGAAACATAACCGTTCTCCTCAATTTACAAACTTCATCTGTTATATTCTAAACAGTATCATGTTACGTGCGCCTATGCGCATGTGCATGTAGCTTTTATGCATATAACTCATGTGGTAGCTTTTATGGATTGCTTCATGTTTCTCTATTAGTACTTAACTGACTATTTTCGCTGTGGGCCATAGAAAACGCTGTTGATATGCCCATTATTATGGCATTATAGATGTCTAATGCTAAGTACCTAGTTATGAACTACAATAGTTCATGAATAATTTTCTGGTTAAAATAGTGAACATGAATAAATGATTTTAGTGAGGGAGCTTTCTGGTGAGTATTTGCTTGGATTTACTCTCAAATATTCTAAAAAATATGTCTTTTTATATGCACTGGAAATTGAAAATTGGAAATATTAATAGCAAATGGTATGGTTCTAGAAAAAGTCATGTTTCAGTTAGGGAAAATATGACAAGCATTGAGTAGTAAACAATTGTTGTACAAATTATAATTGTGAATTTGGTACAACAATTTTAATAAAATAATTGCACACAAGGATTGCTCATGTGCCCACACACCATTATGTGCACCAGAAACTGCAGACACCTTGGTCAAAATGGGAGCTGATGTGGTCCATGAGCACCTCTCATCTTTTTGGAAATCTTTTCAAGAGTAAAAATCAGGATTAAGACTACGTGTATTGTCCCTCCAGAGCGCCAATAGACATCCTTGAGCGACCAGGGCTATTCAAGCAAGATTTATAAGACAATCGTTTGATGATGCTAGATTTTTTCGGGATGTTTGACGTCATGGTTCTGTTCTAGTGCTGCTGGCAAGGGGACGTCCTACAATAACAACACCTGCAATCATTTTTGTATCCAGCTCAAGGATAAACTCAACCAGTACGCACACATTGTTATTGAAAAGCTAGTATTTCAAGAAAAACTGAATTTTTGTTTTCTCAATTTCATATTTAAAACATTCCTTTTGATGTTAGCGTTCCTGACTCCTAGGCTGTTGGTTCCGAGATCGAATCCCGGTTTTGGTCTGCATATTCTTTTCTTTTTCTCTCCCTCTCTCTCTTTCTGTGGGTAATTCTTTGTCCTTTCTTCTGCCCCTGGAAGGTGCTGATTGCTCTCGATGGTGAACGCAATAACCGAATGGTACAGAAAGGGTCCACTCTCATCTCTTATGTATGCATGCATGTCCTTTCTTCTGAGAAGATGAATGAATGTAGCCAACCCTATAAATGAGTTTGTGGTGGTGTGCCAAAGAAAATTGATACTCGCTTCCGTTATTCAGTAGAGATAAATGAATAGCAGTTTCCGGCCTTCTTGTGGTGAAGTGATAATCACTCAGTGTTTGCCGTTAAAAAAATCTTTTAACTTTGCCAATTCTTTTTCCTACAAACATACAAGTTCTTTTAACATTTTTTGATTCAATACGACTTAAATACTACACGGTAGAAGAGTTACTTAAGATCGTGGATTATATATACGCATGAGTAAACAGACTCAGTTAAAAACATGCTGATACGCAACATTTATTTCCTGATGCTCTTTAAGATGACTACAGAAACTGTTACTATTTGAAAGTTTATAAGCATCAATCTGTGACCCTGAGAAAAATATTCATAGTTTTAAAAATCCCTACCCTAGTGTAAGATGGAAGTTTAGAGAAGAAAATGTGAACTCAGCTGTGAAAGAGTGAACAACTTGACCTTGGTTCGAAATGATATGATAATTGACTGCATTTAACGCATCGAATAGTATATAATAAGATAAAAAAATCGAAAAATTTTTTTATCAATCACTTTTTGTTTGTTATCTACTATATATATATATATATATATATATATATATATATATATATATATATATATATATATATATATATATATATATATATATTTATATTCGTTTTTCATATCCTGTAATCTGTATCATTTTATAGTATATATGGCCCCTTTCAACAAATGTATGACTTACACCACCCTTTTTGAGGAATTCCAAATTGTACATTACCAAATATGGTTAAGGAATTTCGAACTGACCAATGATGTCATCTCGCACCGCTATTCTCAATGAACGGTGTGTCCAGTATTCTGTATCCTTCTGAGGGGGTTCAGTTCTCTCGAGGCTATTTTGGTTGAGCTCTCCAATCGAGCAGACGGGCTATAGATGTCATAGTTGCTCTTCACACAAAGAAATTGTCCCAGTAATTATAAAACTTTTTCTTGAAAATCTGCCTAAACCTTCTCAAATAGCAATTTCACCAAGACAAGAAAATAACAACGTAATGACTTATATATATATATATATATATATATATATATATATATATATATATATATACATAATGTCCTGGGATCAAATCATGGTTCGGGCATGGATGTTTCTTTCTCTGTGTGTGTCATTTTTTATTCCTTCATTTTCGGTTGCAAACCCCACTGTATTAGATGCCATTACAGTCACACCTACTAGCGCTGAATGGGATTGGTATATCTTAAGTGCAACCAGCCGTTAGAAATTATATATACACATTATACCTTTAAAATAGCTAGATCATACCTTCCTTTAAAATAGCTAGATTATCATACCTTTAAAATAGCTAGATTTTCTTATATTTTTCTTAATTTTAATATTTAAAGAATTTATTCAAGATATTTTATGGATGTTATAATTTAAAAGAGCATACTGATAATCTACATTATCTTTAGGTCAATCGGACATTTGTGTATTCCATTCGCATTATATTTTTGTTACTCCATAATTATTATATTTTTATTAAAATAATTAACCCTTAGATTTCATTTTCAATCGTAAAAGAATTCAAATTTATAAGCTAAGGAAATTCGTATTGTTTGTTTATTAAGCTAACTGAACATTCTATTATGCTATTTATTGTTTGTAAATTCAGACATTGAAAGATCAGTTAAAGATAGAGTTAAAGATCTTTTTGTTTCCTAATTTATTGAATACTTCAGTAATTATGACAAACTGCAAAATGTAAAAGTTGTAGGGAGTGCTTAGGTAACTCAATCAAATTCATTCGAAAGAATTCTTATTGGGAAGTCTTGGAACACCAACCCTGCACATAGCATCTTGACCTACATATGTATCGTAAAAAAATCGTTACGCAGCCATGCGGGACGATGAGAAGCACCTTTCCTTCACTCGGTTCAGAGATTGTTGAGATAAAATAAAATAAAAATGAAGAGGTAATTCTCGTAACCCTGATTTCTTTTTCTGACCATTGTTTCATTTGACTGGATATTGAATAAGATTTTACAAATCGCAATGACTTCATCCTGAAAAAATTATTAAATTTAGATATTTTTTTCATTTTGCATCTGGCAGTGCTGAATAACGTTTGTAATGACTTAATATTAATTCTAAATTGAAAATGATAAGATTAGTTTCCTGATTGAATTCGACGCCATAAGCTATGAAGAGATCATGGAAAAAAAAAAAAAAACAGGCACATATGACCAAGGATTGCTTCTTTTTCTTAACAAATAATAAATTTTATTTTATAAATTACGAACAGATTAAATTTCAGATGAAGAATACGTCTTTCTATATCTCAATCTAATTTCTTAAAACTTAAATAATGTACACATTTAAAAAATAGAAAAATCTCTATAATTATTAATTAATATTTTTTATTTCATATATCTTCAACCAACAAATGCACACTCACACGCACGCACGCACGCACACACACACACACACACACACACATACACACACACACACACACACAAACACACACACATCTATTTATAATAAATAAAAAAATACGAATATAGTTTGTGACATTTTTTCTCACCTTGGAGAATACAAAAAACATTTGTCAATAATTTTTTTAATCATCTAGAACATTTAATTATGCTTGTAAAATGGGTGGGTGGTGTTAGTATTCATGAAAATATTAAGGAATATAATAGTAAATAAAATAAGAGTAGTTGGGCTAATATAAATTAAAGCGAAATGTGGTGTTTAATAGGTAAATATTTTGTTTTCACTGATAAAGAATAATTTAATTTTTATATGACATACTGTATGAATGTGAGGGCAATATTTGAATTTAAAAAAGTAAGTTTAAGGTTTTTGTTCTTTAATAAAAATTTAATTAGTAGTTAATTACCATGTTCACACACAAAAATTACTAGTTACCATAAGGAATTAAAATTGAGTATGATGTGTAATTTTGAAATAGTGGGAACTATATATAGCTTATAGTTCGATGGGCTTGATTTAAATCATTTTCCACTTTTTAAATTATATACCACACCATTACAGACATTTTTCTCCAGTTGGGATTCAATTCCACAAACGCCGAGCTGGCAGCCGAATGGTTAGCGCTCTTGCCCTCGGTTCAGCAGTTCGTGGGTTCGAATCCCACCTTGAGCATGGATGTTTGTAGTGGTTCGGAATCCACTTTAAACGGTAGGTCCAGTCTAATTAGCCCTCGTGTGCAAAAAATGACCGTTGAGCGACAAACAAACCAACCATCAATTCCACAAATTCTTGAACTAAACGCCAATCTGCTAAAGCTTCACTACTAGCTAGGCAAATTACATATTGTCCAATAAAATTAAGACAAAGTATACCGGCCTATAATTTCATAATATTGTGTATATTTAATTTTCCTTTTTCGAATACGATACAACAGATCAGAAAATAAGATTAAAAAAAATAAACGAAATATTTATGTGTGAAAAATGAAAATTAAATATGAAAACTACATTTCCGAAAAATGAGCTATCCTACCATATTTCTTATTTTTTTCTTTTAATTACCGTTTATTTTTAAATTTCAATTTGACGTTTCGTTGAAATTTAAGTATTGAATGAAAATACAATCAAAAATCTTAATTTGAAAACATTTTAATAAATTAACTTTTTGTTGAGCATTTATAATTTTCTTTAAAATAACGTATGGTATTTATACTTTTAATCACTTATAATAATCAATAAGCTTATATATTTTAATTATACTACGTTTCGTTCTTGGATAATTGGATAAGTCTACTTGCCTAAAGTCATTATCAATAATTCATTATTTTACTTCCTCTTTCCATGAGTTATTCCTTATTTTAACAATTTTCTGTCTTAAACTTAAAGGATAAGTTATGAATGAAGGTGTAAATGGCTTTTTTAGATTTTAGTAATCGGGGTAAGCGATATTATTTCCTAATTTTTCTGAAAACAGTTCTCACAGCTTCGGTATTAATTGCAGGAAACTGCTTCCTGTTTCACTCTTCACTGATCAGTTATCGTTTGCTCGACTGATTTTGCCACTCGTGGAAAATTTCACTTCGAAAAGTTTTACTAAATAAATGTATCTTATACTTGCTGATCAAAGAATTCTAAAGAAACACGCCAAATTCGTATATTTTATTTTCATAATATTAAATTTTTTCAAAGATTTCTTATGCGTTTCCAGCTACATATTTCTGTGGACATGAAATCACTAAACAAAATTAATGCCATAATTTTAAATCATGCTCAAGTGATTATATTGAAACTAGAGCAGGTGCAATCCTCTCCGAACATCTGAGATTCACCAATGATAGGCCATCAAACGATAAATAAATAATGACTAAGATGGTAAACCATCTTCAGCAGATTTAAACGCAACTAAATGGCATCATTGCAGATCAATGGTCTTTAAGTATTTTCATTGAAAAGAATGGAAACTGAATGAAGTACTTCAGATTTCGCTGATTTAGCAGTCATTTTTCCAACATTTCATTCGGGTTTTTTTTTTTCGACACAACAATGCAAAAATATGAAAATATTTTCACAACGTCTAAAACATTCTCAGCCTTACACTATGGTGAAAGATAAGAGTTATATAAAGAAACTAAGGAATAATTAATGAATTAGAATAAAAGTAGAAAATATCCGATGTATATTATATCTATATTTCAAATTGTACTATATTGATTCTAGATGAAGATTTCATCAAATTATGCTTCTTGCTGTTCGAGAATGAATCATTCTATCGCAACAAATCTTTACACAAACAATCATTAAGATGAAAAGAATATAATTTTCTTCAGTATATTAATTTACTCTCGTTAATGCAATTTAGACAGTAACAGGGTTGCTGGTGAACCACATATAATTTTGAATTGTATAGGCTGTATAACCAGTCCCAGATTATCCAGGCTATCAGAAGTAACAAGCTAAGATGGCTTGGCCATGTTTGGAGAAGCCGGGAAAAACAACCCCACTAGAAAATCAACGTTTAAGAACCCCGAAGGATCCCGTGCCCGAGGAAGACCACCAACAAGATGGCTCGTTAATACTGAAAATGACCTCAAGATACTGAAAGTCAGGAACTGGCAAAGTATCACTCTAGACAGACTGGGCTGGAAAAGGTGAGCTGAAGAAGCAGCTAAGACCTGTAATAGGTTGTTACGCTATTAAAGAAGAAGAATGCTATTTAGGAAAACCAGGTCTAAACTTAATATCAAATTTTAAATATAGCTATTTAATCTAGAGTTTACAGATCTAGGGTTTACAGTGGCCTAATAGATAGGACAGTGCTCATTCGAACAAAAACTCTCATGTTCGGTCCCAATACCTATTGAAGAACAGGAAATTGATGTTCTGTATGCAAGCCTGTTGAGATCAGTGCTTGGAAGTTTTTCTGGTTTCCTCTTACAACCCATGAATACAGCCTCTCTGTGTTAAAAGCCTTCCCAATAAGCATTTTACGCATTGGATATTTGTTGAAATTCGTGAAACAAATAAGAGTCCATGAATCGCAAATGAATATTTAATGGAGCAATTTACAAATGTAAGAGAACTGAACATGGTATATATATATATATATATATATATATATATATATATATATATATATATATATATATATATATATATATATATATATATATATATATATATATATATATATATATATATATATATACATATTGGTTACGGACGTCTTAGAAGACTACAAAATTAGAGACTACAAGAGACTGACATTGTGTTTCTTTGCAATTATTTATATTATATCATTTACAACAATATTAAAATGTTTTATTGGATTTTTTATAGCATTCATGCTATCTTTGGATTACATATTTTTACTTAAATGAATTATTTTAAAATTATTTATCAAAACATCGCCAAAATGTTATCACACATCTTGTTTTTACCTTTTATAATTTCCTGATTCGCCTTTTTTTGTTTCATTAATTATAATCTAAATTTATGGCTTCAATATTGCGATAATTCTTGTAATCGTAACTTTAGGAAGAAATTTGGCAGTCAACACTTAATGGGTTCGACTCTCAGCCTAGACGTTCAAATCGCAATTTAAAAGCACATTCTAGCTGTGTGTGTGAGAAAAAAAGGAGAGCAACAAAGTAAACGAAATTCAAGAACAAAACCATTTCGCAGCATTCTGCAGACTCCAGCTACCACAGATGAAAAAAAAACCAACAAAATATACACGTGCTCATTTTTTTAATGAATAATACATCAAATGATGGTAATTAAGTGACGCTTCAATTTTTTTAAGCAATTAAAACAAATGAAATATTACTGACTCTCATGAATTCGTATTTCCCTGTGATGAAATTGTGACACCATTAAAAATAGATCATATCTACAATTATGTAACCATTTAATCAATAAATGTCATTGTCATTTTATAAATATACTTTTCTAATTATTCAAATATGTATATTGGATTTAATTATGCTTAGCTAAAGGATACACTTTATTTAAAAAATTGAAATAAATAAAACTTTACAAATTGTTACACTTAAGATTCAAAGAGTATCATAAAAGTATTTTAGTATTTTGTAAAATGCTTTTTAGTGATGCAAAGTGATATCATATACCAATTCATATTGTACAAAATTTTCTAAATAATGAGATTAAATAGTTACTTATAAAATTAATTACAATTATTATTAATTGAAATTATTATACTAAATATTATTTATATTATTTTTGTCGAAATATATTTCATACATTTCGACAAAAGAATATTCAACAAAAAATTAAAACTCAAAATACTTTAATTCGTAAGAAATATAAAAAAAAAAATTTGATTTAGATTAAAACTAAAATGTGTTCGCCTTATCGGAAACGAAATTTAATTCAAGAATCAATAAACTAAATTACTTATTTCATTTTTGTTTTATCTGTTTTATTTGATAATCTAACTCATGACTAATCTATTTGTGTCACATAATCAATATTCCTCTACAAAATTATTTTACATATGTTCAGTTTATTTTCTAGAAGATCACAGTTTTTGTCTCTAAGATTAATTTTATACTTAACATTTTATTAAAATCGAATTACACTTCTTTCAAGGAGTTGCAAAAACATTCTCATAGTAAAAGTGAAATATGCAATTTTACTTCAATTTGAATGATATACTACACTTGGTACGTGTAACTGTAATTACTTGGTGTTTGTAACTGTTACTTGGTATTAGTAAATGTTACTTGGTATTAGTAACTGTTACTTGGTATTAGTAACTGTTACTTGGTATTAGTAACTGTTACTTGGTATTTGTAGTTGTTACTTTGTACATGTTACTTTTGCTTGATACGTGTAACTGAAGATAAAATGCTTGACAGTTTTACATAAGATAATACATGAAATTTAAATACACATTATTTATTCGCGACAGTACATTTAAATTTTATGTCCGAAAAGTATAAAAAGATTATGATAGAGCGTAAGTAAATTTTTGAGTTAAAATCATTTGTGGCAAAATATACTATCTAAATAATCTGTTACGTACAATATGTTTTTTTTTAATATTAAAGCTACTATAATTGGATTGATAATGAATTAATTCTGTAATTCAAATACATTACAAAGAAACATTTTTAATTTTTCAGGCAATGTTATTCAGAGATGTGTTAAAAAATAACTAGCGATTTCAAGTACTAATTCATTCCAGAAACTAATAAATTATGGAACACATTTGCATCAAAATCAATGCATTTACTATTTTTTTTACTCAAAATCATGAAAATTTTCGTTTTTTTCACAGCGATATGAATTTCGTAATGGCTATTTAGCAAAATTATCAATTTTAAATAGCATTCTAACATAAAAGTGATACTGATACTTCTCAAAAGAAACCTCTTTTTAAGACAATTAGTTTCAATCTTTGATACAAAGAAAAAAAGTTTTTATTGCTTTCTACTGTGTCGCAAATGACAACCTTGACCTATTTATACGTTCGAAACATATGGAAAAACTTCACAATGTTATGTTACTTTATAAAAAGCCCTATTTACGTGGACTAGATACAAAGGAGTTACTCAGAAAGTTTCTAACTTATTTTTCTTTTAAAATATTCCTTTTAAATTTATAATTATTTCATAAGACTTTGATGCTGTGAAATTTAACTCTAGTAAAATAATATCAAGCATACACAAAACAATAAGCTTTAAAGTTTGCTTATAAAAAATGATTAAACTTTTCCTCACTTTTACAGGATTTTAAAAATTGAAACTCAACATAGTTTAACAACAAATTATAATAAAATAGGGATTATTTTATGGTATGGTTATATTACCAGATAATTATAATCGATTTGCGCTTTCGTGAATTACACAGACTAACAGATATGTATATTTGAAGGTATCTTATCACACAATGTTTTATTCATTCTGATTTCTTTTAATATTTTAATTTGATTAAATAGAGCTTTGAAAATTTCTAGTTGTATATAGCTTCATATATATATCTGCCTATTAAATACTATAATAACTATTTTACAATATAATTACGAATTAATCTATTCAACATTTATAACCTCTTTTCCACGATAATTTTCAATTTCTTGTAATTTTCAAAAGTTTTCAAAAAAAGGGAATTTATTATGTTTAATCTTCAAATCTGCATATTAAATATTAATAACGATTTAACAAGGTAATTACGATTTAATATATAACCTCTTTCTTATGATGATTCTTTCGATTCTTTCTAATTTTCTTAAAAGTTTGTAAAAAAAAACTCTTTCATTGGGTAGCTTTAATTATTCAAAATTTTATAATTTTACTGATAAATTTTTGAAAAGATCTTTACTGTTCTTTTATACTTTCAGTGTTACTTTAAACAGTCCCAGACCCTAGTAACATTTTGCTAACACGATCTGATTATAAAACTGAATATAATCTGACTGTCGGCATAGTAGATAAATGTATCTCATGTGCTTTCATGAAAGACTGTTACTAAATAAAATAATAAAATGAAATTAATAAGAATTTTAAGGAAAGAAATCGAACACCTGAAAATATTGTCACCAACTTCAATGTGTTCTGATAGTTTTCTTCTTGAGTACTCTTATAACTTTTGCCATTTCTTCAATATTATAACCTTTTGTTCTGGTTGTCCGACACCTTTACATAAAGTCAGATAACATGTTTCTACTTTTTTTATGAAGACAGATTTGTGAGATTTTCAGTACCCTTTCCCTGTTATGATAAATGAAAAAGTCTTTTTGTTTAAAACAATGATAAAATATATTTTAATACAACAGGTCGTTGAAAGACATTTTGAAGTCCGCCTCATAAATTGCCTTTTGGGGTGAACTTTTCTTTTATAAACTGAGCCATATTGATGTTACGCAAAGGAAAAATCACGGAAAATTCTCAAGCACCCATTCCAACTGACGTGCATACAGAAGGCTGAAGTTCGACGGTGGCTAGGATCGAACACGAAACCTTTCGTTCTGAAGAAAAGCGTCGAAACACTAAGAGCTCGATGAGCCAAGGATAATAATAAACATTGATTTACTCACGTATTGCAAAAGTGAAAATCCTAATGCTTGCATGCATAAAGCAAATACACGCCATCCATCTCTCATTGCTCAACAGTCGTGCCTGGAATCGAACTAGAGACTTTCTATTCCAAAAAGTGCAATCTTACCCCTAATCCAGTGTAGGATACCAGCGAAGTCATATTCTATTTATAATATTTCTCACGGCGGAGAGTACACTAAAAAATTAAATCTTTTTTAGCTTTAATGTCTTTGTAAGATTCAGTTGGCTTAATTGTCCAACAAATTATAGAGAGAAAGTCTGTAAATTCATTATTTTTATATCTCGAATAGACATTTTACAATCGCACATATTTACAAGCATTATTAAAGTTGCCGCCCAACCTGCCTGTGGTCAGTGTTCCTGACTGCAAATAGGCAGGTCTTGGGTTCAAATCCCGGTTCGGGCATGGATGTACTATCTCTCCTGTCTTTGTCCTTTCCTTGTATGAATGGGCTGTGAATAATTGCCTATAAACGGGTATCTATGCCATGCGTGTACTGAGGAAATTGAACACCACACCAAATTACACTTCAGTTGTAAAAGTGGAGCAGCACACCCCATTTGCCAGCTAGGTTGGCAACAACATTTATTAAAATTTTGAATAAAGCTATATATATATATATATATATATATATATATATATATATATATATATATATATATATATATATATATATATATATATATATATATATATATATATATATATATATATATACAGAAATATTTTTAAATTTCTTATTATAAAAAATAATATTTATGTTACTTTTTAATAAAAGCGTAAATTTATTTGTGTTGTTTTCAAATTCCCCAGAAATATATAAATTAAAAAGATTATAGAAAATCTTAATTTTTTTTCTTAAACGTGTTAAATTTATTATGAATTATATTAAATATTAATTTAGTTTCTTAACATCTTCCTTCGCCGCGTGTACTATTGTAAAATTTTTAAAAAATTAAATGAATGATGTAAAACTGTTAATGAAATAGTTTGCTTAAATTAAAAATTTTGCATATTTCAGTAACATATAAAAATTAGCAAGTAAACTGTTGCAAAATTTTGAAAAAACTAACAAATAAAATTATACAAAATTTACTTAAATAGTAAATGGGGATAAAAACTTGTATGTATTATTATGTCTAGATTATAAAAACATTAATATAATGCTTCTATTAAAACATGATCCATTACAATAAAAATTGTATCACTTTCTTTAAGTTTTGAAATATAACTTTAACCGTAATTAGTCTGCATATCCAGAAGCCAATATATATTTTAAGGACGACTTCAAAAACATATCATTTTTAAAATATAAGCATACATATATATATATATATATATATATATATATATATATATATATATATATATTAATTCTCACATTCTATCCAGATAGAATAGCAGATGTTAAGAATCTAGAATATAGGAATTATATTTGAGATAGATAGACAACATTTATTTAACAACAATCTTAATCCTTGAGATAATTTTAAAAGCCAATAAATCAACTCTTTTTCTCGGCAATTAAGAACTGATGCAGTGAAAGCAGCTATCTAAGCCAATCGTAAACAAAGAAAAATATGTTTCAATAGAGCCATGGCCACATCACAGCCTCGCCCCAGGACACCCTATTGCACAATTAAACTGTAGACAAAGGGTTGAGGGCCCGAGGCTACGATGTGCCTTGGCTTGGTCACCTGAAAGTATCTGAAAGTTGAAGGTTACATGCGCTCTGCTATACAAAGTGCGATACGAAAGGTGGTTTTACTTCTTTTTCTCTAACGGACTGTTCTCTTTTCAAGCGGAACCCTTTAAACACCTTTTTGCTCATCTCTTTTAAAGGGTTCAAAAGTTAGATTGACAAAGCTATAAAGTTTGTTTATTCTTCGTCCAGAGACCACTCGTTTGGCGAGTTAGAAAGTAGAATTTTCGAGTTGCGTTGTACTTACCTTCGCTATTTGCAGACATGGATGACGATTTCTTAACATTAATGTGGATAATTATGTCAAGGAGCGACGCTATTAAAAGACATTTGTTCTTCTTTGCAGACTAAGCTGTTATTAAATATGGTAATTCTCCTATACTTGGCTCTGTCTTCAGCAGCAGGGCTGCTTGTTTTGTTCCTGATCTGGGCATTTTTGCTCGCAGATAGTGACTTGACCACTGCTCTAGCCGAAAAATATGGAACGCAAATCTGTAAGTATACGGAATTTCATTAATTTTTCAAATTAGATTTTGAATACTGGAATTTAAAAAAATTTAAATTATATTTTACAGCGTATAAATATGTTATATTTAGCAGTATACTTGATTCAGATAGGCAATTAATCATAGAGGTTATTAAAGATAATTTTTGTAAAATACACATTCTTTTATCAATAATTATTATTAATTGAAATATTGATTGAAGCATTATTTTTAATAAACATAATTCATAATTTTTAACAATTTTTAGTTAACAGTTTTTAGTAAAAGAATGTGAAATTTTATCATCATCACATATAAAATTACTTAAATGATCAACTGCAAAAGGTATTATTTACACCACATTTGCATTTAATTGCAACTTTGCTATGTATTAAATGAAACATCCTTTAAAAGAAGATATTAGTGAAAAAATTACTTTTATCTGCAATTTGTTACTCATGTATTAAATTACTCTCTTACTAACAAACTTTATTTACCATTAACTGAATATATATATCAAAATTTAAAAAATATTTTTGAATAAAATTTATTTATTTATTTTAAGAGTTATTTACATATATATATATATATATATATATATATATATATATATATATATATATATATATATATATATATATATATATATATATATATATATATATATATATATATATATATATATATATATATATATATATATATATATATATATATATATATATATATATATATATATATATATATATATATATATATATATATATACATATATATATATATATATATATACATATATATATATATATATATATATATATATATATATATATATATATATATATATATATATATATATATATATATATATATATATATATATATATATATATATATATATATATATATATATATATATATATATATATATATATATATATATATATATATATATATATATATATATATATATATATATATATATATATATATATATATATATATATATATATATATATATATATATATATATATATATATATATATATATATATATATATATATATATATATATATATATATATATATATATATATATATATATATATATATATATATATATATATATATATATATATATATATATATATATATATATTGATGTTCTTCTAAAAGCAGAAAAAAATATTTTAACTTCGATTTCTTTGTTTGAGTAATAAATGGCCTTAATTAAGCTCTTTGTAATGCATTTTGCACCCAGCACTCACTTCTCCCCTCTTCCTTCCAGCTGCCTATTCGGGGCGTGTGGTCTGGATTACAGGGGCGTCCACTGGTTTGGGGGAAGCCATGGCGTATGAATTGGCAAGCGTCGGCACTAAGCTGATTTTGACAGCTCGAAGTGAAGATTTGCTTCATAAAGTAAAAGAAGAATGCCTAAGTACGTTTTACTTCATCTTTTCTGTGTATGAAAAATTAGTTTATTTTGTTTCCAATTTTTTTCCTTTATCTTTAAATTTTAATTTTGTTAAGAATCTATACTCGATATCATTTATCTATTTAATTATTTCTTTTTTTATCGAGCATTAAACTGGAGAGATTTATTTCAGGAAGATCTTGCGAGAAATTGACAAAAGAAGATATTCTAGTCTTGCCATTTGATTTATCAAATTTAGATTGCCATAAAGAAAAGGTAGAAAATGCAGTGGACCATTTTGGAAGGGTAAATATACAAGAATAATTATTTATTATGTTTGCCTCGTTAAGAAAGGACAGTTTTTATAGAATTAGGCATAAAACTGCTCAATTTTGCATAATTTTTTATAGATTCCAAAATGTTTGGAAATTTATATGAATTTATATGTTTTTTATTAATGTTGATAGAATTTTGTTTGATATTTTCTGCAAAATAAATCATTTTACTCGCAATTAGTTTTAGTAATAAAAAATTCGATTGATTTTTTTATCTTTACCACATATAATCTCTCCCGTTTCGATTACAATAGCAAATTAATAATGAACGACAAAAATTATATTTAAATAATTTTGCTTAATTTTTCATGAAATTACTTTAAATTATCTCATTCTAATTTTAAGTTGACAAAATGCATCATTTTAATTTGTGTAAAATAATGTGAAACAATATATAAATTTCAAAACAATTTAAAAACTACCGAATTATTTCAAGATATTATATTAAATGTGTGACACTCCTTTTTGTCAAACCGCTTTCTGTGGGTACTAATCCAAAATAGAATAAATGCGTCTATACAGGGGTATGTGTAGATGTGCTGCAAAGCTAGAACCACAGAGACAGATAAACAACAATAACTGTTTATTAAGATGATTCCAGTATATAAATTGCCAATAAGTGATGAAAAAACTCCTCTATCAATAAGAATTAGAAATAGAATTGAATGTTTATAAAGATAGCGACTGTGAGACAAATTTTATCAAAACTCTCATAAAAATACTGATTGTTAATATATTCCAAACGTTTTCATAATTTTGCAGTAATTAAAAATAATAACCATTAAATAATGTGAATTAGATTACTATATTTTTTTATGCGTTACATACATGTAAGTAACACATAAAAATACAAAAAATTCTAATATTTTAATTTTTTTTAAACTTGTATTTTTTAAAACACTCATTTCAAACAAAAGTAACGTAGCGAGCATGATAGTGTACAAGAATGAACAGAAAATATCCTAATTAATAAGAAAAAGTCTAGGATTATTGTTAAATAGCTAATTTTTTCTTAACATTTTAATGCTGTAATTTGCTTAAACATTAAAATTACATTTTTCAATGTGTCAAAAAATTAAATATGAATATAAGACTGCAACAATTTTTTAGATTCTTTTAAATAAATAAAATGCACATACATAATAAATATGCATTTTATTTTTTTTAAATAGATTAAATTTATTTTTCTTCATATTCTTTATATAGAAAGAGAAATTAATATTTAATTTCAGAAATCTGCATACTTGAATAGTTATGGTGTCCGTAATTTTAGTTTTACTGTATAAAAATTAATATTATTTAAAAAATGTATCATTGAAAATGGACCTTGCAAATTTTAGATTAAAACTATGAGAAATAGAATTTAATTCTAAGCCAAATATAAATGCAAATAATGTTGAAATTTTTTACTATTCCGTAACACTTCTCAAAAGTATTCTTTTTACTCATTCACATTACACTTCGACACCACGTAAGAGGCGGATAATGGATGGAAGTTTCTGTAAAGCGTAGAATAGAGGGCGCTACTACCGTGGAGATTTAGAAAATTTCCGGCACGCAACTTCCTGCTTACTATTCCATTATTGTCTTATACCATTGTGCTTGTTTTCTGTAGTTTCCATTGCTTTCGAGAAATATTCATTTAAAAGTATTTATCCTATAAAATTCTTTGAAATGCAGAAAGCAAATAAAGATAGTTGTTGCGTAGCATTTGGTTGCAATAAGCGAGCTGGAACAAATTTACTTTCGCTAGTGAAAATGTTCAAATTTCCAATGGAACTCGATTTACAATCCTTAATTTAATTAGCTATATATTAAATTAACTCTTAAAAATAAGACTTAAATTTTAACTGCAATAAAAACCAAGATTTGTTTAAAATATTAATAAACTAGTAAATAAACACATCATAACAATTTTGTTTTACTCATTATTGATACCAATTCATATATTCTAGCATGATCAAGAAAATTTTAATAAAATTTATAATACTATAAATGAAAGCATAAGTAATATCTTGCTTAATATTTGAAATGATTTGTAGTTCAATCGCGCACAAAATATATTTCTTGAAATTTTGGAATAAATGCATAAAATTAAAAATTAGTTAAAGAAGAAAGTGATTAACAATTGAGATAAATAATAACTATAGTTAGAATGTGGATTACAATATATCTTTCATCAACAATTGATCCCTAATATCGCCAGTAAGAGCGATTCCCCACAAAATATTGTAATCCATCATCAGAATTATTTAAAGTATTTAAAGTAAACCTTATAAATTTTTCAAGTAAAACTTAAAAAATTTTTTAATTTACGGGATCACCACTGATTGCACTTCTATTAAAAATTATGATTTTAACGGATAAAATAACAAAAATTTGAAAGCAGAAATAAATACTTAAAATTATTTAAATAAAAATTTTTGCGATTGCATTGATTTTCAATGGGAAGAGAGAAAACCGGAAGTATTTGAGATGGCTTCCGGTCAACTGAGGTTAGTTTTTGTTTACATTGAAAACTCCATCCAAAAACGAGTAAATTGTTTTCCAATAAGATTTTCACAGATAGTTAGACCATTTTTTTTAATTAATAGTTTTTTTTAATTAATAGGTGCATGACGTAGATATCAACACGATAATAATAAGCATTTTAAGATATTGCAATTTTATTCAAATATAAATCATTTCTTCTAAACCTTCGTCTTTTCAATGAATGGCATACCAATCTTTTGATTCTAACAATTTGTACTTTTTAATAGCTTATCTAATCAGAATAATTGAGAGAAATCTAGAACAATTTTTTTGATATCCTTCGAATGAAGAAATTTCCTTTTACATATTTATTTTCTTCTCAAATGCGAATGGAAATGTTTTTTTTTTTCAACCATGTACCAGAATTAAAATCAGAAACGTATCAATTATTAGAAATTGATGCAGGCTCTTACATCGTACTGAATAAACTTACTTTTTAATACTTTTTAAGTATAGAGTCTTTTTTAATATCGATATTGAATTTATATAATCTATATTGTACCAATGAGAAGGCCTGTCGTCTTTAATTGCTTAAAAGGCACCATATTTGACGTATTTTATACAAGTAAGCTGCCTCAATAACTTCATTGGTAAGCTTCAGTTCATCTTTAAACAAATATTTTAATCTTCAAGGATTTCAACTTCCAAAACTGACTGAACAGACTGATAAAAAAACATTTATCTATATATTGAGAGAATTCTTTGAAAATTTATTTGCATAATCATTCTAAAAATAAAAGTACTGTTCTTGCGATTTCCAAAGGCAATTAGTTCGTTGAAAGCAGCAGATAGAGAGAAAGTAGAGTAAAAAATATATGTTAAAATGCTGTTGCTAAAAGATTGAAGTATAAATAATTTTACGGATGAAGTTATTGATTGAAGCGGAAAAACCAAAGTTTATTAAGTTGTCTTCATATTAAAGAATAAAATGAAAACTTGGATTCGGTGTAGAATCGGGTACCACTTGGTTTGGCGATTAACTTTTATATCTGGTAATCCCAGTAACCTTATCTTTGTATAGCTTTTGTGTAGGGGCCATTTTGTTATTTACATCTTGGCACCTTTTTTGGCGTCAAGAAAATCGCAGACTCAACATGAACCCGATTGTAAGCTTTTACCGAAAACTGCATTGGAACAATTAAAATTTTCTAGAATACGATGATTCTAGAAAATTTTAAATTAATTAACTTCACTGATTGATATCAATTAGTTTTTAATGTAAGCAAACATAGTATTAGGTATTTTTTGTTTGTATTTTATGTCCCAAATATCGATATCCGAACAATTAATATAATTTTGAGATTTGTATCGAAATAATATACCACCGATTAGTGATAGAAACATTTGGCGGATATATCACAATATATTCAGCTGGAATTTTATTAATTGCAGTCTAGAAAATATTATTAAAATAAGTTTTGATTTCATAAAATTGTTTCTTAAATATTAATTTAAAATGTCTAATATAAATGTATATAGTTATCAAAAATAAATTTAAAATGTAAATTTGATTTTCACTGTCTTGAAGCTAACAATTCTGTTAAATAAGTATAGAAAATACCAGTGTATTAATAGTTTGTTTTAATTTTTAGTGATAATTTTTGATACATATGTTCAGTATGATTATAAATTTTAATTCTTGTTAACTAATTGTAAATCATTAATTTCTGTTTATGTTTTTCAGATAGATATTCTAATCAATAACGCAGCCCGTTATCAAATAGGGGAGTTAAATGAGACAGATATTTCAGTCGTTAAGGCGATTTTTGATGTCAATTTCTTCGGAACAGTGTCGTTGACGAAACAGGTTGTCAAGCAGTTCATAAAGCAGCGTAGTGGACACATAGTTGTCATTTCAAGTATTGCTGGAAAATTTGGTATGCACTTAACTTGTTCTAAATTTGAAATCACCACTTTTACGATATTTTTAAAATTTTCACTTTTATGTCTTATAATAAATACCGATTAATATGATGCTCAGGGGGTGAAGCATTAAAACCCTTTAACACATCCAGATCTGAGATAATAGTATAAAAATGTATTAATATGCAATATTTTATATAAAATATTTTTTTTTACTAACTGAAAGAATGTTTATGAACTGATAAAGTTGTCGAGCGCTAATTAAATATATTAATTTTCAATTTTGTGATGAGATTTCTTTTACATACTTAAAAAATTGTCATTCCTAAAAATTGATTAACTTAAAAAAATTATTCGATAAGATTTTAGATTAGTTCATATCACTAATATGCACTGAAATTCAAGCATTTTTATTATTTTTTCAAGATGAAATGATTTGTGCGGTATATTTCTAACTTCAACATTTATTTGAAATTCATCATTTTAATAATCAGTGAAACAGAAAATAAATCTATCAGTGAATTCTTCTTTTGATCTTTTTTGTTTTCCAAGAAGCTGTGTCCGAATATTGATATAATGGCTTTATGTCAAAGAAATCTGCCGAAACCAGAAATGTCTATTCAAGTCAGTTTGTACCATTAAGTTTCCAATAATAATACAGGCAAAATCCCATCAAGTACAGCCATTAAAATCACTTTCAGAAAGTCTTTCAGATTTAAGGTAAACTATATATGAGTAACCAAGGACTATACTGCACATAGTTTTAATCTCTATAATTCTGAATGAAAATTAATTTTTCTTTATCAAAGCAGAAATTAATGTTGCAGTCGAGAAATTAATCCACCCTTGCTCTTTATTTCTGATGGTTGCTTAATGACTTAGAAAGTCTAATTCAATTACCACATTATGCGGTATACTTGTGGTCTCGTGATACAGAACTATTACCGGACATCGAAGTATTGATGCACTCCTAGAGGTGTGCGTACGCCTTTAAGATGCACTAAATTTTCTCTGAATGTATCAACTCTTGTACTCATTGAAATTATGTAAGTGTGATTCAGATGTCGGTCGAATAAAATATAAATCAGTGATAAGTGAAAGAAAATGAAATTCTTAATGTTTTCAAATTGTTAACTCTCAACAAACTGTTGGCTTGATTTTTGCCTGCCAAGATATTAATCATATATTTCTTCTGATTAAAAAAAGAAATTCGTTGTTTCAACCGAAAAAGTTATAAAATCCACTCATCTATTTTTTTAAAAATTTTAATCCCCTATACTTACTGTTATTCAAACCTGTTTCATAAATCATTCGATTACATATGTTTTTCCCTTTCATATTGTATTTCCTCTCCCTTGAGATTAATGTCAAAATTGAAGAAGTAAATTCTCTGGTGGTGCCATCTATTGGTGGAGCTTAGCGAAACGTCGTGCTTTCACCATGTTGCTCGTACTTTCACCATTTCGCATAGCCAATGACATTAACGAGCTTGGCTTGTCCAAGTGTCATAAGTAACAACTTTAAATAATGTACATTCTTGTCTATTAATTAATGTATTTAATATCAGATCATATTATATTGATACAATATATTTTAAAAGATTAAAGTTGTTTTAAGATATTTTAAATTCCACTTAGTCATTACCAGATCATTACATTAATCGCTTGTACGCAGATTTTCCGCGGTTACCGTATGCATATATTAAGGGTGATTCCAAATTGTTTTTACAAATTAAGAGGAGTGATAGTACCCACCCTGAAAAGCAATAATTGCATAGGAACAAAGGGTCGCATTCCGCTCTGAGAGACAGAAAAGAGGAATTCCTTTCTGAACTTACAACACTGTTGGGTAAGCGAATGAATGATGCTAAAAGTTTCACAATACCTATAATACATAATCCACAAAGATTCACAAAAGTTTCACAATAATCCAATTTATTGTTAAGTTAAATGCTCACAGCAAATGCTCGAAATGCCGACCACGTGTGTCTTGGCTCAGCTGACAGCAGTGAAGAATCAACACTGGAACACAGTTGGACATGGCAGTTCTTACAATCTTCGTACTTCGCGTCTCATCCCTTTTGCTTCATCGAATATGTGGGGCACATCAGGTGTACGCCGCCATACCATTCACGAAAATATTTGGATGATAATATCCAGATAATACTTGAAGCGATGATGTTGCGCCATTTTTAAAAGACAACTTCAACTCTGATTGGCTTTTTCGGGTAACCGATTAGAGCAAAATGCTGCTTCTTCTCTGTGGAAATTAGCATACTGAAAATTCGTGATGGATTCTTGATGTGTTTCTACTTTCCTCTTTTCTGCCTCTAAGAGTGGAATAAGACCCTATGTTCCTATGTAATTATTGCTTGTATGGATGGATACCGTCACCCTGTATGTATATATATATATATATATATATATATATATATATATATATATATATATATATATATATATATATATATATATATATATATATATATATATATATATATATATATATATATATATATATATATATATATATATTTAAAACACATAAGCTGAAGAAAGAACGGAAAAAGATTTTTTTAAATCTCACAATCAATTAATGCAATATATAGTTTAAATATTTTTACAGGTATTCCCTCAGTAGCAGCTTATTGTGGAACGAAGCATGCGTTAGGTGTAAGTATATTTTTACATTTTATTTAAAAAAAGTTTTAATTAAATTCT
The DNA here is from genome assembly GCA_037975125.1 of Latrodectus hesperus. Taxonomy (NCBI): domain Eukaryota; kingdom Metazoa; phylum Arthropoda; class Arachnida; order Araneae; family Theridiidae; genus Latrodectus; species Latrodectus hesperus. Next base: position 6,954,013 of record CM075852.1, on the reverse strand, counting down.
TTAGATCGTCAAAATGCTTCACACTTTAAATTTGTGTTGAGCAGAATTTGTGTAAGTACGAAATTCATTACTGTATGACATAGATTTATGTAAAAGAATTTAATGATATACATTTTCTGAAATAAATACGAAACTAATATAATTGAATACATTATTAAAAAAATTACAAATATATATTTATCGATTTAAAATATCTGATTTTCCAGCTATAATTTATCTTACACATAAAATCACGTTAAGAATGCAGTAATCAATTTTTCAAGATTCAATCTGCACAGTAATGTTAACCCAAAGCAATTAATTCAGAAGATTTATTAAGGGTTTTAGGAACATTTTATTTCAAACAGCGTAAAGTAAATATGAAATACATACCATTTACAAGCAAACTTTTAATTTTTAACCTAAGTGAAAGTGTGTTAATAAAGATTAATCAGTGATTTCCATTATTAAGTTACATTGATAAAAATTATTTTGTTAAATATTAGTCTCGTTTTCTTAAATAGGGTAATAAGTCATTGATTAAATAACAAAGGCATTTGGTGCATAAGAATCTGTTCTCGAGATGAAATGGCATTTACTGAAGAAAATTTTTACCCTCCGGTTTCAAAACAAATATCTTGTGCACTATTTATTTCATAAGCTCATGTGATATTTTGTGTTTCATAGTGATACTAATTTTAAATATTAATCTTTACTACAAAATTAAGAAAAATCTTATAAATATGAGCTTTTACCTCAAGCATATTTTGTAAGACATATGTGTTAAGAGCATCATGAAAAATAATGATTAAGAATAACCATTATAAGTTAATTTTTCCTCTTCAAAACAATTTTTACATTTATTTCTCAGGTAATGATAAGGAAGAGACAAATGAAGACACGTTTCTCCGCTGAAAAATGACTATTAAAAATGTATGTTTTATGCCCAAAATTCAACCATATCATATGACTACATAAGACAGTGGTTAATATAGTCAAAAAGATATTTTTAGACAATTTCTGGACAAAAAATATTCTTTTGGCTATATTAACCAAAAGACTACTATAAGACTACGAACAAATAATGTCTGTAAAATTACGAACAAAAGACTGACAATAAGACTAGGAATAAATAATGTCTGTAAGACTACGAACAAAAGACTGACAATAAGACTACGAACAAATAATGTCTGTAAGACTACGAACAAAAAATATCTGTAAGACAACGAACAAAAGACTGATAATAAGACTACGAACAAATAATGTCTGTAAGACTACGAACAAAAAATGTCTGTAAGACTACGAACAAAAGACTGACAATAAGACTACGAACAAATAATGTCTGTAAGACTACGAACAAAAAATGGCTGTAAGACAACGAACAAAAGACTGACAATAAGACTACGAACAAATAATGTCTGTAAGACTACGAACAAAAAATGGCTGTAAGACAACGAACAAAAGACTGACAATAAGACTACGAACAAATAATGTCTGTAAGACTACGAACAAAAAATGGCTGTAAGACTACGAACAAAAGACTGACAATAAGACTACGAACAAATAATGTCTGTAAGACTACGAACAAAAAATGTCTGTAAGACAACGAACAAAAGACTGACAATAAGACTACGAACTTGACAAGAAATAAGTTACAATGAATGAAAATTTGAAATGCATAAAAACTATATGATTTTTGTATTTGTTTATTTTGTGATAACATTACTTACTCTTTTACAAGCATCCTGTTCAATGTAAATACTATCATAAAAATATATAGAATTATAATGAATTCGATTTTACAAAGATTACATTACAAGTACTTATTTCTTACATGGTATACACGTACTTCAGAAAATCATGAAAACATAATCGCGTAGAAATACGTGCAACTTGTGATAAATTTAGAGATGCTTCACAACTTTAATTCCAAAACAACACAATAATGAGAGCCTTATTACATATTTATGAAACAAAAGCAATAAATTTTTATTGCAAAATATATTGACAGTTTACCGTAAAAATTTGGACCATAAGTACATTAAAAATATAAATTCAGGTTGGTAATATAACTACTAATTAACAATTAATTATAGCTATGTGGTAACTATGGCACTTTATTAATTTACTATGGCAGTTAATTAAATTTGTGCTGCGAATTTAGAGCCCATAATTTTAGCAACCAATTATTTGTTATTTTCTAGATTGCACAGAACACGAAATAAAGTTATACGAAATTTTATAAATGAAAAAACACATCCAATATTCTAAGCGATTCCGAAATTCTTCCTTCCTTCCTTTATTTATTTATTATTTTTTTTAGAATAAAACAGAATATTTCACATCCTCCACTTCTGTTTTTAAAACACGTTTCAACGCCTCCGCGGCGCCATCTCACGGTCGTTGGAATCATTACAAGTAGATGTGTCATATACGTATAGTACAACACTCTGTGCTTGGATTTAAATGAAAATTTTCTTTTGTTATTAACAGTTTCTGTTGGGGTTTCTTTCCCTTATTGCTAAAGCTGTTATTAGTGGCTGTATTTTTTCTTTTCTTTTTTGATTACTCAAGTTGCATATAATTTTTAACATTCTGCCGCACAAAGCTAAGATTATATTGAAATTTCATTTTACGTTCTATATCAGGATCAGGAATAAGAAAATGTGTTTCCATACTTGTAGCAAAATGCAAGCCCTCATGAATTAAATTTGTTGTTGACTGCTGAATTTCAACTTTGAATTTGTCATCATTGACTTCTATATAATCATCAACTGTCATAAATTGGATCAAATCACCCTTATCTATCGGGCTTTCTCGTATTAATCCTTTGATAACACACTTTCGCATGGGGTTAAAATCTTCAAAACAATTGCATTTGAAGAAGGATAATTTTCGAACACACAGTTGTTTTTTTGTACTAAGAGTGGAAGGATTGAAATAAATAAATGGTAAAGAAGAAAAAGTTGTTTGTACTTTGAGAATTAAAAATACATGAATAAGTTTATCCAGCCACGATTGAAGTTATAACAATGGATTTTTTTCCAACATAAAGCATTTAATTAATATCCCTCAGTAAATCACGATTAGTACAATATTACCTTTCTGATAGCAAAAAGTTATGATCAACACTCATTGGAAATCTCAACATCAAATTAAAAAAAAAGTTAGTATGAGTATCTTTTAGAATTTTATTAAAGTTATTTTTGTATTCTATGGACTGAACATTTTAACAAAAAATGAAATTATGCTGAAGAACTAAATACCGTGTGTTCAAGTTGAAATACAACGAAGTAAAGAAAAAAGTGGCCATAAAATTCGGGTAACTCCAGAATACAAAGTATACCAAATCACTCACACATGTGTCAGAATAAATTGACCATCTCTTAATTACACATAAAAAATTTTTTTTTTTTTAAATTTGGGAATTGAGATTGAACAAAAAAATTTATATAAAAATGTTTGGTGAACCACGTGTTACTTCAAAATCGTGTAAACGGGAAAAAAAAAGAAACTGTAAAATAAAGAACGAAAATTATGACAAAAAATCTATTCTAACATTTCTTTAATTGTAGAAATTCTCATATTTTATTATATTATGAAACAGCACTATACTTTTCACGTTTTCTGAAAATTAATATAATAAAGTTTGAGGCAAAATAAGTTATATATTGAAGAAAAGATTAAATGTATATCCTTTCTCCAGTTACTTAGAATAGTTTAAAAATATGAATTTCCTCTGTGATTTTCAACAATGAATGTTTATATTTACAATCCATTAGGGCTATTTTGATACGCTTCGAATGGAACTGAGACCGTATGGTGTGACAGTAAGTACTATAATTCCCGGCATTTTCAGTTCAAGCATACTTGGGAAGACAATGACCACTCAAACAGATAAGGTATAAATTTTCTTCTATTCTAAGACTGAATAGCTTCCTACGATTTATAAATGTGAATGGCTGTTAATATTGATACAAGATCCTTCATTTGCTTTGAAATTAGATTTTAGAGAAGGAATACGATCACTACGAATGCGTGAACATGACTTCTGAGAGGTGCGGCCATCTTGCCTTGATAGCAGCGATCAACAAGCTTTACGAATCTTGGGTTGCTTTCCAACCTTTCCTGTTAATGTTGTGGGCTTCTCAATACACACCAAACATCTATAAATAGTAAGTGATTTGTCTATTTATATGTTTATAAAAGAATTATATTTGCATTCTTTTACTGGTGCCACACAGATAATCTCCTTATTTCGTATTGCAATAACACAAAAAGTATCAAATATATGTTTATTTATTATTTTTGAATACAAAAGTTAAATATTTAAAATTTTAGTTTACATATTTTTAGATACCATATTGAGCAAATGACGCCTGCCATTGGCGATACACTAGGTGAAAAGAATTCCGCTGTTCTCATCACTCTCTCCAGGACAGATATGTTGGCCGTTTCTCTTTGAGTGTCTCTTTTCAGTTCTTCCAAGTTTGTGGGTGGTCAGTATAGTCACGTGACTCTAAATACATCCACAAAAAGAAATTACATAGGACAAAATCGGGAGAACGCGCTGGACACTGCAAATTGTTTCGCATTGAAGTGAGACACTTAGAAAAATAGACCTCTACAACAAACGCACGCTATTCATTACTCCAACGTATGATGGTGATTAAACCACAATGCCACACATGATCTCTTCTCTGAAACGAGATCACGCCAACCTCATTATCTTTACTAATTTTTGTGTTACTGCAATTCGAAATAAAGAAGTTAGCTAGCCGCATCCGGTATATTCTTGTGATCCTAAATTTTTCCAAATTAATGTTTTCAATGAAATTTTTTCAAGAGCATTGAAACTTGCTGAATATAAGTTAGAAAGAAAATAGATTATATTCTTTTTAATTGCATGGTTACATTATTGCAATTTTACATTTTGATCTTCTTGCTCTAAAAGTAATGTAAAATTAAGAATATCTATCTTGAATATTACTCTGAAAGTACAAGAGATTAGTGTTTGTAAAAAATATTTTATTCCATAAAAATAAAAAAAGTCTCTCAATATAATTAATTTTTATCTACAAGCTTTTATGAAAACTAGTTAAATAGTATGCAGAAACAGATTCAATATTTCAATATTCATATGGATGTAACATTTTTACCTATTTATTCTAATGACATACATGCAAATGTATCGGAAAACTTGCTTGATCCAAGTGAATCGATTACAGTTGTTACTTAAGGCTCTTTCAGACAGAGGTGAGAACTTCCGTTGTCTTGTCGCCCCATCTGGCGTTAGTTCTCAAAACTTGTAGAGGGGAGTCTGCCAGATTCGGCGCGTTATATCTTGAAAATTAAAGTACTAACGCCATAAAAACAGCCAAAAAGAGAGTTTTAAATTTGCTCCGAACAGCTGTTTACATCAAATTACCCTCAGGGTTCTTAGAAAAGGGTTGAGGGAAAATGGGTCAGTACAAATGCTCAACGAACTGACACCGGAATTGTGCGTTGCCGTCTTGGGGACAATTAGCTGCCAGTGATTCTAAAGAAAAGATTATTTTATTTACATTTTAGAGTTCGGATTTTATTATTCGCACTAAAAAAATATGAAGACAAATTGCAAATGTTGAGTGATTTTACAGTTACTAATTAAGCGGTCAAAAATGATTATCAGAATTCAAATCAAACCTAAAATATATGAATGATTAAAAATGTATTCATAAGTGCCTTGGTTTTATGATTTTATGAGACCAATTTGATTTTATGAGACTTGATCCATTGACTTAAAATACTTTTGAATCTGAATGCAAAAAATAATTAAAAACTATTATTTTTAAAAATAACTTAATATAAAAATTTTTTCAAGTTTTTTAAAACTAACACACGCACACACACACACACACACACACACACACACACACACACACACACACACACACACTATATATATATATATATATATATATATATATATATATATATATATATATATATATATATATATATATATATATATATATATATATATATATATATATATATATATATATATAATTGTTATTTTCATAAAAATATTTTAACTGTAATTATATATATATATAATGATTACATCCATTTTTATATAATTAGAATTACTTAGAGCTTGAAAGAGAGATTCTTCTCTTGTCCTTCTGCGATCTCACAAGTCCCTACATTCTAACTTAATTCCTCTATATCAATAAAATTAATTAAGTTATAATTAGAAGT
>CM075852.1:6802791-6942791 GCA_037975125.1 Latrodectus hesperus | reverse complement strand
AATATAAATTAATATGTTTATTTTTGAACCCAATTAACTAAAAATGTATCAATTTTATTATTTTTAAATTATATTTTTTGACAATCTTTCAAAATACCAATGTCTAAAGAAATAAAAGATTTCCAAGAGTTATTACCTATTTTCAAGTTTAAATAATATTATAGGAGTTTCCAGGACTCTTGCGAAACATAATATTAATTACATTTTCTTCTCCAAGAAAAGACATAATGTAAAGCCATATTTTTAATCCCTTTACTTGAATCTGTTGCTCACTTTTACAATCAGAAATTTCTTAAAAATACATACATTTTTATAAAATTATTCATGAGCTCCGTAGTTATCTGACTTTTACAATTAGATTTTCCTTAAAAATGTATTTTATAAGATAATTCATGAGGTATGAGTAATTAAATTTTTTTATTCGGAAATACAAAATCTTTACAATGTGGACAAATGATGTGGAAAAAGAAAAAACACACATAAATAAAACAATTTTATTTTCACATAAATATTCACTTTCTGTAAATTGGAAACCAATAATTAAAAAAAAATATCTATTAAATTGTAAACAAATAATTTAAACATTCTTATTAACAATTCATGGAAGAAAATCCTTTTTTCTAAAGATTATTTTAACAAACATTTCATTGTACAGATAAAATTTAAAAATTTTATGATTTGAATGCATATTTAAAATACAGAGAAATTATACTTTTTTGCTTACATAAAAAGTAAACATACACATATGTACTTTCATAAAAATAAATTTGTCAGAAATATTTAGTACAGACTTCTGGATTATTAGACGCAACACTGATTTTCTACATATGTAAACGTTTACTGTCAGAGATTAAGACATATTGAATTAAAATAAAATTATTTACAAAACAGAATCAACACAGTTGTTCAGTTTTCTAAAAGTTTTTTTTTAATAAATTCTCAGAGATTACTTTCATTAAAAAAATTTACTTATTTATAAACAAATGCTTCATGCAAACAACTTGTATTCAAAATTTGAAAGTTTAAATTGTTGAAACACTTAAAGAAAATAAAGATAAGAATTAAAGATTTTAATTAATGTATTAAATTATATTAAAGATTTGGGATTAAATTTTACTTAAAAATAATTAAAAACATCTTGTCTAAACTAATGGCTTGTGTGATGCATGCCAAGTACTGTAATTTATTTAAAGGTATACTGATAAATAGTATAACAATTTCCAACATAAAAAAAAAAATTAATAAAAAAACTTCGATTTTTATCTACTTTATTTTTAAATCTCTCTGGTGAGCATATTCCATTTCTAAATTTTGAAGTTTGAGAACGCTATTCAAAGATTATTAAAATTTTCCTGAATATTTTTATATGTTAAACAACTCATATAAATTAGAATTTTTTGGTATACAAAGTTAATAGACATTTCACAAGCAAATTATTACTTTTGCAATTTCAATAAGAATGGATTGACTATTTTTATAAATGGTGTTTAGAAGTTTATTTGCATAGATACCACTGTACCTTAATAACTAAGTGGAAGAATATAGTTTAGAGATTTTTCAATATTAAAACATTTGTACACACACAAGCAATCAACAATAAGCAATTATTTTTTTTAACAAAAAATTACGAACCTACGATTATTTCAATTTAGGCCTTTTTTTACTCAAACAGGAAAATTTTTCTAATAACCTTTAAAATGCCATTACTTTAAAAGAATGGATTCAAATACATTTTATATGTTTTGCTATCCTACACACTTTTCCTAAACTTTTATAATTATACATATGTAAACTGCATTTTTACATCACATACTACATGGACGATTATTTCACTTCTTTTAATAATACATACCATTTAATTTTCATAACAATGTTAAATTATAAGTTTAATATTTTCAATTAATTCTTAAAATATTGCACCCTCTGTAAGTTTAATTCTGATTCAAAATCTACATAAAATTGAGAGAAATAAAGTTACACATGTTTTTAATCTCAATTTCAACTAATATTTAAGGAAAGTGCTGATCATTTAAGAAGCTGCTAAAGGAAATAGCAGACATGTTAATTTCAAAGGATAATTATACACCCAATAATCACGATAGCTTACTAGAGCTATTTGTTGAAAGATGTTTAATAAATAACAGGTATTATATTGGTTGAACATTGGTCTTGAGCTAAATTTTGAACTAAATCATTTTTAAATTATCTGTATTCACTAAATCTCAAATATCAAGAATTATGTTTTGAAAAATAAGATTTATACATCATTGTTTTAGAACAAAAATGAGATCAAAGAATTTTCAATTTTTGAAAATTTTCAGGAGCAAAGTGGCAATCAAATATATACAGTGTATATTTAGAATGAATATAGTCAAAGGAGAGAAATATATATATTTCATATTTTTTAATAAACTTATTTCTTCATAAATGATATTGCTATAAAAATAAATTCATTTTTCTATTTCTTTCATGTGTTGACATAACATTGTCTTAAAATACATATAAATTTATATAACATCAAAAAAAGCTAATTTGAAATTTTAAAATTTAATACCTTTGGCTTTATTTTTTGTTAATAATTACGCAAAAGAAATGTAATGCATTATTAAAAAATGTATTACAATGCATGAAACTCAAAACTATTGCTCTTAGGCATATTTATATAACTTTATAACAGCATTTATTAAAAGTAAAATATCAATAAAATCATCAGGATTGTCTGACAACTACTTTTTAATTATATTTATCCAAGATTTGAAACATATTACATGATACACCTAACTAAATTGACTTTAAAAATGGGTGCAGTTTAACCTTAAGTTAAAGTCTTACAGCTTACACACACACAATTTTTTAAAGATTAAATTATATATATATATATATATATATATATATATATATATATATATATATATATATATATATATATATATATATATATATATATATATGAGTGCAGTTAAAAAAATCCAGTGTCTACCACAGCATTTTCAATTGATTGAAGTAAAAAAAAGCAATAATTAAGCAACTATTTTAAACTTTTGTTACTAAAACAAGGTATCAGTACTTTATTAGATATTAAACGCTAAAAATTATTTGAGCTTTGTTTACTAAAAAATTATTGAATTTATTTTGAGCACAATGCATTCTACAGAAAAATTTGTACTTTAGGCTAAATAATTTTTTTGAAGGATAAATATTTACTAACAATGAATCAGTGCATTACTCAAATTTTAATAAATATGTTTGTTTTATGCATTAAAAAGATATTCTAGCTTTATTTAAGTAACTATTAATATCATATAACAGAATTAATAAAAGACTTAAAACTATTTGGATGAATTAATAAATGTATATTTACATATCACTGAAATTCAGCAAAAAATATTTTATTATCACTACGATAAAACACCGAAAATTATAACATAAATTGTACTTTTATTTTATAAAATAGGCCAGGTAACACAGAATTAAACTGATTAATACTATTATTTCACTTTTAATATTTATAACAAATTGAACAAATTGTTTATTTAGTAAAAATAAGATTAAAATAGTTACAATATAAAATACATAGAAAGCAAAAATAAATTAAAACAGATGTTACAAATTTTCAATTATAGTCTTGGTAACAAAAAACACACTCTACTTGCCAGAATTAAATTGATAACTTAATAATTAAATTAAAACTTAGTTTAAAATACAGAAGATATTTACAGCTCATTTTGGTATACCTGAAACATTGTTGCGACAACAGCATGAAATAAAAGAATATTTTAATTAGTTGAATTCAATAAACTTAGAATTAGAAGCAAAATTGAGACAAATCTCAACATCAATAGTTTTGAAGGTTTTTATAAAAAAAAATAATTTACTTAATGTTATGCTTATTTTACTTTAAGATATTTTTGACAATAAATAGTAAGTTTCAAATGTATTATTTATAAATTTTCAATATGTAAAAAAATAAGAGTATATTTTCTGAAATAGTTTTTTTGTCAATGAAACAAATATATGAAAGTTTAACAATGCTGTAATTATAAATTTAAATTTTGATGAGTATAAATTAAATTAAGTTGTGAATTCTAGTAAAATAGCTGCAACTATAAAATATCTAAGTTAACTAATAAAATGTAGTGGTTTTAATTAAAAATCACTACATTTTTTATTAGTAAAAAATTAATAAATGAAAGATACATCTTTAGTTTATGAAAATCACATTTACCATTTTATTTAGAAAATATTAAATTGTATTTATACAAACTTAAATTTTTTATTAATTAAAAATTTAATTAAAATATTGTTAAACATTTTATAGATAGACTTTACATGAAACGAAACTTATCTTTTTACTAACAGGGGAAAACATTTTTTATGTATATTAAAGCAAAGTGTACAATTTACGACATTATAAAATTACTGTACAAAATGTACACACGTATTTTGGAATAAGAAAACTATGCATGATATATAAATTAATTTCCAAATGAAATTAAATAGCCTTAAAAATAGAAAATTTTAAAACATTTGAGAACCAATACAAGTTTCAAAAAATATATTTATATTCAGCATATTGTAGATATATGTATATTGAATAGCGCCTTCAAAGTTCTAAAAAGATAAGTTTACATCTGACAATATGTCAATTTCAGAAAATTATGAAATTTTGCAGATTGCATATTGATGCTTGGAATATGCATATAAATTTATATTTTTCTAATGAATACCACTATATTTTATTGGAGATAAACAGATGCAAAGTAAAACAATTTTAAACAGAAGCTTGAAGGCATCCAATTTTTTGTATCAGGCAATGCATATGGATATTCATTACAGCCATAAGCAAAATGCATATATATTAATAAAAAGAAAAATTAGAAGAATGAATGAAAGTAAAACATATACACAACTAAATTCAGGATTAAAACCCAGATCTTCACCCCATATTATGAAATAGATTAATAGATTTAATCAATATGCATAGGAATTCAACAAGCAAATAGCAGAACCAAACATATTAAAAATTTGACTTCATCTAGCAAATTCAGATCTTTTTACTACCACCATAGTAAAATATATGCGATTATAAGGTCTCTTTCTGCAAGAAAAAATTATTTAGATAAATTTTAGGAAACTGTTAAAATGCAACTTCATTATAAATTTAAGCAGTACAAGAACTTGACTAAAATTTGTATATTGTAATCAAAATACTCATGCTCACAGTAGGGAAAAACAATAGAATATGCTTCATGGCGCAACTCAAATGAAAGAATGTTGCACTCGCAGACTATACTTAACTTTTGAATATTTTTTATTATATTACAACATAAGGTATAAGTATAGCAAATTTTTGCGCATTAAGCCCATTTTTTATGTTAATAATTACATTTTCTTCATTGAAAAGTAAAAATGGCAAAATATATAAATAACTATAAATGATATTAGATGTAGAACTAGAAATGATATTTATAACAAATGCTATAGTAAAATATGCATTTTAAAACAAAACAATTTATTTAGCTTATTTTTAAATAACACATAAACACCATGTTTTTTTTCCTGTTTTAAAAAATTAAATGTTCTATTTGAGGACAATTGCTATGACACTGGGATTAATTTCACCTATTTGCTACTACTAAAGTTTAAAAGTCATAATAGAACACAGAAAATAAATATATGATTATATGTTTCAGAGAAGATAAATTGATTTAGTATTTCAATAACAAAAATGCATAAGTATATAATTTTTATTCTGAAACAAGTTGAAATAAAATAAAAATTAAATAAGTAGACACAACTGTGATCTTATTTTTCAAATATTGTGTTATGATCCAATTACTTGATCTTCATATCATAAAAACTTACTTTTCTTTTGAAATTAAATATGCAAAGTGTTCATTTTTAAGCAATTGTAATATAATGAACTGAAACTAAATGCCATAATTTTTATAGTTGATATTTATATCTATAAAAGAAAATTAATATTTAAATTTAGCATAAGCAATGAAGATATTAGATTATACGAATATTAATATTAATAAATAAAATTCAATCACAATATTAAGTATTGCGAAATGCATATTTTCATGTTGCAATTCTTTAGTTGTTTCCCCCCCTTAAAGAATTTACAAAATTCTATTTTGGATATATAAAGCTTAAAAAATAAACAAATGTTTTCTTCATTTGTATAACAAAAATTTAATTTTATAAAAGCATATTTCTAAGGAAATTCAAAAAGAAAATAAGCACTAATCTGATTGTAACTGACATAGTTAATTAATTTTTCTTTAAATTAGAATGTCTCTCCAGATATGATACTTCATAAATACCTTAAGATAAATATAAGCATTGAAAGTAAAAACAATTAATAGAGTTCAAGAAAAACTGTATTACAAATATGCATATACAAATAAATTATTTTGGATTATTGTCAAGATATTCACAAACATATTTAAAACAAAACATCCAAAATACAATTATTCTAAAGAATTACACCATCTACGGATGGCAGGATCTTGATATCGCCAAATATTTCTAAGAAACAGACATGACAATATACTGAAAGACTGAATGCATACAAGAAACAAATTTATAAGAATAGTGATTATATTATGAGGGAACTAAGATACAAAAATTCAATATATGAAGGGGAGGAATTAGGATAATTTTGAATCATAATATTTAAAAATTTATAAAATAAGGAGATGTTCTTTAGTAAACACCAGTATTGAAAAATAAAGAAGACCATGGAATCAAACTTTTTGATGTAATTATATTTATATAAAAACACAATTAAAAAGAAATTCTTAACTGTTTTAAAATGATAACAATAATGTTATAACATCTTTAATGAACTGTTTATATATATATATATATATATATATAACTATACATCGCATAACTTTAGCTGACACTTATAAAAAATTAAAAAGTAAGAAGTCACAGCTACAGATATACAAATATGTTTTCTATGTTTTATATATCTACAGAATGGTAGTACATCAACTATATTAATTTTAAATTAAATTATTTACGGCAAAATCTGTTGAAAGTATATTTAAAAAGTACCCCAAACATTTGTTTATAAAATAAGAACAAGTGCCAACATTTTAAATAAAAAGAGAGAAATTTATATTTAATGTAAAATAAAAAAAATTACTAAATTTAAGTTTATTTTCAAAACAATTAGCAGAACATATTACATTCAGCAATTATAATAGTTAATCATCAATAAAACACAACTTCTTTGGGAAAAAAGGTATAGAGGAAAGTACACTCATAAAATGTCACCTAACTAATTCAATAAAAATAAATTTCCATATAAAAATAATCACAAATATATATATGGTTAGCAATAATGAATACTGCTCTCTTTACAAAATTTCATTTTGTGATAACCACATACATATGCAAGCACTTATTATTTATTACATTATTTAGCACAAGTACTTGGATTTTAAGATATGCATAAACCATGAAATGTATTCAATTATTTCTTGTATTGCATAAAATAAAATTATATTCATTCGAGAAAAATAAAAAATTAAGAATAAATAATCAGTTTCTAATGAAATAATTTAAATAATAAGTGCTTGGATGATTGACATCATATTGAATGAATATAAAAATTTTCAATTATTTCTGTGACAGAATTATTTAGTCTAATAATAACCAAGAATTATCATTAAAAAATATTGCAATTCAACTTTTAAGAGCAGAGGAAAACATTGTTTTGCAATTATTTGCAATATAATTAACATGCTCGATTTTAGGGGGAAATGAAACAGTGCTTTTAGAAAGCACATTAAATAAATTACACATATCAATACACTCATAAAAATGTTTACAAATGATATAATAATTAGTAACTTTAAATTAAAAATAATCAAAGATGTAAAATATTCAAATTTTTAAGTAAGTTTCAAATAATTAAAAATTTTGATGACTTTTTCATGAAAATTAACAAACTGGAATAAAAAGACTAGAAATAGTTCTAGTAACTTCACATAATACTTTCCATTAAATATCTGTTGGAAGTTTTAAGCATTATAAGTTGATATCAATAAAATAGACATAAAATGATTCATTGACTCAGCATAAGGACTGAAAGATTCGCTTCTTAAGTGCCTAAGAAGTCTAATATTTCTCAGCTAACATAAAATTTGAATAAATATTTACTCTAACCAACATTTCTTTTAAAAATGATAAAAGGACAAAGTAAGATTTATAAAAGTCACTCATAAGAAATTAAGTATATTCATATTCTTGTATATGAAAAAATAATAATAAATTTTAAATTCAGAATGCAATCTAAACATCTAAAATTAGTGACATTCATCTTATTCATAAAACATTCTGAGAAATATGTAAAATAAAATAAAATGCTGTTCACATTTTACACATCTATATTTATTTGTTACACACAGTAAATATGACAACAATATATCATTATTTAAAAACTTTTATTCATAAAACAGTGAATAAATCAAATAAAACTTTTAAAATATATTTTAAAATTCAACAACATTGAAGTAAACTAAAAAAAAATATCTCATTTTGTAAAGTAAAATATATATCATACAAAATGACATGACATTACATGACATTTTAATACATTAAAAATGTATTTCATTTCAGAATGTGAATAATACTCTTCAATTCTAAAATAAAATATTAATAGCAATACAATTATCACACAACAAAATGTGAGAAACAGTGTTTTGTTAAATTTATTAAATACACTTTGTAAGAAGCAAAATATTTACGAGACAGTATATTCAATAAATTACTTGTGTGAAAAAAAGTAATTTAATTGGAAACAATCCAAAATCCAGTAGAATAAATGCATTAATAATGCAGTTTCAGTAAGCAAAAATTTTATAACTAAAATTAAATTGAAAAAAAATTGTATACCTTAAATACAACTAATTATTGATGTAAAAATATAATAAACTCCAAATTGTAAAGTTTTGAAAATTAATATACAATGAATACTTCCAAAAACAAAAGTTTTTGAGAAGTCCATACATCAACAAAAGTAAAAGGCAAAAATAACCCACCAAAAGTTGGTGTTTTAGGAACAAATTATCTCCGACGATTGTAACTTCTCATTTTGTACAAATCACATATGAAGCTCAGAAACTTGTCAGCTGAATTTCATTACGTTCAGTTGACTCTTTAAACTTTTGAGATAGCACTCATGCAATTGTATCACAAAATCTTCATCACTCTATAATATAAATTATGAAACCTATATTTAATATGATTTAAGTTCATTTTGCAATTAAAAAATTTAGATATAATAAATGGGATAAATTAGAAGTGTGTTTTGTACCAACTAAAAGAACATTATGGTTAACTAAAAACCACATTACTTAAGTTGGATTAAGTTACTGGGGGTTTGAAAACATTCTAGCAATGTGAAGTCCCATACACAATTTATAACATATAATTTCTTAGTCATAATAATAAAGCATAAGAAAAGAAATGTAATCCTATATATGAGTAATATATTAATAGCTGTATGAAGTTTATTTTTGCATTAGGATAATTTTCATATTACAAATTATATCATTTTTGTTCGTTTCACACTTTTTCCAAAATATGAAAAAATATGTTACTTTTTTATGCCAGACTTTAAACTTAAATGAAAATTGATCAAATCTGTATGTATATATATATATATATATATATATATATATATATATATATATATATATATATATATATATATAAGAAAATACCTGGGCTATAATAACAAATCAAATTCCACAAGTTAAATTTTTATAATGAGTAAATACCTTATCTTCACATAAACAATACATTTAATAGATATAATAATTTTTAATAAAGACTTAATTTTTAGAGTTAAATATTTTAGATATAAAATTAAAAATTCTATTCTTATTTTAATATTTTCATAACTACAATTTAAAGTTTTTTTCCTATCAACCACTGTATTTAAATTATTGATTTTATTCAATAAAAATTTACAAGTTCAAAGAATTATGATACTCATAATCAGTAGGGGCAAATTAAGAGGAAAGCACAATAAAATATATAAAATAGATGTCCATATAATTGGGCACTAATATCTTAGACAGTTATAACCTTTTAAAGAAATGTAAAACTATAATACATGAAAACAAAATAATGTAAAACAGTATAAATTCAAGGTTGTCAACAACATTCACACAAATATTTCGAAGAATGTTTACTTTCATATAATGGCATTTTTTTATTATGCTTTGAAGAGTGTTTCATTGTAAATTATGTATGTTGCTTTAAGATTTTATCCAATTATAAAATACCAATATTCCTTTCAATTGTTCTTTAAATACAATGCACTCACTAACTATCTTTTGTACCTAGTTTTTTTATTTAAATAAATTTATATGATAGACACATAATTTCAAATCAAAATGAAACAATGCATTTGTTACTTTAGCTAAAGTCAAAATGAGCAACTGTACAACTTTCTATTTGCTTCCTTGTCTATACTTTGTCACAACAAATCAATTAGTAAACACTTAAATGTAATTTATCAAAGATTCTCTTGATATAGGTCTGTAAGTACAAATTCTAAATTGTGTATAAAGCAGATAAATTCTGGTAATATGTATCATATTCAACGACAAATTCCATAATGAAACTGAGCCCAATTAAAAACTACATTCTGACACAATGAGCTAGGTAACAGAGGTATCATTTCAGGTTCTTCCATAATGGGACAAGAAAATTAAAATACCTTGTCAGAGAAATGAACTAAGAATTCAACTTTCATATACTTTTCCTTTTATCAAGTAGGGACTTAATTGAGGCACAAGTGGCTCACAACCTAAGTTTCCCTGGTTTCAGCATGAAGCATTTAAAGTGAATGTAGTCACACTATTCATTTAATTATAGATTCATTATCAATTATATATATTGCAGTTGATAATCATATTTAACCTTTCACAGAATTTATGGAACAACATATTTTTTAAATTATTTTTCTGAAATGCAGTATATATGATAACCATGACTACTTTGATCCTTGTTAAAATTTGCTTTTCTCTTTGTTTAAAAGGTAAAAAAGACTTTTGATGCATAATAATAATTATGTCTATTTTAGCTTATTTGGATAGATTGCAAAGAAATCAAAGCTTGACAATTGACTATGAATTTTAATGAAGCAGACTGAGAATCTCAAGAAAAAACTAGAAACAAACATTTTAATAGAATTTCTAGCATATATAGCAGAATTTAATATTTTAATACTGCGATATAAGCTGTTAACTAAAATCTTATTAAGTATTACATTTATTAGATTAATGTAAATATAGACTACACTTTTACCTAAATTTTTGCTATGAAAAATTACATAATGCAGCCCCTACAAGGCAGATTCCAATTCATATCATAAATTGCCAGTTTGAAAATGAAGTATACAAATAAATTATTTGCTGATACTAATATCATTGTAAATTTGTACAGCAATTCAGCAAATTATCAGACATAAGAAAAATAAAGCAGCATCACCACCTAATTCAAGAACATTTTGGGGAATCCATGATGCTGCTTAGATTTGTTTTATCCATCACTAAATATGTATTATTGCAGATGAGGGGTAATAAGACAAGGAACTACAATTTAAAATATTTTGAACCAATACAAAGCCAAGGAGAGATTTCAACCCAACTGAATGCTACTCAGAGTCATTATCTCAAAGATTAGTGTTATCAAGACAAACAGAAATTCCACTTTTTAAAATTTTTGATGACAAGTTCAAGTACTGACTATAAACGACAGAAAATTTAATGGCACACTTTTAACATAGATGTAGCATTAAAATTGTTTTTTCTAGATATAATTTCTATTTATCTTAAACTAGCATTGAATGGATGATTTAATCAATATCCAAGTGATGCATTAAACTTGTGATGCCATCAGGTATAATAAGGCCACACTCTCCTTTTCAGTTCTTGTTTCACATAATTGCTAATGGGCTCAATAAAACTGATCAGTAGGATTACTAAGTTCCCAAGTATTGTCTAACTACACCTTCTCATAAATGTAGGTAATTTCTGAATTCATGCAAAAAGGTTAATTATTATACTTTTAAAAAAGTCATATAAACATGAATTATAATTGTAAAGAAATTATTACATTAAAATGAATATACCTCAACTAATCAGATGTCTATCTCTTCAAAATTTTCCCCTCACATTTAAATAAAAATAATATGATGCAATATATCAAGAAAATATGCCTAGAAGTAATCAAATTTTAAAAATAAAATTAAAAAAGGGGAAAATGTTTTACTTATTTCCAAAATTGAAAAAGTTGTAGGATTTGCTGTTTTAAAAAAAGAACAAAATAGTGAACCCAAGAGCCTTTTACTTTTGATTTAACTATTAGTGTATGTTTGACTTGAAAACAATCGGAATTTAGAATGAGATTTTATGTTCTAATTAAATATTATATCACTCAATATTATTGTGAGACTGGCTTGAAATTTCAAACATCTTTTCATCAGAACTCTAATTTTAGATGTTGAATAACCTGCAACTAAATAAAATGTAGTATTTTACATCAGAAATATGGAGGCAAAAATTGGATCTAACTTGAGGTAGCAATCAACAGTTTTTGAACATTTTTGCAAACAATTTTATAAAGATATCTTTTGTAAATTTTAAAATTTGTCTCTTGAAATATAAAATTAGTTTAATGCAGTTATTTTAATCAATACCAATAGGAAAAACAAACAAAAATAAATAAATGTATTTCCTCTCTAGACATAATATTTAAATTTACAACATATTCAACATTACTCACTTTAAGACGTTTGGGATTTGTAGAATCAGGATTTCTTTTCAAAACATTTGAAGTTTTTTTATGAAGTTTTTATAGAGAATGGAGAATTTAAGACTTACATGAAACTATCAAAGTGCCATTTATAACACCATTAACACTGCAATTTTAAATTTCTCCTTAGAAGAAAAAAAAACAAAAAATTCCACTATTGCATCAAATGGATTTAAATTATCTGCTTAATGAAAACAGATTGGTAACATGTTTGAAAAATTCTCATCTCAGCATTTTTACTGACTGAAATACTTTCACTTTATCTTTCCTTTCCCTATAAATAAAAAACTTGAATGAAATGTTTTCCAATTTTCAAAGAAACAGCCACATCTTTCTCAAGCAAAACTTGATAACATGAAAAAACATTCAATTATAATTAAGAATTCAACCAATTAGTTTGGTACTGAAACATTTTCTTACTGTATTTTTTACATTTTTCATATTTTTCCCATTAAGAACACTAAAAGGAAAGCAATTACCTAAAGGGAAATTACAAGAATAACATATATAAAATTAATGAGGTTTTATTTAATTTAGTACCATCTCCCAAAAATTAAAAGCTCCAATTATTTTCCTTTTTATTTTTTCAGAAATTAATGTCTTAAATATAAAAATGTGTCCATTTCTCCTATGATTGTGGTAGCCTAGATCAGAAGTACATTTTGATTATGTCACTACCATTAAAAATTTTCTTGAACAATGCACCTATATGATTATTGCAACTTATCAAAATACTATATTTTATTATAAAGGAAGTAAATTTAAGTTTTGCTTTTACTATATCTTCTTTTACTTCTCTTCATTAAACAGATGTTTCATTAAATTTTTTTTTGACTGAATTTGTATTTTGGTATTATTGACATTATGCTTCATAGTATATTTACCTATATGCAAAATTGGAAATTCTGCAGCATACAGAGAGCAAAATTAGTTTTTGATTTTATAATAATTAAAAA
Source organism: Latrodectus hesperus (assembly GCA_037975125.1). Classification (NCBI taxonomy): domain Eukaryota; kingdom Metazoa; phylum Arthropoda; class Arachnida; order Araneae; family Theridiidae; genus Latrodectus; species Latrodectus hesperus. The sequence continues at coordinate 6,928,989 of CM075852.1, read as the reverse complement.
AATTCTTTTGCATATGGTTTATAATAAAGTGTCGGTGCTTAAAAAAATAAATAAAACATTGGCATAGTCAAATACCAACTTTTTGATAGCTCAAATTGTTTATAAAAAATGGAAACATTTAAGCAAATTATGTTGAAATTCAAAATTGATTAAAAAATAGCAGGTGACTTTTATCAATGTATAATTGAGCATGACACATAAGAGAAGTGGCCAAAGACAATCAAAAACTGAAATTAATAACATAAGATTTTGAAGAATTTAAGTATTGCCTTTCCCCTTTCACAATTTGCAACTCATTTTTTGATTGTCACGAATTTGGTTTGACTAACATTTTAAATATGCTAATATCTCCATTAATTAACATACGAAATAAAAAACACACAACTTCTCATCTATTGACATCTTAGGGGGAAAAATAGAAGAAATATTAGAAAAATATCGAGAGAAAGGGAGAAGCAATTGAATAAATTTCATTTCTCCAAAGTTTGGATAGTTGGTAAGTCTATTAAAACAAATATACTTTATTTTTCATTAGAATAAATAACAAAGCTAATAACAAACCTGAAGCATATAAACCAATGCTTCTCTAAACTGTTCCTTATTCAAAGGTGTCACACTTGAAGAAGCTTTCCCTGAGGACATTGAACGTGACAGCATCGGACCATTTATCAATGCTTGAGGATGAAGCAAGTCTTCACTTCCATTTCCAAAACCTGCAAGACAGAAAAAATAAATACATAATACGCATATAATTTCATTTATAAGTGAACGTTCTCACTGAAAGATACTCTGAAATAAATCATTTAGTATGTCTTATAGTTTATTCCATAAAGCTTTCATTTGAGAGAGCAAAAATATGTAGAACATTTAATGATTTAATTTCTTAATATATAACATTTTACTTCAATTAAACCATGTATGTCATTGGATGCATTTTTCAAGTGAAATTTTTACACCAACTTGTTTATTTTTTTTCCACAACAGTTTTAGTACAGTTTAACAACTTCCAATTACTTTTATGCCAGATTGTATTAACATTTTCAAAATTAACTTTAGCTTTTCAGCAGTTAATATTTTAAACCATTTTATCCAGAATTGGAAGAAGCAATTTCATTTTATCACAATCAATACCAATAGATAATATTTCAGATCATATTTTGTTAGCACAGTAAATGCTCATATTTACGACCCTAAAATTTACAAACTAGTAGCTGGTCCCGATACTGTCTACATAAACACAATGATAATTTTAACTTCTGTTTATGAGCTAAAATTTTGAAAAATCTCCTTTTCATTAACTTTTGCTTTAGACAAATATATATATATATATATATATATATATATATATATTTTACAAGATCTGATTTTTTTACTTTTTAAAAAATGTTTATACAATGCCTGAGAACTCCTGATTAGTCCTTGAACAAAAAGCAACATATTCTAGATACATTGGGAATAGACATTTGATAAAAGAGAACTGTGATGTCAAATTAGATTTCTGTCCTTCTCATATGTAAGAGCATGGAAAAAAAAACATTTTAGAAGTTTAAGCTATGTTGTATAGTTAGTTTTTGCTTTATTTGAATAACTGAATTTATGAACTTTTGTTTTTGAGAGGGAGTTTGAGCAGGTTCCATTGAGGATTTCTCACAGTTGAAGAAACAAGCATGTTCATCAGGTGAAGTTGTTGTTGCACCAGCATGCTTCCCTGCCCCTAGACCTGAGTTGGGCTCAACCAGTTAGATAGAAGTAGCCGTGTCGAATCTTCAGGATTTTGAAGCAGGGATCAGGCAGAAGACCCAATACTTGGCCTAAGAGAATATAATTTCACTCTCTTAGGCCAAGTATTGGGTCTTCTTATTATACCTCCCCCAGAGGTATAATTTCACTTGAAGGATATTATGATCATGCCCAGTTTTAATATGGCTCAGTTCCCCATTAGTGAACATAATGGATCTTTGATTAAGCTGAGATTCGAACTCACTACCTTGTGATAATGAAAACGCTTTGCTAACAAACCAGCCAACTGCTGTCATTCATTTGGTGAAGTAAAAAAATTTTTTTTTAAAATTTAGATGAAAAAAGTATTAAATTAGACAAAAACTGGCAAAAAATACTGAATTCCAATAAACAGCCTTGTGGCAATTTCTAAGACTCAGATAAACTTGAAAAAAGCAAAAGTTAATTCTCAAAAATATTGTAGATAAGTAACATGTTTTAAACTGGGGGAAAAAAAACTTTTGTTTTCTTAGCTGAGAAAAAAAAAGAAGAATATCTCTATTGATGACAATGTTATAAAAGAAAAATTCAACTGCTGTACTATGAGTTTGAATATAAAAGATTTTAAAGTATCAGATGATTGGCTTCAAAAATTTAAAACCACATGATCTAAGCTTAAGAAAATTCTGAGCTAAAAATGGAACTGTGAGAAAATTTTTGAAAATTGATTGGAAAGAAGGAGCATAGAAATCACTATTTACTGAGTATGATTCAAAAGAATACTGATGGGACAGGTTTATTTTTTAAGATCTTACTAAAAAGAACACATAACTTTCAAGGTGATAGACGTAATGAGGGTAAAAAAGTGAATAAAAAAATTACAGTGTTGCTTGTAGCCAAAATGAATGGAACAGAAAACCTGCCTGTTCTTCATAGTGAAATATATTAAGCTTAGATGTTAAAAAATTGTTCAATAACTACCACTTACAAATCACGCTAACATTGAAGTGTGGAGGACCGAAAACCTTTACAAAAATATGTTGAAACATAGATTGATTTTTTTTTATTGGAGAACCATAAAGATGTCCTAATTGTGAATAACTGCTTTGCTTATGTGGAAGACCATGATCTTGAACTGATGGGCATAGTTTCACCCGCCTAATTAACTGATGTCTAATTGCCCATGGATCAGCATAGTCAGCAGCTTCAAAAGCAAATATCATAGAGTAAAATTGCAAATTGTGAGTATAGGCTTGGAGTTAGATTGAGAGAATTCAGGAACAATGCATTTGTCAACGCAATGCATGCTTTATGAAATAAACCACCACAACTGAAGAAAGCCAATGTAACTTTCCAGATGAGTAGAGCAAAGATGAATCACATAGGCATGAAGTTTAACAAAAAATCCTTTGCTGTGTGAAATTTCTTTCAAGAATTCTTGAATTTAGACTAACATATAATATGTATGAAAGAAATAGTGATGATGAAATTATTGAGAACATAATGAATGAAAACAAAAAAAAAGCTTTCAGATATCAAACAAGAATTTGTGAAAAAACTGCCTGCAAAACAAGCACATGAACAGCTAACAGTACTAAGATTTTTTTGAGGGGGGTAAAGCAAAAGGCTTTTATACTATGAAGAAATATTTTTTTAAAAAATGTATCACACAATAATTAGTTTGTCTGATTACATCAATAAAGTTGAAATATTAATTTAAATGAATCTTAACTTGCATGTGTTTCTTATAGTGCATTCTAGATATTTTTTATAATACCTTATTTATGAAGAATAAAATAGTTTGGAAAAATAATCAGGTCTCAATATAATTTATTTCCTTATTTTTTTTATTTACAAACTGTTTTACTCTCTGGTCTCTAAAATTTCTCACTCACTCACGCACGCACACACACACGCACATATATATATATATATATATATATATATATATATATATATATATATATATATATATATATATATATATATATATATATATATATATATAAACAACCATCAACTTGTAATAACAAAACATAATTCATTAAGATTCAAATTATATTTTGCTTCAAAAGCCTAGAATATTCTTTATACATTTAACAAAATCTGTTCAATAAAGTTTTCTATTAAATTTAAATGAAATAATTTTTTTATATCTCAATAATAAACAAAAGCTCAGTATATAAATTCACAAGTAAAAAATTAGTAATCCTTTTTCTAAAACTTTAGAATTTTTTTTAAATATATTATAAATAATAAAAAGAATATTACCATTCTTAACGTTTACAGCAGGCTCAGGAGAATATGATGATGAAAGCTGGGATGGCTGAAGACTCTTTTTGCGACAAGGAATGGTAAAGTCCATTGGTGACAGTAACTGATTTGCAGAATATGACTGTGATTCTTTAACCTGAAAAATAAATGAAGATAATTATTAGAGACCTCATTTCATAGGAATGCAGATATTAATACAATCGGCAAAGTAAATTTGAGTTAACTTATTTTAATTTAGATTATACTAAAATTGTTCAATATTTTAATAAATATCACATTTTTCTTGCCTTTAATAAAGCATTTTTTTCAGTCACAGTGAATATATATGTAAAAATTTATCTGTGACTATCTCAAGTTATTTTTAATTAACATTAAGATATGTTTTTCTACGAATCCATTTTTGAAAAATTTTGCAAACCATTCTTGGTAGGACAGAAGCCAACAATTTTTGGAGATGAAAATATAACTTTGAATTACATAAAAGCTACAGTCAAATATTATAAAAATCATAATAAATTGGTAAAGCTGAGTGTCTCATATATTTAGAGTGGATGACGATTCCAAATTAAAACATATATATATTATACATAAATCCTAAAAGCAGGAAAACGGGTAGACCAAAATGAGACTGTTGGAGTTAGTGGAGACAAGACTTCCAGCCATTAAAGAAAGAAACTGGCTCACAAGTGTAAGAAGTAAAAAATCAAACAAAATTCAGAGGAAGGTACTGGCTCACCCTGGATTCTCATCTAGTCAAATTATCACAATTTTTCAATTCTTTGTCTTAAAGAGTAAATAAAAAAAATTTCAGTTAATATACTTATGATAATAAATTAGCTTAAACACAAAATTAAATTAAAATAAACAATAATAATAAGTTTTTTAGTGAATTAGATAATTAATAAGATAATTGTATAGTTATTTCTTTTTACTTTTATTTGCCATTACACATATATTTAAATTTTCAAATTTGCAAAGAATACATGTAACAAGACAATTGTTTTCTTTAACACATGATTTTTAAACTAGTTATCTCTTTTGAAATAGTCAAAAACAAAATTTGCACTTCAATGTTAGTAAAATATGGAAACATAAAAAGTCATAAAATTGCTAACAGATAAAGTCATATTTTCCTAAAGAAAATGTTTAAGAAAATACAACCCTTTAACAATGGTTTTTTTTTTTACCAGAGAAAATTAGTACAATTCAAAAATATATGATTACAAACATAGACTTAGAAAGCTTATTGATTACATTTTATAAGTTTGAATAAATTATCATGATGGAAAACAGAGTAAATTTTTCTCGAAAATATTTGACAATCTTAATTGGGAATTATTCAAATCAGCCTGATAAAAATAGCAGCAGTGAGAATTCTCGACTAAGAATAAATAATCGTAATGATTGAGAAATTGGAATAATCAACAACAGCTAAAGCACATAAAAAAATTCTATATAACCAATTTTTTTTAAATTTCTTAACATATAGAAAAAAGTGTATCCCTATAAAATATTTTCTTACTTTTGTGCTAATTATAAAAACTTATTTGAATTATGTATTAACAATCATAATATACAAATATTTTTAAGATTTAGAGAAGACTATGAAGTTTAACTTAAAAATCAATTATCTGTTTAACATTCAGAAACAAGTATTTTAAGAAGCAATCAATTACAAATGAGTCCTAAGATAGTAAAATTATGTCACTTTTTACAATTTTTCACAAAAGCAGTTTACACAAAAGGTTTGATAAATGCTTAAAAAAATCTTATTTTAAAAAAAGAAGACTAATTGAAGTCTTTAAGACAGCTTGGTAATCACTAAATGTTAATAGATACACTAATATGATATAATTAGACTTAAGGGTAGATAGGTTTCAATAATTAGACTTACGGGTAGATAGTTCAAAGGCAGCCAATTACTGGGACCAATGGTATCGGACCGTACTCTAAAAGTCTCTTATTTAAGATCAACCAATAAAGCAAATTACAGCAATTTCTTGCAGTATACACGATTCAGTTAAAAATTGACTCTGGTATTCAAATAAATAAGTCGAAAAAATAATACATACTACCCAGTTTCAATAATCCTTTTTATCATTTATTGGGACAGGTACTATTTACTACTTTGTTTTTCAGGTTAAATTTGTTCCTCTCAATTTACCTTTTACTGATTAGGGTTTTTGTAGGAAAAAAAATCATAACTATTTAGAAAAAAGCTTAATTGGCTGGTTGTCAATTTACTTTGTATTAGATTTATTTGAACTAGGTTAAGGTTCTGTATGCTTTGCTGTCTATTTTTTTAATTAAAATTAGCTATCATTTTATATAAATTGTTTATAAGGATAACTTTTTATAAGTTTGTGTTTATAAGGTTTGTTGTTTATGTCGTATTTAAAATTTCTGTTGTTTTCTGAATAGATCATGCATTTAATTGGATGAGCAGTACAATCATGAGTTAGTTGATTTTCTGCACTGCTGCAGCAATAATTATTTTTACAAAGACAATCATGCATGTATGATGTTAGTCCTGGCATTGATGACATCTTTTAACTATAGAGAATTTTTCCATTCTGTATGTAGAAATACAACGAAGCTCATTATAATTACTCCACATTATTAAAACCCTTTCATTGAAACGACCAGTGATAAAATACCAAACTCTCTTCCCATTCACTCTACACATTGTTTAGCTTCCAACAACATGACCATCTAGTATTATCTATTACCAATACAATGTCCTAATTCAGCAAACATTCTTCCCAGTATATTTCTAAAAAAATTTACTTCAAAATCTATAACAGAAGGTAAATTTTATTGTATTGCTAAGAATTGTAGATGAAGAGTTACTGTTTCAGTTCAACTTTGATAGATAGGGCTTTGATGTTGGAAGTACCAAGCCAACAATACCATTCTACAGAATAGGAGGAGTGATGAAAGAACTTAACATCAGGACTAAAATTCTGCTTTCAGAGAAGGGAGAATTGGTAGAAAGTAATATTATCTCTATTTGAAAAGTTCAAAATATCTAGATAATATGCTTAAGATTATTTATTGTCGCACAAGTACAAATGGCAACTTGCTGAGGACTGGGCTGTCTGGCTCCAGTTGTCTGATTTCTGACGAAAAAAAAAGAATGTGAATATTTTGATTTGTTTTTTCTCAGTACAAATCAAACTTGCAAACAAAAATTGCATCTTCCCCACTGTAAAAGATTCAAACAAACGCAATGCATTATAGCTATATAGAAACCAAAGTAAAAATTTTAAAAGAGGTGATAAAAAGTGATGAAAGAAGGATGTAAGGTTGTTTAAAATCTCTAAGAGCACATTATTTAGCATAATTAACAGTGAATATTCAATTTTGAAAACAAAATAATTGGATGCTAAACCATCCATAAACCATTGGGTGTAGAAATTGATCTCATGAAGAAAAATTTCAGAAATTTGAAGATGGATTATACAAATGACTAAAAATAAGACTATGAAAAATATTCCAATAGATAGAAATTTATTAAGTGCAAAGCACTAATTTTTACTGAACAAATGCCGAATTTGGCGAAATGGCATTCAAAGCATTAGACAGATGGCTGCAAAAGTTTAAAGTTATGTCTTTCATTCTAGAAGCTTGGCAGAGAAATTGTCAGTCAACAAAATAACAGCTGAAGAATGGAAAGAAAAACCAAAATACATTATGTAAAACTATAGACAATATTTTAAATAAAGATGAGTCAGTGGCAAATCGAAAAAGCTGAGATGTTTTAATAGTATCAAAGCTTTATCAGTTACTAATAAAAAACTCTTGATTGAAAATCTTATCTAGCATTTATGAGGAATGGCTAAGTTGTTTGGATAAGCAGATGATGAATACAGAAAAGTTGTCTAAATAAATGAAATCTGCACAGCCTTCATAGCATAAAACCATTTCAAGTGTAACTGAAACTTTAAAATGTTTTTTGAAATACAAGAAAATAAGAATGCTATTTGTCATCTTTAAAAATGAAATGGAAAATTATATTTCACAAAAATCAACTATGCAGAAAAGACAAGTAATTATTTGGGATGTTTTTCTTAATAAGATTTCCTTTTTAAAAACTTGGAAATTAGTATCGTTTATAATCATTATTGAGGGTTTAGATTGTAAATCTTGTCTGTAAAATATTGGTAATATATAATATTTGGTAAAATTTAAATTTTCTTTAAGATTATATACATAAGTTCTAAATTTTTTCTGGTATTTGTTTAGTTAAATTATAAGTACGAGTGTCACAATTTTTATTGTTATTACCAGACAATTTGTTTAGCGATAACTCATTGTGATCATTATTTGTAGGTGATGGAGACATCTCTAGTTGATCTATAATATCTAGTTGATATATAATTGCCTTTCAATGCTTTTTTAGAAGATAAGATTTTCTTTATTGCAAGACTTAATTATGTTTGTTGCACATATTAGTAATGTAAGTATTAATACTTATTTATTCTTATTTAATACACAGTCTATATTATTTGACATATTCTGTTACTGAGATGTAGGTTCCATATTTGTTTATCTCTTTTTAAATCTAGTATGTAAATCATCTATAGATTTGGTAGAAATATTTGGCACACTCTGATAAAGATTAATAAAATTTTATTCAATTAATGATACACATGAAATAATTAAAATTATATATACATTTTAGGTACATATGTATTAGTGACACTACAACTTTTAAAGTAGAATGAATCTTTAAGAAATTTCCTTATAATTAAAAAAAGAAATTTTCTAAATAAAGGTAAAGTGCTAATTCTACTTAAATTTTGGCTCAAAATTAGCTGCTGTGATGCTAATATGTAAGTAACTAATTTTAATTTTTCTTTTTATTGATGTTTATTATTTGTTATACTCTTTCAGAAATGACAATATTATTCAAAGTAAATGCATTCTCATATATAATTAGAATGATGTTATTTTTCTCTTTTAGTACAATCATTTATATTGCACATAAAGAAAGAAATTTTCGGGGTATATATTAGCTGATTTAGTAGCTGGAAGAAATTACTTATTATATTTTAACTTTATACTTAACTTTATTATATTTTAATGGCCTTTCTGTAAAAATCAAATCTTTATTTTTTAATAATTTTTCTAAAAACTGATAAAATCAGCAGTTAAATATATTTACAAAAAATCTAAGTAAAAGTATTACATAGTAAATTATTTTATTTTAATTGTATAATAGTAGTTAAGCTATACTTTGAATTTTCTGAATTTAAGTAACAAATTTAAGTTAAATTCAGGTTTATTTTACATGTTTTTAAATCATTTATCGCATTTCCCATAATTTAAATTTCTAAAAAATATTAAAGAATATTTTTTAAATTTTCATGTTATGATTTCATTTTAAATTATCATGTTATGAAAATTGACTTCCAATATTTTCATTTATTGCTAAAACTGATTATTTAGTTAATTTTGAACTATGGTGATATTTAAATTGAATACAGATCACTAACCTTATATCCAAAATGCTTGACATTGGTGGTGGTAAACATTAATCTTCATTCTATTTACATATTGGTTTCAGATATATTTAGATATCTTTTTTCTTAGCAATTAGAACCAAATTCTTGTATATCACTTGATTAATGTTAGTGCTAATTCTTCATTCTCTTCATTTTTCTATTTTCTATGTTTGATTAATTCTTCTTTGAAAATTCCTTCGTTGTTACCAATCTTGTTCCTGGTATACATTATATAAATGATACTTAAACTTTTTTATTATCTTAAAAGCACTCAAAACATTTTTAATGCTACTTTAATACAAGCAACAATATAATGGCAGGCATCAAACATTGCTCTAATATTACATCAACTTAAGAATTGTTTTCCAAGGAGTCTTATAATAATAGAGAATAACAATGCCTTTGAGAATGTCCTTTGAAATTACCAATACTAGTTTAGAACCAACAAAATGAGTTTTTGTTCCCATCCTCATCAGTTTATTAGTTATTTCATTAACAAAGACACCAAAGTGGAACAAATAGCCACATTAAGGTAAAGGAATTATCATTAGCTAATTTGCACAGAGTAAGATAGCATTTCCAAACAAAAATAGAATTTAAAGTAGACTTCTGCAAAGCCAGTAAGGCAGCTTGACTATCAGAATAGATAAATATTATCCCACGTAACTAACTTCTGTCCAAGAAAGTTCTACTGCACATTAGAATGGCAGACTTCCACTTGGAATAGTTTTTTTAAAAAAGGGAATGATAATTTTGCATCATTAACTGGAGAACAAATACCAGTTCTAGTGTTTATCCATTTTTGAGACATCAATATACACAAATAAGTATAATTTTCATTGATGACAAAATTACTCCTGTCTTCTCATAAGGGAAATTTGATTTCTTGATATTTGTCAAAAACACATAACCAAGTAGTTAGTAGGCACTCTTATGAAAGGATGACTAATTACATTAGAATTAATTTCTTCAAAATAAAAATCTGGGAATTGAAGGAATCCACAGGAACAAATGTAAGTGGGTGTTGGCAGATACTACTTTCTGCCTGGGAGATGAAAACAATCACTGTTACACATTTTTTCTATCGTTAAGTTTAACAAAAGGAGCAGTAATGGACTTTAAATGAACAAATCAAGCAAATGAAATGTTCTAGTGGCTTCGTGTAAACAAGTAATCTCATTGAAGTTCAGCAGACAAAATTAAAAAAAATACTGAACAATTTTTTGATTGCAAGAGTATTATATCTCTGCAAAGAACTATGGCTATTAAAGTTACCAAATAACAAAAATTAAGATGGCAGCTAATAACTGATACATGGAATTTTTCTTGTTAGATGACATATAATGACAAATATAGAGTGTGTGATGTGAACTGTACAGCTTGAATGTGTAAAATATTAAGTGTGGGTGAACATTGCTGATAAGAATCTGATGTTTATATATACCTTCAGACACTGCACCCTTAACACCACCTTCTTGAAAGCATTTAAACCTTTGAATTCTGATGCTGATTTCGAAAAGGCTTTTTGAATTGCAATACATAGGCAATAGGATAAATGATGGACATGATGTCATCAAAATGCAATTGCAAACCACAACAGTTTTTAAAAGAAAAGAAAATTACTTAAAGTTGTGACTCCTTTGGAAAGTAAGGAAATCTGATGATTGCTCAAGTAATGTCATTTGAAAGAAGTAAAGCAAATGAGTCAGAGTCCAGGGAAAATGCAACCATATGCGTGGAGAAGTAAGATTTGCAAGAATTTTCCTAGGATGACTAATTTTAAGGCTTTCATGGCTTTATATTCCACTAGAAGAGTTCCAGTAAGAGAAATAAGGGGTATTTTAATTGGTGGAAGTGAAAAAATGTCAGTTTGTGATTGAGCTGTTCCTGTGATTTTAGTTAGTGGCATTTGAAAAGGTAACTCCTGTTTGAGATGCATGAGCAATATCACATCTTGCCTCAAGATAAGAACACTTAGTCTGTATTTTAGTGTTGTGATCCCTATTTCTAATAGCTAAGTAGAACAACTTTGATTGTAAGAAAGAGGGTCAGCCTTAAAGTTATCACTTATATTTTGTAATACAAGTTACTCTCATGGATAACTGCTGTGCAACAAGCCAAGTTAGTTTGCTTTTGTAAGCTGTTTTGGAGTTATCAGATCTCTCTGATATGAATATTACAAAATATTTGGAATGAATAGCTGATAGGGTAATTTCATATACAACACTTTAATGTGCTGTGATAGATCTGGCATCTTAATAGTCAGGGAGTTCAATACTGATGATAAACTTTCCATCTCGTTCTTAAATAATGCAACATAGACCTTTTGATATTTTAAATTTTTCAAGATCTTTTCCTTTGGCATATTATAGAAATCTTTAGCTGAGATCATATGACAAGAAAAGTATTTGAGAAGCATTAAAGAAAGTAATATTTGTGAATTTTATGAGACAAACACCTCTAAATTAAATAGCATATGCATATTGCTTAATAAACAACTTCTAGCAATATGCATCCAGAATACATTTTACAATAACTTGCTTCACTGATTATGCCTACATTACTTGTATCAAAAGTACCTTTGGTTTTATCACATAGAATTTTATCTTTAATAAGGAGACCTACTTCTATGGGAGAAAAGAGACCTGATTCTATATTATGGATGGAATGTTCAGGATCTGACAACACTACAAAGTTCAACAAGAGGATGCACAACTCAGTTATATCAGTGCTAAGCATGACCTATACACTCACAAAACACTCAGGAGATGACCTATAACCTTAATGAATTGGTCGTTATCTTCAAAAGTCATACAATTATAAAGAGGATTTCATCCTTGACTCCTAGCAATAAACAAGATATTTTTAAAGCAACATTATTCCCATCTAAAGGTACTAAAATAGTTAAGAATTCCGGCAAATACAAATAAGAAAATTGATCAAATAAAGAGAAAGTTGATTTGTACTATGTAAATGCTTGCTGTTATGGCAATCAAAGATAAAAGGGAGCATTATTTCACTTTACTCAAATATCCTGCAAAGCCACTCAAGTAGGAGAATCACTTATTCAAATTTTCTGCAAAGTTTTCCCGAACTTGCCCTTAGGCATAGGAGAACTAGACTGGCTGCAGGATTAATCAGAAACAGTTTCTAATTTAAGTTCTTCATTGTTAGGAAATTTACTGTCAGTAGGAGAGGATTACTTGGCCTGAAAGGAAGTTACCTGATCTTCTGCTAATTTCCATCTCTTCATAGTCATTAACCATAAAGTTTAGGTCATGGAGAATTTTAACCCCCATCTCTTGTCCAAGCCAAGCAATGACCTTTGATTTCACCAGATTGATCTTTAAGATTAATATGAGAGCTGCAAAAACAATATAATGAAATGTGCCAACAGATTTCAAGAAAGTGCCACGCTGAAAACCTCAACTCTGGACCAAATAAATTAAGGAAAAAATTCCTGATTTCAGTAGGGTGGCAAAATTTCTGATATAAGTGTTCATTTTAAAGACCATTTTTATCAGTTTGGGAAATGCGTAATTGAGACTGGGTTGTACACTCCTGAATACAAGCTTTTTATTGTGGTAGACTACTTTAATTCACCCCATGGTTTCAAGATCATCACATAAGAGGATCAATACTTCTTATATTAAACTGCAGATATGTTCCTTCAGTAGATTGTCTCTTATAGGGATCTCGTATTTTCTTCAGTTCCATGAAGACGAAGTCCTTCTTCAGTAGCCAGGGGAAATGTTCTAGGTAGATGGTAAACTATGAACTTATTATTGAAAATACTACTAGAAGATGAGGTTGAAACCTCAAACCTAGTCTTTTGGTTCTCCCACCTTTTGTGCAGCCTCAATCTACTCTTTTTGTTTATTTTGGCACCTTAAGTGAGTTTTCAAGTCTTTATCAAAACTCTTCTGGTGATGGGTTAACATCAAAGGTGAAACCAATCTCTGGAATCTTTGTAGTCATTTACAGTCCTACATGTGGTGACTAAGAAATAAAAGGGTGTTTAATAGTCACCACCTCTATACAGGTGGAAGGCAGACACATGAGATGGTTTCTCCTAAGGCCCATTCACCACAGCATTCATTCATGGTACCTAAATGGCAAATTAGGATATTTTTCTGCATTTATTAAATAAATCAGCAGTTTTTGAATGATGAGTGAATAAAACAGAAACCTACAGTGAAGTTTAGAGAAATAACTTGTGATGTGTATTTATTGCTTCTAGCCATTTTTAACCTAATGATGTTAAGGGCATAACATTTATACACGATTTTCTGGCCATATAATAAACTGAAGTGCAGGTAATTCATTAATAAAATTTTAAAAATAATCATGCAATTTCTTTTAAAGAACATAACTTAAATAACATTTTAATAGTATATTGAATGATAGAGGGATTTTACTGGGCATCTAAGTACCAATTTCTTTAGAACTAGAATTCTATTACTTCAATTATGTTTTATTTTTATCCAGATGTTTTATTAGCAATTAGTAGATTTAATGATTAATTAAAAAAATTAAAGGAAATACAGATTAAAATGATTAAGATTGTTAATTATTTCTTCAATTAATAATTACTATGACTTTACTTATAAATTTTTTTTGTTCTTTTAAATATTGAACTAGAAAGTAACAATACTGATTCCTAACATAATATAAAAGAAAGAAACTTTCAAGCATTTTTTCCTTCTTTGTTAGATAATGTAAAATTCAATAGAGTACTTTTATATGCACAAGACACATCTTCAGAATGAAAATATATTTTTGTTTGAAAAACATTTTCTATGTTTAAGAATTGAAAAAGTTGACATATACTTACTCCTGTAAATGAAGGGCTATAATTTTCACAAAACCTTTCAGATTTTTCAGTAAGAGATGCAATATTCCCAGATGGGACAGATGAATACAATGATGATTCTAACATGGCCGGAGTGATAATTGGTATATCAATAGGCTTACTTTTGGCAGGTTCATTTAGTAATTCAGAAATGCCTGTTTCACTGTCTTTGATCTCAGAATCATCCTTGGGCAATATATTAAGTTTTTCTTTTAAATCTTTTTCAAGAGATTCAGCGGTAAGAACAGTTTCTCCAGCTGATAGAGGCCTTGCTCCTGACACTTGTTCAGTTATATTTTCAGAGTTCTTCAGCCCCTGTTTTCTATCTATATGATGAAGTGTGTGCGCAGAATTAGATAGAAGATTTTGAAGAATCACTTCAGTACTCATTCTGGAGTCACCAGATAGGTTATTACAACCATTGGCAGTAAATGAACGTACACGAGTATCAAAATCTTTTGGATCCTCATTCGGTTGCTTCTCAATGCCACCAGCTTGAGCAAACAACATCCCCAATGTGAGAGGAGCAGAATCTTTGGGCATTATAGTTTCTCCGTTCATACGAACTGGAGTTGGTTTTACCATATCTCCATTTGGTGAACGATGGCTGGATTTTGAAGGTTTTGAAGACAAATCTTTTGCAGCAGATTTCTAAAAATACATAAGAATAGCTGGTTATTAACAATCAAATTTTAGATTTTTTTTATCAGGATGTTTCCTTTCAATTATTTTAACAGGTGGATAAAATATTTTTAAAAGAGATTTAAAAAATATTCTTAGTATGCAATTATCTAATAAATCAACAATATTATTCATGGTATAGTAATGTAATAAACAACATCAAACTATATTTAACATTAAAATGAAATTTTTAATATCAACAAAAGTATTATTTTCAAATGTAGCTAGTAAAAAAAATCTTCACTCATTACTTAATATTAAAGAGTACAAAAATATATTTGTAACCTGCAGATCACACAGACAGCAACAATATAGTACAATTGTTTGCAGAGGCCAAAATGAAAAACATTCTTAATCATACTCATTTGAGTATCAAAATTTATATTTTATAGTCAATTTACTAAATATTAGGAGAAAAACTTGGATCTCATATTGGTTAACCTTTGTAGACCCTTTTATTCATGAATCAATCCAAATCAGTGATTACCAAGCCGATTACGAGTGGCAGTACCTTGACATTTTCGGGAGATCTCATTAACATTCCAATTTACGCGCGACTGGATTTTCTTCCACAGAACTGATGTTGAAGACAACAGTATTTCTTCAGCACATCTGCCATTTTCAGCCTCATCCCATAGTTTATTGCACCCGCATGAGGTTGTGCATATTATATTTTTCCTACACATATCAGCCAATTTTCAGAATAGTGCTTTAGTTAAACTTTTCTCTAAATAAAAATACTATATCATAAATATTTCCTCTATTTAATTATCTAAGTCATTTACTTAACTACATTTAATTTTACATTTTTATTTAATCAAAACATAGATTCTAAGAATTTAATCTAACAAAGATTTATTAATTGAAATTTTACCTTCAGCTGTATTAAATTCATAGAATCTAGAATTAATTTATGAAACACAACCATTTGTGATTTCTAAACATAAATAATAATACTAATAAGGAAAATTTTTGCAACACACAATAAAACTTAACGGCAACCTGTTGAAATATTTCAATCATTTTATCATGAAAATAAGTTACCTGCACAGAATTATGCTATGCATTTACAATAGCTTTTAAATCAAATAAAATTAATAAAAACACATCAACAATGAATATAAAAATCTAAGTTAAAGGTCTTTAAAAAATAAAATATTTCTTTATTTCTTGATTAAATAAATATCTTGCACATTTTATATACTGGAAGAGTTCAATGGCGCAACAGTGGCCTTTTTTTAGCCTTTAAGGTACTTCATTGATTGCGGTAACAGTGTTACCGCAACCAATTTTGCCCCAAAATTTAATTAGAATTACCACGTAACCTAGAATTATAATTTTTTTTAGAATTATGAAAAATTTACTTATAATTAGAAGATTTCTTTCTGAAATTCGTTCAGCATGAAAAGCTGTGGTGACACTAATACGTAAGTATCACTCTTTCTAAGAATGTCTTACCCATAATAAAATCCATCACTTAAAGATTCATAATAAGAAACATTTCTATATGATTATTCGACAATTGCTCTGTATTGCTATGATCTATCATTAACAACATAAATTTAGGTATTCTGTTATATTTGTCACTATTATCTACACTCTTTATTTCACCAATTTTAAACCACAGAGAATCAATCTTTTCATTTTCAATTTTTAACATGGTTAAATCTTCAATTTGTAAAGAAGATGGTTAATATTCTAGATCATCTATTGTAACACTTACTATTTTTAAAAGATTAAAAAAGATTTATTAGGTCTACTATTAGCCATTTTTCATAAAATATCAGTAACCACACAATTCACGACAGAGCTGAAATGATTGCTTTCAATTAAAAGAGCCTCAGAGGCTATTACCTCCAACCTTCAACAGTCCACCAACCACATTAGTTAAAATAAATAGACACTGAGTTTTGTTCCATGACTAAAAATCAAGATTATAGCTTCATCATTTTATGACCCCCTCTATAGTTTTCAAGCTCATGTCTTCCTCCCTCGATAGGAAAAGGGGTCAGAATGTGCATTCTCTGAACACTTGATACCTTCACAATCACAGAACCTGGGAAGTTATTTTGCTCTAATGGGTTAATGGGGGTAAAAATTTGATTTTTCACTATAGTTAATGAGTAAAGATTGTCAAAACATCATAAAACTTATAAAAAACTTTATACTATATTGAGTAGATCAACACAAAGAATATTCCATGATATCAGTAAAAGTGTAAAATCTAGCGATCTTGCTTATGACATACACATGAGGTATATAAGTTGACAGGTCTGCATATATAAATTACACATTTAAACATATTACTACAATTATACAGATTTTTTATTGTACAAAAGAAATCATATGTATTTGAATCTGATTCTAAAGAAATATATTTTTTTGAATATTTTTAGACAAGTACATACCTGTCAACCTCATAGGAAAAGAAATCAGTAGATTCTACTGATTTTGAGCGAAAAAATCAGGAGACACTTCTAGCGACATTTTTGCTTGAAACACAATCCTGAAAACTGTAGTACCACAAAAAGACGCAATTTTGCTCTTTAGATTATATATTCTGAGAATGTCTATCTTAATTTTTTTAATAAAATATTCTTCAACCTTATAAAGAAACTATAAAATATAAAAGAATATACTATGTCAAAAAATAAACATTAACATTTATGTCCCAATATCTATTTTATACAGTAAATTTTAGTATACTAGTGCAATTTATAAATATTAAACTTATAAAATTACGTAGAAACAAAACATAACAGAAAAACATAAACAAAAATTAATTTAATTCAGTGACAAATACTTTGTATGATAGAAATATTTTCCAAACTAAATTACTAATAACTAGTATTATTCCTCCTAATTGAACTGCTTATGTAAACAGGCACCTGGTTTGTAATGTTAATTATATGATTGTTCATTCATAGGAGTCTAGGCGACTAAGCGGTTACAGCGCCATCCTCCAACGGCAAACTTTAAAATTCAGAGGAATATATTTTAAAAACATTTTATATAACTGTATTAATGCGCCTTCTGTTGACTATTTAAGCTTCTAAAACACTTCAATAGATCAGCAAAATTTCGGCTGTTTTCAAGTTTTACACTGAAATTGCCAAAAAATCGGTATATTTTTATACATTTTCGGGAAATTGAAAGAAATGATGAAAAATCAAGAGTTTCCCCAAAAAATCAGTAGATTTGGCAGCTATGCAAGTACCTCAATCTTTGATTAAAATCCTATTTTTTTAAAATAATTTAAATTTTGTCCTTTTTTACATAAGAAAAGCATTTAAATATTTCAATAAATAAGTATAGAAATTATGCCTTTTAAAAACATACTTTATCATATTCGTCTTGAGCACGAGTGAGAAGAGATATGATATCAGTTTGAGCACTTTCATGGTTCTGATGTTTTTGGTTGCTTTCAGAATAAGAACGTTGTCTAACACTACTTGACTTGTCACATTTTGTAGATACTAATTGTAATAAGCTGAAATATAAATTATTGTAAAAGTTAGATGTACAAAGGAAAATCATAATATTACTCATAACTTATTTAATCAATACAAAAGCTTAAATTATTGATTTACTACTCCAAAAATATTTTTTCGCTATAAATTACAAGATTATACCTGCACAAATAAAAAATTTGTATAAGAAATATTTAAATTACATTTCAAGAATATCATAGATTAAATTTGGTTACGAGATAAGTTATAATTACTTTCACAAAAAATCTTTATGATTAATATTAGGCTGATTCTAAATGCTTTAGTTAACAATTCATAAAGAAAATAGAGGTGATAGTTAGCAAGATCGTTAATGAAATTAACAAGATATAGTTTTTATTCAAAAGGCAATTAGAAAAATAGTAGTTCCCACAAAAACAGTTAATTAAGGTACACTTTCAATAAAATATTTTATTAACTTCAGTTTTTTTTAAAAAAAAATTACACATAAAATAAATAATTGAAAATTAGAACATACCTCGATAAAAGTTTGAAAATTTTTGCACACATTTTTTTTTCATAAAACCAAATGCCATAAATATCATCTGAAATTATTTTTAATACAGTTAATGTGAATACAAATAATAAGAACAAAAATAAGTGAGAAACAGATACATTAAAATTCACATAAAAAGCATACAATGATTTTTCTGTAGTTAATTTTGCAACCATACTACAAAATATTTGGAATTATTTACGATTATTTCACTCATAAGCCAAAGGGGGCAAGTCAATTTTTAATAATTTCTTATTTCTATAAAGTTTATATAAAATCTCTTTTGTTTTCTTCACTATAAACGAGAATTGTTTCTTTAAATTAACTCTTAGAAAAGAATTATATGCTTCTGAATTCAAATTCATAACTTTTTTTAACCAATGGCGGGCCCACAAGGGTGACTGAACCTATGCCACAACAAGGCCAAAAACTTCTACTCATTTATCGTTACCCAGCGAGCACCTATGAACCAAGTCACGGAGGCGAGTAGCTTTACCCACGCCATACCACCACAAACCCGTTTATAGGATGGGCCACATTCATACAACAACACAGAAGAAAGGACAGAGAGAACAGAGAAGGAAAGAAACATCCATGCCCGAACCGGGATTCGAATCCGGGATAACGCATCAAAAACAATTTAATCAATTTTCTTTTCTTTTTTATTACCATTTTGGTTCTTAAGAAATTCAATAGTGAAATAATGTAAGTGATAGATAAAATTGATAACAAATTAATTATGATAAAATAATTTTTTTTTTTAAAGCATTTGAGGATTTTTTAATATGCAAGATATAAAATGTCCAGCTCTTAAAGCTTGGTCTATAGTCATGTTAGAAGGAAAAATAAGGACATTTTCCTATCTAACTCATACAGTATTCTTTTATGTATTTCTGATTCTAATTATTCTATATCCTTTGTCACACACACACACACATTAAACAAATTCATACCTTTAATATTATTTGACAGTAAAATATATACATATTTTCCTTATAAGTTATGCCAAAACTTCTAAAGTAATTTTTTAAATACATGATTTCACAATCATAATGAGGAATGTTAGAAAATACAATTAGTTTTCAAATTTTTAAGCATTAGATTGTCTAATCAGATATTTTAAAAATATTCAAAAATTTATTCTCCACACCTAAAATATTTCAGGGTGATTAAAAACCAAAAAAATGCATCGATAAATATTGTTCTATTTTTGTAGATTTCAAGGTTTAATTAGCAAATAAAACTATTTCAAATCACATATGGTGAACTTATTTTCCATGCAAAATTCTCATCAATGTATGTACATGAATCCAAATTTAATTACAGTTTATGTGAAAATCTAAATTGCATCAAAACAATGAACTCCAAATATTATAGCAAAATATCACATATAAAGATTAAAACTGATATGATCAATGATACTTTTATTATTCACATATAAAGAACCTTTTGAAGCTATAGAGGAAAATAATCAGATTAGATAAAAATGCAAAATTTGTGGAAAGGTAATCTATAATTCCAGTGATCAGCAATGTCATTTTTAAGCATTTTTTCTTGGGACTAGAAAAATAAAATACACTTTCTTTTCTCTACTGGTTTTTATAATGCAAAATTTATTGCCTATTATTACTTTTTTTAAAATTAAGAATTTTAAAATTCAGAGAATATCCATTGCATATATAACATAAAAAACAGCAAAATCATTTTTTACCTTTTAGTTGTTAATGGCCACATAATGTTTTCTTAAGAGCTATCTTGCTGACCAACAGAAATTGATACCCAAGAAGATTATAGAATTAAAAAAAAAATCAATAACATTATCTAACAATTACCTAAGGCCAACAATGAAGCAGCTTAATTTTGTAAATCATAGTTATGGGGTGAAGAGAAAATTATCAATTTCCGATGATGTTATAAAGATATAAGCTAGATACATAATGAATATTAACTAAAATAATTTATTAAGAATTGAATTAAAAATCTGAATATTTGTTCTAAAAATATCTTTCAATATCATTTGTACAAATTAAACAATGGATTTGAAAAAGATTGAATTAACAAGGACAATTTTATTATTTTAAGAGAATGCATGTTTTGCTTATTGTATTGATTTTTCATATTTTTTCCACAAGTTAGTTATAAAATGTGTCTTTAATTTGTATTTATTTTTTCTGTATTTTTATGTGCTAATATGTTTTTTAAGTTTTTGGAAATTTATTCAGCAGATTACAGGAATACATTTCTAACCCTTTTTTTTCCAAACTGCATTAAATAAAATTGGCTTTATCTATGGTGAAAATTATCAGTTAACTCTTTAACTTTTATTGGTATCAATAATAAAATATTTACTAAAGTTAGGAGAGATAAGTATACAACTTAAAACTGGTAATGATTAAGAAAGGCAGATACTGTCAGAGATTTGATAAAATTTTGCAGTTTTAAGCATAAAAATTGATTTTGTTAAAATAAATTTTAGGAAAACACATTCTGGCATGATAGGCAATTAATTTATTATTCCAGGGTTTATTTTTTAAAAAGAGAGATTTCTTATGATTTCAATAAATATTGAAAAACATTTTTTAAACTCCTTCATATAATAGTTTAAATACACAGAATAATATATAGTGTATAAATTAATAACAGTGTACTTTAAAATATTTACATATTTATACAAAATATTTTACCTTTGCCATTGCGATATAAAAGAAATGGAGTTTGGTCTTGAAATTCTAATTTCTCTGTTATAGGTTCAATCAAATTTGTTGTGCTAAGTCTATTCATGATGATGAGACAATGTTGAGGTTTTTGAGACCTAAATATTTAAAACAAAAATATTAGCTAAATATATATGTTGAAATACTCCATGAAGGAATAGATTTTAATTCCAAGAAAGTCTTTTTTCAAAAACCACGAATTTACAGAAAATCAAGTTTTAAAATGTATCATTATTTTTCCAACAAGTTAAATTCCTCAATCACACTAGAATATAAAAATATACTTAATACAAAATAATCATTTAAAACACAAGCATTTTTCTTTTTACAAAACTTCATTCATTAAATAAATCATTTTTAGACTCATTAGGAATTATGTTATAATAAACACATTTCAAAATAATTTTGTTAATTCTCAGAATTTTAATTCATTATCTGGCAGAAAGATACAAGATGAATAACTGAAGATAAATATCCTTCTAATAAGAGATAATATATTTTAATGATTGGTAAGAAATGTAACAAGTACACCAGTTTAAATTTATACCATAATTGGCTTGACAGCCCATTGTGGGTTTTGGCACTTATTTAAAAAAATTAAACCAGGTTATTCTCTTCTTGGCCAGACCTAGTTTTTGATTTTAATAACAATAAAATCAGAGTTCAAACAGTTGACCCACCTTTGTTTTGGTCAATTTAAATTTATACAAATATACCATTAATTATTATAAAAAATAATTGTAATGAACCATAGAAAATATAATCTTTTCCATTTTAAATGAGGAAAACGTATTTCAAGAAAATCATTAGAAATCATTTATTCATTTTTTGACATTTGGAAGTGCAATTGTAAGCTTTGTAATGAAATACATAATTTTTCTTTCAACTGAAAGCAATTTTTAAATGATAAAGACACAATAAAACAAAATAAGTATGCGAGTGTGAACATTCATTATCTACATATAACTGAGTAAATCTTTATTAATTCATTAAGGAACATAATAAAAATGTAATATTATCTAAGTTACAAATGTCCTTAAAGTCAAATTTGATAAAAATGTAAGATTCATTTAAAATATGGAAAATGATTTAACTAACGTTAATAAATAATGTTTGAAAAAGGATTTTTATTTAGGATTCACAGTATCTAGCGAAAACAACTTTAGCAATTTTGAAGTGTTTTCACTAAGTTTGAATTTTTTAAATCACTAAGTTTGAAAATTTAAAAAAAAGTAAAAACTAAAAAAAAATTTTTTTCAAAAGATTCAAACATTTACACATTGAATTAATATTATTCTACTTATTATTTCTGGTCAAACATAAATGAGATTTTGATTTTCAATAACATTCTTGAATAATGATGGTGAATATAATTAATATTAATATTTTTATTTAAAATATATTTAAAATTAACAATTCTTTTAAATAATAAAGGAAATAATTTCAGTGATTACATGAATATTGTATATTTTTACTTTGTTTACATACCCTTTTCTATACATTATCATAATAAAACTTTTGTTAAATCAATTTACTTTAAATTCAGAATATTTAAATTAAATTGAGAGGTAATAAAAAGGAAAACTATGCAATTATTAAAATTTAAATATAAAATTATCAAACTAAAATTAAAGTTCAAATTTAAACCATTTTCCTAACTTTTTAATATTAGTTTTACTTTTTATTTTCAGAACCATTCAAAATTATTTCACCATTACATAAGATTATTTAATTATTCAATAAAAATTATATTTTCATAATCAACAGAAATATTTGCTTCTCTTAACCTCAACTTTACATGTGTTTAACTATTTAATTACCTCTTCTTTCAATTTAGACATAATATATCATAGATTTTTAATGCTCATTTATATCACCTTCCTGATATTGAGTAAAGTTTTGAATTTTTTCACTATTATATAATGCATTTTTTGTTTTTGTCGATCTAAACATAAATGATGATTATACTTAAAACAGCAATGGAACTAAGTTAGTCTTCAACAACTATTTTATTGATAATATTTCTTAATTTTATATATGATTTGAATGACAAACATAGCCACAATCAATTTTAAATTTTCTACCATCAAAACATTACAACAAAAAATAAGTATATATGCTATATAAAGTAAGTATATCATGCTATATGGAAAACACTATTATTTTACCAATAATTAGTTCATAAGAGAATAAGAAAACAAAAATAACAACAGACACATATATTCTTAAAAAATTATAAACAGAAATATAATGCTTAAAAGTTACAAAAGAAGAGAAAATCCAACACTAGTCAATCTAATATTAAACTTTACTTAAAAAGCCAAAACACATTTTACATATTATTTGTTAATAAATTAAATTCTCTTCACATACAGAAAGCTTTTAAATAAATAATCAAATTGCTGAATACTCCTTTATTAAATTTTGAAAAATAATTATTTGTGGCTTAATATTTATAATAGATAATAGGGTTGTCTAATTTCACTCTATACCAATAAGCACAGTGTGTGTGTATATACATACACTAATTTTTTTATGGTATTGATCAGTTTAAATATTTAGTCATAAATAATTTTAACTGGTATGCTCCAGAAAATATTTAATGAAAATTTAGTTCTTCTACATTTAGAAGTTAAACAGATTTAGTAGAATATTGTCAAATAAAATGATTTATGAGCTTCTTGTAACACCAAGAAATTTAAATCATTATAAAAATTTTATTTTTTTAACTAATTTAACTTTTTATTTCAACACTTTATAATTATTCATTTATGGTATAAATATCCTTAAACAATACTATTAACAATACTTAAAGAATATAAACAATACTTAAAGAAATTAAAATATTTTATTCCACTATTTAATACCTTAGAAATGCTTGGTACTTTTGATTTAGATTATCTTAAAATTTTAAGTAAAACATAAAAGCAACTTATTTCTAATGCAATGTTTTAAACATTTGTAAAATGTGACAAATAATTATTAATAATTGAAATAAAATTTTTATAAAAAGATGCATATAATTACCTCATATATACAAAAAGTGTTCCTTCTATATCTGTTTTTTCCTGCAAAATTAGATTTTATCATTAATGAAAAGAAGCAACTACATTTATATAAATATTTCAAATTTATCATTAAATGAATGATTTTAAGATAATTTTCATTTTATTTAAACACTAGATGACATATTTAAAACTGGAAGTTGTACTATCTATAATGAATAGAGAATTTGTTGCTTGACAAATATACATCTTTATAGCCCAACTAGTAAAACTAGACTTCACATACCACTCAAAGACTTGGTGGCATTATAGCAAAAAATTTATAATTTTATTCCTTCCAAATATTTTTAATAAAAAGGCTTATAAATTTGAGACCCTTATTATCATTCAAAATTGTTGGTACTTACATATTATTGCAACCATGCCAACTTCCGGGATAACTTGCTAAATTGGCAACCTCAATGTCGCATGCATCTAAGACGCTAAATTGGCAACCATGTGCTTCTTTTTAAATTTCCCCACTTGCCACCTTTATCAGTCTAACCGTTCGTTGAATATAGCAAGCTGGAATACTAAAGTCTGATGGCTCAAAAATGAATTCCAATACTGGGGCTGGTATTTGTTGTCCAGCTGATGGCACAAAGTTATCATTCCCTTTGGGTAAATATACAACTGTATTTCAAGCAGAAGTCTTTGCCATTCTTATGTGCAGTAGAGTATGCTTGGACAGAAACTATTCTCGTAAAAGAATAATCATCTGCTCTGACAGTCAAGCTGCATTACTAGCTCTACAGAAGTCTACTGTAACTTCTGTTCTTGTCTGGGAATGTTATCTCACTTTGTGTAAATTAGCTAATAATAACCCCATCACTTTAATGTGGGTGCCAGGGCACTCTGGTGCTCCAGGCAATGGATTAGCTGATGAACTAGCAAGGACTGGATCAACAACTAACTTTATTGGTCCTGAACCAGTGCTAGGTATTTCAAAAGAATTGATTAGAAAGAATGTCTTTGATCTCTTCAGAAAACAACAGTTTATGAACTGGTACAATGCCAATGATCAAAGACAAGCAAGGCTATTAAATAGCACGTGCCCTAGCAAAAGGCAAAAAGAATTTAATTAAAGCTCAATAGAGGCAGCCTAAGGAAAGCAGTGGGACTACTTACAGGACACTGCCACCTTAAAAGACATCTCACCATAATGGGAGTTTCAGATGATCCCACTTGTAGAGGTTGTCACTATATGGAAAAAACTTCAATACACACCTTGTGAATGTGAAACCTTTTGTGCACATAGATTTGAACACCTGGATCAGCACTAGATTGAACCTAGCATATTGCAGGAAATTCCTGTAAAATGTCTGCTGAACTTTGCTTCAGCCACTGGTCTCTTCAAATAGGGCTTTCTGAGGGGTATAGTACAATAGACCTATGGTCGCGATGCTAGGTTCTTTTGGAACCACCCAAATTTAAATCTAAAGTGCAAATCTGGTATTTACCGATGAATCTTCATTTTGGAAAACAGATTTTTTAGAAGTGCAACTTTGCAACCTTTAATCAACACGCGGGAATAAGAAGTGGTAATTGGTTTGAGGGAAGCTGTATTCCGTTATTAACAGCAGTAAGATTCATGTATTACTGGTGCAAAGAATTAACAACAATCAAATTCTGTGACGAAGAACTGAATTTAGCTGACGAAACAGACTGGAATAATTATATGAGAGAGATTTATGTTCTCCACATGGGAAGCAAAGAAAGAACGAAAATAGGTGGACCTGGTCAACACCCCTGTAAGAGGCTCCATTTTGGAAATAAGATGAAGGCTTGTTCACAAAAAGGAAAAATAATTCGGGTCGAATATTGCAGGAGTGATGGATTTTTGGTGGCGTCTGTCGAGAAACAAAAAAAGCATTTTTAACAACCGTTCCAGATAGAATTACAGCCACGTTTTTCCAGGAAATTGTTGAAAACATTGAGAAAGGGAGTATACTTTGTTCTGATAGTTGGAGAGCGTAGCCAGTTGGCAATCGCTGGATTCAATCATTTAAGAATAAATCACAAATATAATTTTGTCGACTCTGAACGGGTGTGCATACCCAAACAACTGAAAGAATGTGGGGTTCCATGAAATGGAAGAACAAGAGAGAACAGGATACAGCAAGACACCATCTTGACAGAATTCATTTGGCGACAAGACAAAGAAAAGGATTAAAAAATTGTTTTGATTCTATTGTAAAAACCATTTTGCAATATTTTCCACCAAAACGTAATTGATATATCATTAAATAAAGGTAATTATACAGATAAAAATTACTTATTATTTTCTTTCATATTTTATTTATTATTTTATTTTATAGTGTTTCTCTCACATTGTACTTTTGTACTATGCACTCCATGTCTCATCAGCGTATTCCGTTTTCAGAATTGGCCAGGTCTTATATAATGCCGTTAATATGGTTGCGATAATACGTAAGTACCAAATTAATTTCTATTTTACATTAAATTGCAACGTGAAAAGTGACAAAGAAGGTAATATACAGTTCTGTCTTAAAAATCTTCACACAGTGAATTTTGATATGCAGAATTTTAAACTTCAAACTTATTCAAAACTTCTTAAAAAGTACACATAATTTCATTGAAGTAATTTCATATAAGATATAGAAGAATAAGAAAATATTGTGGAAATGAAGAAAACCACATGCATTCTTGCTTTAAAAATTAAATTTGAATGAAAAAAAATAGCATGATGCTAATAGACATTTTATATTAAAATAGCAAGTTTTTAAAGTAAAGATTTTGGGACAAATAAGTTTTATAACTTAAATAACTTTGCATCGCATTACAATGCAAGATTTGTAAAATATAGCTTTTATCACATAAACAAAAGGTATGATAATGAATGTTTAAGCATATAAAATTAAACTTAATAAAATAATTCTACATATTATATAAATATTATTAAAATCAGAGGGATTTGCAAAATAAGAAAACATGATGTAACAGTTTATATTTAGCATACCTCATATATCTTCAATATAGTAAGTGATATACAATAATCAACAACATTTCTCAAAATTTAATGTTAAAAAGATATACCTACATGAATTAAAAACATTTACAAATTTAAAAATACAATAAAAGGACTAAGAAAACAACTTTAATATGAAAGTACCTTTCTTATTAAAGAATCCTGATTTATGCCATGAACAACTGTGTAAATTATTGTTAATAAACTTATGATCATTTCTAAGAACATTATAGCAAAACAAAGGAACTAAAAATAAGAAATTTATAAAAATAAACCATATATTTAATTGTAAAAATAACAAAATTTATTAAAAATAAAATAACAATGAAATTATTCTAAAAATATTATATTGAATATCATATTAGTTTTCTTTGTAGAGTTGTGTCATAATGCTAATCTTTATATAACTGTAATATAATGATGAAATGTTGCTATGAATGATCAAGTGTTACCATTAAATATACTAATAAAGTATTTTTAATTTCATATTTTATAAGATATGACTTACATATAGATTTTCTAATTGGTTGATTTAATTACTGATTTAACAAAAACTTTTATTTTATTTTCTCTCTAGAACACCTCTTAGAACTCATACTTTTTTCCATACATTAAAACCAGGATTGGTTTGATATCTAAAAAAGTTTATTCAACATATTACTTTTTCGATGCAAGTCAATTTGGACAGTTTGCTCATTAAGTCATTTGAGATAGGAGACAATTCATAAATTAATGGGTAGAATACAGCTCCTGCTATTTAAGGAACTAATAGCATATAATACTTCCAATACAATTTCATTTGCAATCAATACAAAATTAAAATCTGATACAACCATTTAAATCAAATTCAGACCAAAATAAGTTGCTTAATAGAAAAAAATTAACCATTGCATTTTATAAAATAAAAAAAATTGATTATTATTTTAATTAACAATTGCATGTTCTGTGTTTATTTAGTAAAACATTTCTTTATAATATATTTTGAAATAAAAATAATTAAGTTATGATTCTATTCAACAGATAAGTCATATTCGATTTATTCATTTTTAATTGGGCTACAAAAACAGATAAGGAATATGGAAAATAAAAGAAACACAAATATAAAGGTTTCGAAATTACCACGTTATTATAATTATAAACACATAAACAAAGATTAACATGTACTAACCCATTTACTTTCGGCAGAAATGTACTTATATAATGCTACTTGATTAGCACTGTCAACGATAGATGATATGCAGGAATCAACTTTTCGTATAGCAGCAAGATTAATTTTTGATGCTTCAGTCGTATTCATTTTTTCTCAAGTTTGGAAATCTTTTGATTATAATTTTTGTGATTTTTAAAATATAAAAAGACACCTATCATCTCACTATAAATTCTACAACTCTCGTAGAAGTAGTAGTATACAACTATACATATACAATGAGTTGAGGTGCTTCATTCTGATTATTGCGACATAAATTGTTTTTACTGACTCAGGCTTAATATGTAGCTGAGAGTATTACCGAAGTCGTTGCTGAAACGTAAACTGTAACTGTATTAAGTGTTATCCAGATCTATGAGATGGAAGTTGAGGCTAGCAAGTTTAATCAACATTTCAGACAATTAAGAGCTTCAATCTAAAAAAATACCTAAATCTCCCATCAACTTTATCTTCAAGTATTCGGATATTCGCGGCTGCTTCGTCAAACGCTACATCAGTTTCTTTCTTTACCAAATTGAAGCGATTAGAGTCACAGCACGCTGACCGATTGGCTGAGTGGTTAGCGTTTCTGACTCCTGAGCTGTTGGTCCCGGGTTCGAATCCTAGTTCGGGCATGGATGTTTCTTTCCTTCTCTGTTCCCTCCGTCCTTTCTTCTGTGTTGTTGTATGAATGTGGCCCGCCCTATAAACGGGTTTGTGGTGGTAAGGTGCGGGTAACGCTTCTCGCCTCCGTGACTTGGTTCACAGGTGCTCGCTGGGTAACGATAAATGAGTAGCAGTTTCTGGCCTTGTTGTGGCATGGGGTTCAGTCACCCTTGTGTACCCGCCATTGGATAAAAAAAAGAGTCACAGCATGGTGACTTAACAAACAAGACAGTCTCATTATCCTGCTGAGTGACGAATAGTTGTAAACGGAGCCATTGATGTCAAGAGAGAAATTTATTAGATGTAGTAAGGGAGGAGCCATGGATGCTTAAGCTGCGTTTTTCCGTGTTCTGATGATTTTTGTTCTTAGGTAGAGTTGGGACTTTTCTAAGGTAATTTTTAGGTTGACTTTCTTGTATCAGAAATGCATCCCGTAATTACCATTTCATTGTCTGTGACTTTATAGACAGACTTTATCATAATGGTTTCTCACAAACACATTAAAGTTCTAATTATTTTTTTATTCATCGAATTTAAGTATGGAATGAAAAAATGAATTAACGTCAATTAAGTTATATAGCTTTTTAGTGTTAGTTGTTAATTAGAATCATTTTCAGTACTTAGTGATATTTCATAAATGTTTAATTCAATAGTATTATTACAGAATTTTAGAAGTTAAAAACTGACTCTTCTAATACTTAAATATATGATTATTTTGAATCAAATCATTTTAAATAATTTCAAATAAAAATATAGAAAATTTAATCTTAAATTTAAAGTTTACAGTCATTATAATAAAAAAATATAAAATGAAGTTGAAATAAATATAGATGAATACTAAACTACAAAATTTGGTGACAATTTGTTTTACGGATATGGTTAATGTGATTAAGGATCAACAACAAATTTGTTTCAAAATAGAATTAAATATTTTCACACAATTCTCTATGAATTATTTAATATGTAAGATCATCCCAAGTAGCAAAATAGCTTGGCCCAATATTGGCAATCTTGACAAGGTAACCCCAATAATGGGCGTCAAGTTTTCTACAATTTACAGCATGCTAAGATAAACCCTATAATGGGAACCACATTTTCCCCAATATTGGGCATCCCAAGATAAACCAAGTTTGGTCCTATCATGGGGGTCATGGTTTCCTCAATGTAGGAAATACCAAGACAAGCCAATGTTGGACCAATAATGTGTGCCTAGTTTCCCAGTCTGCCATGATAAGCCATTATTGGTCCTAGAAGGATAGCCAAGTTACTACCAATCTTGGATATGCCAAGTATTTGCCAAACCATATCATATGCCAGACCATTTTTTCAAGTTATTTAGTTGCATTTTTGTTTATAAAGAATTTTCTTACTAATTGAGGTTAATGTTCCTGAATTTTAATCATTTAGAAACTTCGATTATTGAAGTTTAATCGCGACTGTTTTCAATTTCAATTAGTTTATCAAGAAGTTTTCAGTAAGTCATCTTGTTGGTAAGTTTGGTTTTTTATATTTGTAATAACAAATTTTGATTACCATGAAAATTTTTAATCTATTTGAACCTACAATTATAGCCGAAACCAAAATATTTCATATTTTTATATTTAGATGCACTATATTTTATTTTTTACTTGCAATTGTTTTGTATATTATTAACCATGAAACTATCCAAAGCCCAAAATCCGATGTTATTGTTAAACATAAAAAATATATCATTGATAAATTTGCTGTACACACACAAGTATTTATCTACATTTATTTATTAAATATAAATATATCTAATAAATGTATTTACAGAATATTATTCCAAAAGAACTATTATTTCGATTTATTTGGCTTCATAGCATTTTGGAGATGTCTCTCGAATTCAGTGTTTTATTTTCTACGTTGTAATTATGTATGTAATACAACTCTACTGCGTTTTATAATATCATAATATTAGTATTTGCCATTTGATTTATTCATGTACTTCTGTTTGAAGTTATGTTTCACATTTACAATAAATGCCAATTTGAAAAAGCTGGTAATTTGTAAGTTTGTTTTTTCTAACATTTGTATTAACGTTCGGTTACCCTGAAAATTCCATTTTTTAAAAAATTTGTCTATTTGAACAACCTTATTCAAAGCTTGAAGTTTTATTGTGTTACAACTTATTTGGCTTCACAGTACTATTCCTTGGGGTTTATTTATTTTTTCCATTTTCTTCATTGCATTTATGTACTGGGAGTATACCATATTTTTTATACTTTTTTTTTCATTTTAATACAAATAATTTCCATTCGATATACTTTTTCAGTAAAGTTATGTTTTCATTTTAAGTTTTGCTTACAGATTTCTTTTGCAAAACATTATTTGATTGCTGAGTTACTTATTGCTAAATTACGCATATATATTTTGGAACAATGGATAAATTTTTTAATCTATAGACAACAATTGCCTATTACTTGTAAATATTAAAAAAACATTTTTGAATTTCCAACTTGTTTCATGATGCAGGGAAATTCAATTAATTCATTTAAATCAAATGTAAGAATCAAAAAATATATTTAATAATTATCTTACTAAATTTTATATACATAATGTTCTAAAAATCTCACTGCATAAGCAAAATGCTAAAAAGTTTTAACTGATTTGTTTCGTCAGAAAGTTATAGGTCATTGTATCTTTTCATATTGCTGACCATGTTCTTTTTCAATTTTTATATTTTATTTATTAATAATTTTGTGCAATACATTATACAAAATGCTTACATAAACTATGAAGTTATTTTTAAATTCAATATTATACATTCATTAACTTCTTTATATGTTAATTTCCATCATAAAATTCTTTAAACAGTCGGCTTATTTCTGTTTAACTTACCAAGTTTCACTGCATTTTAGACTGGATGAAATGTGAAAAGTTCTAAGCAAAAATATTTAAAGTGTGGCTTGTCATCATATAGAATATTATCTTGGGGAATACATGTGAAAATCCAAAGACTGTGGGTTTTGATGCCAAATTAAAAGCAAGTACAAATTTATGGAAACTACAAACCATATGCAAATAGTTATATTTTAGTTACAATTATGGTTTCATTTTTATTTCAGGGGCATGGAAATAAAGTAGTATTGTTTTCTCTTGATAGAAGTCTTTCTTTTTGCATTTATAAACTCTTATTTCATTATAAACGGGTGCACTCAGTCTCTGCCAATTTGTAATGTTTTAAATATATAATAATCATTTAAATGAGTAATGCTAATGCTTGAAATATAAAATGAATGCTATAAAATAATGATTATTATAAAAAATATAATAATCATTTATTTGAATAGCATAATGCTAATTTTTAACTGAAGAGCAAATGAAATTATTACTTCTAGATAATTGAGATTAAAAAGCATTTCGTTAAATAAAATTATATACCAAGCTAAAAATATTTTTCTATATTTTAGCGTTGCATTAAAAAAAAGTGATCATAAACTCAATTTTTTTTCTTTCTTTTTTTTTTGCATTTTTTTTCTTAATATTCATATTGTCCATGCATTTTCTAAGTAAATGAATTTAGTCACTTCATATATAATCCTGAGTATCCCAAAAATATTATCTAATTCATTCTTAAAAACCAGAATGCTTTAATTTTTTAAATAATTGGCCCTAAATTATCACTCATAACTTAAAAAGCATAAATTTTATATTCTTATTTTATAATGATTTTTTCCTTATATTTTTCGCAATATAATTAATTTCACAATTAATTATCAAATAAGTAGTGCAAATTTACTGTTTAAAAATGATTCCTTTTTTAAATTATGCAAAATATTTCTGATGCTTTGAATGCCAATATTTCTAAACATACATTAATATAATTTATTTAAAAATTAAGGATTTATTAAAGGTTTGATTATATTGGTAATTTTATATTTCTTTAATAATATAATTTTTTTAAACAACGGCGGGCACTGGGGAGACTAACCCTTCGCCACAACAAGGCCGGAAACTGCTACTCATTTGTAGTTACCCAGTGGGCACTTGTGAACGAAGTCACGGAGGCGAGTAGCATTACCCACATAATATAACATAAAGTATCCTATTTAATGTTCCTACTTGTGAAAACTGCAAAATGTTTATTTTGTTTTATATTAGTGTCACATTAAATGAACACTGGCTTTGCATATTACAGAGCTCATGAATATAATTTAGGTACATCATTTTTCACATTTATACCAACTTTAAACCCAATTAAAGTAAAATATTTAAAAAATAACTCCTTAATAATCTATCTGAGATTCATATTGGGCCTTAATTAGTAACTGTTTCCAGAATGGAGCTACTTACCTTACATTTGTAATTCCTAGGTGAGTCTCATAAATTTTAGTTTATTTTCATGTTGCACTGACTGAACTTTGAATTGTACATGACTTCTATTTAATAAAGAATAATAAATTAATAAAACATATTTAATATTCAAACTGTTATTAATTTTAATACTGCTATAGAAGTTTTAGTCTGACATATAAATTACTCCGAAATATTCAAAATCACTACCAAATATTTGAAGCTATATTTATCAGTAATTTTTAATTATTAGTTCTATTGAAAAATCATAAACAAATATTCAAATAGTTTGGCTTCAAATTTCTGTTGAAAATGTAAAAGAGTGTAAATTATTCCTTTCCAAACAGAACCAAATGTTTCTGATAATTCATTAATCTCTGTATTCTTTGCCTAAAAGTACATCAATATATCAGTTATGTTGTTGTTGTTCCTTATTCCACTTGATCTAGTACAATCTAGACCAAGTCCAGTAGATCGTTCGCCCAGAGAAAGTCCCGAACCAGCGCAGGGTTTTCAAAAAGATCTCTCTTCTCCAAACCCAGACAGGAGAGCAGATGGTCCGGAGAAGCTTTGTGGAAATTACACCTGAGGCACACAGGGAACACTTTTTGACCCTGAACGAATGTAAGGGTGCGAGTATGTCCAGTAATGAGCCTGGTAATGGTGGTTTGCTATTTCCTATTGCCCTTCAGCTCTAGGGCAGCCCCAGGATGGTTTTGTTCGTACCAGTCATGAGTAGGAGGGATCCTCCAAGTCTTGCTGTTTTCGGCTTTGACCTTTGAGAAAATTTCACTAAACGTAAGTAGTTCACCATTTTCAGTTGTTTCAGCAGAACCCTCCTTAGCCAATTCATTGAAGTGGAGGTCCACATGGGAGAGAATCCACTGTAGATGAATGTCATTATGTGAAGAGTAACTCTTAAGTTTGTTTACAATGTCCATGCCGAGCCTGACATTAATGCATCTCCATCTGCTTAGGTATTGAATGGAGCTCCTGCTGTCTGAGTAAATCCAGATGTCGCAAGTGCTGCTAATCGAGATCATAAATTTTAGGGCCTCGTCAATGGCTATCAATTCCGATCTAAAGACAGAACTAAGTTTGGGTTTCTCCTGTTCAGTTTTGTAACGCCGTCGGGAGTTACAATCACGACTCCACTGCCTGTGTTACCATTGTCTTGTTTACTTCCATCAGTGAATATCCGAACTGCCCCTAATGGGGAACTATGTATTGTTTCCAAAGCCAATTGCTTTAGATGTGTTGGATGCATATCTTTCTTACTACTGAAGGACAATAGTTCTTCATGAAAGAAAACTCTAGAAAGATCCTCTAGTGGACTTAGGCGGGGCCCCAAAAGGCAGGATTCAACCTCAGGAAATAAGAGATTCTGTTTGGCTGCTCTGCTAAAGGGGCTGTCATTTTGAGTCTTTGATTGTTTTTCCAATCTTTTAAACATGAAGCAGTTCGATGTTGGTCTCCAAAGCTAAATAGTTCACTAAAATATCTTGATATATTGGAAGACCATCTCAGACTCAGTGGTTGGAGATAAGCCTCATAAAGAACAATCTCGTTAGGGCAGCTATTACGTAACCCTGTAAATCAGCTATGTAATTTACTTATTATGATTAATCATTACTTAAAGGTATGACAAATGGTAGTTTTGTATTTTTCTTATAACATATCATAAAGTTATATCCTATTGAAAGTTGCTTATATGAAAAATTGTATGGTTTTATCTTATGTTTAATAACACAATAAAAGAACACTGTTTTCACGCATTATAGAGCATGTGAAAGATTTATCTAGATTCTGCCAACTTTTAAGTTATTTAAAGATTTAATTATTAAAGTTATTATAAGATTTATGCCAACTTTTAAGTTAAAATACAATACTAAAATAATATTTTACACTTATGTTGGACATTGATTAACCACCATTTTCAGAATGGTGCTAATAATTGTTCAAAAGTCTTCCTCATGGATTACTATTCATTTCAATAATAATTTTTATGGTAACAAATACTATTGAAATGAACATTTACTATAATATAATTTAATATTTGCTTATAATAAGATCATATGCTTCTAGTTGAAAGAGTCAACAGTTGATGTCATATCCAACAAATTTAATTTTGAAACTTTCTAAAATTAAAAAATTACTTTTAGTTAGAAAAGAACTTTGATTATTTTTGAAATATAATGTATGCATGTGAAAAAGTATTATTCTAATAATTTTTTTATTGTTAAATTTATAGGTGCTGTTCTAGTCCTGACCAGTTATAGTGAAGAGCAACGCTGAAAGCTGATTTTTAGAAATATAAAGAAATGACAGTATTATCTATACTGCAAAAATATTTGGATTTTGTGAAATAAAAATTTTGGAATAATTTGTTCTTCTCTTTAGTTAATATTTTCAGGATAGAATATTTCTACCACTGGGCAGCTTTTGTTCAAAATTAATGTTTAATTCTTAACAACTAATGCATGAGTTTCTTTTTATTTGTGTTGTTTCTTATGTAAATCAAATAAAGTAATATTTGAAAGTAAGACAGTGAGATGTGAACTAATGTTAAAATATTCAGAAAAACACAGTAGTTAACATTTAATTTAATATTTTTAAATAAGTGTAATACAAATTTTGATGCTTTTCTGTTAGATGTATAGCAATTTAGAGTTAGAAATATAAAATTATTATTTTTTCCTTCATTAGGGACAGAAGTAAAATTTTAAATGTATAAATTCTCACCGTAGTTTCTCGTAGAAAACAAAATTTACATTTTAATATAATTGGAATTTACCTAATAGAAAAGAACTATTTATTTAGTGAAATAAAAATAGTTTAAAGTATAAAAATGTAATTATACACAAAAATTGATAGTTAATGAGTGTTAAATCATGCAGAAACGTGACTCTCTTTTAATATTAAGCAAATCAAATTAATATGCTAATATGATTATTTAAAATACTGCATATATGATAGTTAGATTTATGCTAAATCGCTCATATATTTTTTCTATCTGTCTTATTATATAGTTTTTTTACTTTACTGAGAATTATTTATTAAATAATACACTGCTCAAAACAATTAAAGGATATTGCGGTTTTAGGTGGATCTTGTGGCTGGGAAACTTTTTGGCTGATTGATACGTGGTCGACAGACGCTTTAGGTTATATGAGAATAAATTACACATGTTTGGCAGAAAAAAAATGCATTTTATTGTGTACAAAACGAAAAAAACAAAAATAAAAACCCAATTTGTGCATATGAGAAAAAAAGAATAAGAAAAGGTGTTGTCTTCAAAGGAAGTCATTTTCAGTAGAGGGTATGGTATCCACGAGCGGCCAACAACGTTGAGCACCTTTGAGGCATGCAGTCAATGAGGCTATTAATCACGAGTTGGGGTATTCTGTCCCACTCTTCCAGAAGAGCTCTTTCCAGTTCTTGGAGAGTTTGTGGGGGTGGGCAGCAACTCGTCTTCCTAGAGCGTCCCAAACGTGCTCTATTCGATTCATGTCTTGAGAACACGTTGGCCATTCCATTCGTACGATTTCTTCCTTGAAAAGGAAATCCTCCACCAGGTTAGCACGATGTGGTCCGCAGTTATCGTCCATTAAAATGAAGTCATCTCCGATTGCTGCAGCGTAAGGGACTACGTAAGGTCTGAGGATATCATCCCTATATCGGCGACCATTCAGAGGTCCATCTCGAATGATATAGAGGTCTGTGCGCCCGTCAATGGAGATGCCACCATACACCAACACTCCCCCACCGCCAAATCTGACACTTTCGTGCACGAACGCTGGATTATTCCTACTGCCACTGCTACGGTCCCTCCAGATGGAAATACGCCTATTATCAGGATGAACAGAGAAACGGGACTCATCAGAAAAAAGAACATTGCTCCATTCATTTCTCCTCCAGTTCACATGCTCTGTTGCTCACTCCCTGCGGTCGCGACGATGCCTTGATGTTAGTTTAACACATACCATCGGTCGGCGAGCATACAGACCTACACCATGGAGCCGGTTTCGGACAGTCTGAATTGAAACCGTGGTGTCAGTAGCAGAGCGAATGTGTTGTTGGAGAATGAGTAGCGTTCATATTTCGGTGTCTCCGAGCCGTCAACACTAAATAACGATCTTCATTGGGCGTTATTGCCCGTCTACGCCCTTGCCCTGGTCTTCGGCCTGCACTTCCAGTCTCCAAAAAACGGTTCCAGATCCCGGAAATCACACTTTGTGACACTCCAATGGTCTTGCGCTACTCCGGCTTGAGTTTGGCCCCCTTCTAACCTACCAACAACTCTCCAAGCTTCTGAATCGGTTAAATGACTTCGCTGAGACATCGTACTCATCGAAACAAAGCAGTCACTGAATACCGATCATCCTTGTATTCATTGTCTTTTATTCGGTTGAAAGTCAAATTTCATTCACTGCCGCTGAAGTGACGTTTTTGACGTCGAACTCAAAATTAGGATATTCCACAGTTTGAAAATCAGAAAATTTTTATTTGTGATTATCTTCTTCCATTTTCAGCAAAAAATATTTCGTTTATATCTTTATTTTATGTAAAACTTACAATATCCTTTAATTGTTTTGAGCAGTGTATTATTAACAGACACTTAATAAGATTCCAGGTTCACATTTAATTAATTAAGTTTATTACAGATAAACTTGGAATAACACTACTATATTATAACTTACAGATTAATTTAGAATAACACAAATAAATTTTCAGATTAACTTTGACTAACAAATACTAATTTACAGATTAATTTGGAATAACATGAATAATAATTTATAGAGTAATTTGGTATAACTTAAGTAATAACTTACACAAATGAAACTTACGGAGTAGAATGAGAACGCCGGGATAGCCTACGAGGGAAAGGCTTAATGTCGCTCCCAGGAAACTTCCTAATAATGCTAATCGGAGTTACTCTGCTGCTTTTTTTTTCACCCTCTAGGGATTTTGCAGAAGTGTCACAGCAGCCGTAGAAGTATTATATAACTTGTTTCACCCCTGAATCAAATCGTCCGTATTTTTCGAGGAGCTTGCCTCGCACTGCTCCAGTCCCAGCTTTCCACTCTGGCAACTACACGTGTACGGTACTGGTTTAGCACCCATCCAGTCTCGGGTCTTTACCCTGGAAGCTCCACGCGCTCAGCCCCGGTCTGTCTCTTTGACCAAAAACTCGACCTTTTTTCCTCCCTTCCTGGCGCCAAAGCCTGTTCCTGGTCATCTCTTTGTTGTTGTTGTTGCTGCTGATCCCTGTTGTCTAGCAGCGCTAGACCAAGTCTATGACATTGTACACTCTCAGGAAATCAATGACCAATAATGGTCGCTCCAGAAGATCTTCTTTATCGAGTCCCAAGCACTCAAGGATATGATCCGGAGTGGCTTGGCTTTTGAAACACTTAGCGCAAATTGGAAATTCCTTTTCTTTGTTGTTAAATGCCAATGATCTTAGGTGGCCACTTCGAAAACGAGTTATTGTAGTTTGTTCCAGTCTGCTGCACCGGAGGGATAGAGATCCGCCGGGACGATTACCCTGGTACCAATGGTGCACGGGGGGAATGGCAAATGCAGACCGAACAAGGCCTTTCTGTCTAGAGTATAGTTCAGAATAGGTAAGGGACGCCGGAGTAAGCAAAGGCTCGTCAGTACCTCTTTTTGTTAAGGCATCAGCCAATTCGTTACCCGCAAGGTCTACATGGGAAGGGATCCACTGTAAGTGAATCTCACGAGATAAGGAGAGCCGTCTAAGGGTCATCTCTTTACTTCACTTCGCCATGCGCTCTCCACATGAACATACCCGGCGCCCCCATCACAAATAAGTCTCTTTGCCAACCACAGGAAAATTAAATTATACTATTCATTTGTGGTCAGCACATATTCACAATTGGAAAGTAGTAAATATTTACTTGATTTTTACTCTATTTCTCCTTCTTTTTGAAGGTTAATTTCAACATAATCTGATTTTCATCATTTAATTTGTAAATTTTGCTAAATTACTTAGATATTACTTAAAAGAATAACAAATTTGGCACTTATGTTTATTTTCAAAATGGAATGCCAAATAATCCATTTTAAGCATAACAATTATTTTACTCATGTAAGATGCAACAATAAAGCTTTAAATGAAAAAAATATTATTGTATTAGGTTGGGGAATAAGCTCGTAACGTATTTATCAAAGACTTTTATTTAAACAAAAAACAATAATTATATCAATAAGTTAATCAATTATATATTCGACGTTGCTGTTTACAACCTCTTCCCACCTCTCAACCAATTTTTAGATGCTGCCAAAAATCACCTGGTCTGGTGTCAAAAAGGTTGTTGACAGTTGCCATTTTCAGCATACCATGCAACAAGTTTATGAATAGATGTTTGTAATTAGTTGTCTCTCAATTAAATGCATGTTAGACATCTCACATGATATTTAAAGGTCCTCAACATAAAGCGTGCCATATACAGGAGATGATATTTGATGGAGAATGCTACTTATATAAAAAGGCTAAAACTAGTGAGACTTAAAATAAAACCTTAGGGTAGGCCCTCTGCTTGAATAAAAGTATTGGAAAAAAATTCTAATATGAAGTTTCAAAACACGGAAGCTTTTTAAAAATTTTGTAGGAATATCGAAAGATTACCCTGAAAGTGAAAATCATACAATGAGCGGAGAATTCCGTATCGCTATTCGTTCCGAATCACCATATAAGGTCGTATGCCTTCCTTAGAAACATACAGATTACAATCAAATTTTAAGTTCAGAGCTTTTTCTCTGTGGCGCTGAGGAAGGGAGAGAAAGTTGGATACCTCAGCAAGATGGAGCATCAAGACTTATATTATTTAATGCCAAGTAGAGTCTTTGAAGTAATTAAAGCAAATGATAGAAAAATTCATTAATTTTAGAATTTTATTTTCACTATTTAGAACTGTCCTAATTTTTTCACACAGTATGACAAGGTTGAAACTAGTTTATAATTATAATAAGCAAGAAGTTTCTTATTTTATGTTACAGATCTAGTTATCTGATTGTAAATAAATTTTTATAAGTGCTATAATAAAATTATTTTGTAAAATCTCAAAGTTCTTTACTTTTTTGAAAATACCTTAGTGTACTTCTAATTTTTTTAAGCAGCGTATACTTTGAATTTTATGGGTGCCCCTCAATTTCACGCGAATTTGTCATCATATTTTTAGTAATTTTGATTTATTTCTGGTTGATCTATCGTGTTTTCAGCACCATCTGTTTCTTCAAACATGCTAGAAAACAAACTTGGCGAAAAATATTGCCAATTTTCGCCAAGGGGCACTCTAAAGTATATTTTTCCCGAACCTTACATAAGTTAATGTTCACAAATTAAATTAATATATTATATAAAATTTTCGCTTATTAAAGGAAAAACAACAATTATAATGTAAAACATAAAACTGTCTTTCAACGAAAAAATATTTCAGTGTCTTCGAGACTATTAGATAATAATAAAAACGTAATCTTATAAGCATACATGTACAGAAGAAATGCTTATACCACATGGTACCCTTTATCAGATTTTTAAAGTTTAATTTTCTTAATGGAAAACGAAGTTAAAATTTTTATAATGCGAGTAATTTTATAGTTTCTATAAGTATAAAGAAATTTAAAAAAAAATACGAAAAAAGTGATGTCTGCAAAATTAATATTAATGTTTCCAGTCAAATAGGTAATTTTTCTTAATCTCTGGAGGGTAATTACAAAGCAAAACTGAATAAAGTGAAGAAGGAAAGATTCATTATCAGTAATGACGATGATTATAGTGCAGCTTTAATGCAATTATTTTTATGAATTGGGCTTTTGTCTTAGTATATTTAACAAGCACCTATCCATTTACTATCTGATATATTTATGTTCTTTTCTGTTAGCATGTTATTTTTTCTGATATCGAATAAAGTGTAATAATTTTTTTTAATAGTTATTCAAATCTGCTATTTACATTTTTTTATTTCATGATTCAAGTAAGACGTGATTTGATCATACTATGTTTCCCAGAACTGATACTTTTTATTAAGCAGGTTGGCGTATTTTATTTTTGTTGAAATTTGCGTTAACGCGTTTTTTGGTTTCAAAGGGGTGAATTAATTATTCAACATTCACGAATTTGTTGGTTATTTATTGTTATTTTTTTACTTAAAGTAACATAATTTAAGAAATGTTATCTTTATATTTTGTTTCACAACCATAATAATGAAAGGAATTAATTATAATGTTTGAAACAAATATTGTACTGTAAGTTATATGTAGACATACATATTGTAGTAAGTACGATGAAAACGGAAATAATAAATCGTAGATTAGTATATAGATTAGTTTTTTTTAAAATTTATTTATAGAAACTGCGCTGGCTTAAAAATATCATAAGAAATGTGTTTTGGAAGTTATTATTCCAAAATGTTTTGTATGTCATTTGTGATCCTTTTGCCTGTTATCTTTATGATATGATCTTTTATGATGATGCATATTGTGATTATTGTTATTAATTTGATTCTGTAATTTATTAATATTCATTTACATGGTAAATTATATTGAAGATTTTTCATTATCTTAATTAACTTCTTCAAAAGGTATTGTCGACCATAGAAAAATCGATGCGGACAAATTTTCAGGGTTCTGATCTTTATTGGATAAATGAAAAATAAATCATTTGAAATAGAACTAAGTAAATTTTCTGCAAAAATTTTCTACAGAATTGTAAGTTTTAAAAACAACGATACTAAAATTCGCAAAATGTTTTGAATGCATGATATAAATCGAATTGATTCGATTTTACTTCAAAACATTCTTTCGTCAAATGTAGGTAATTTTCTCTTTGGTTTAAAAGTTGATATATAACAAACGCCATTTTAAGAGAACTAGAATCAAACATACAATGTATGAAGCATTTTTGTACGCTGAAATTGTGATAGGGGTGCACGTTTACTCCAAAATTCCTAATTAAACATTTTTTTGGCAAAATATATTAATTAATATTCAGGTGTATTTCTTTCTTGGATAATGATTTAGAAATCCAACTATATCAATACACTAAAGACGTGATATTCAGCATTGGTCACATCTCCCTATTTTTCATCATACTAAATGTATGCTATGTATTAATGTAATGCATGGGTTCCCAAACTTTTTTTTCTCGTGGACCACTTTCAAAGTTTTACTATTTTCAGTAGACCCCCTGCTGCTACATTTCTCTACTGTATTCCTAAAACTCCTGAAAAATATCACCCTAAGTTAGGGGTGTTAAGAAGAAAAAAAAGCACAGTTTCTTGTGTCCTATTTATTAAAATAATACTTGTGATTATACAAAATTATAAACATTTATTATTACAAGCAATCAACAATTGAAAAAAAATCAACAATGAACTTTGAAATCAACAATAAAAAATAGTCATACTTTTAATGAGACGGATGTACTTGATGAATTGACAGCAAATTATCAATATTTGGCTTCAGTTTTGTAAGAAGTAACCTCAGATCTCCCCGTTCTGTGATGTTCAATGTGCTCGTTTTTATTTATTTTTATTTTTGTTAACAAGTTAGTTACGGCACTAAAACTTCTTTCGACAAGATATGACGAGGGAAACACGCTATCAAAAATTTTCTCGCAATTTCCCACAGCCCAGGATATTTTTCGAGGATTTCTGCCTGCAGCCAAAATGTTTGATAGCCTTTTCTAAATTTCACCTTCAGTTCCTCGTTGGTGCTGAGCTCAAATAGCTTCTCTTGAAATACCACATTCACCTCTTCCTTTTCAACAAATGGGTTTATGATCCATGGTGGTATTTCCATCGTTAGAAGATCTTCAATTCTATTTTTGAAGCCATCCTGCAAAATATTTAAATGTTGAGCATAAGTCTGAATATCCTCATCAAGACATTCTATCTGTAACAAGTACGGAAACTGGGGGAATTCGCGCCTAATGTAGATGGCAAGCACAGCGCAAGTCCCATTTCATCTCTTTTCAGGTCTAAACAAGTATACCGGACTAGAGGGCGCACGCGCGGCACTTTGCAAGTCTCGACATGTGGTGTACACTTGTACTATTATCTATTGTTCTATTCAATTCTGTGTTCGAATTGAGTCTCGAATATTTTTAAGTATCTACCTAGTGAATGATGCTACCTGCCTACATTGATAGGTAAATCCAAGACAAAATTTTTGTTTTTTATTACGAAAACCAGAAAATTTTTCGTGGACCCCCACTTACAACTTGTAAACCCCTGTTTTCTTTTCACGTCTACTTGGACCACCGTGTGGTCTCCTATGGACCCTTGGGGGTTCACCTGGACCAATTTGGGAACCTATGATGTAATGTAAAAAAATTGGTAGATCCTTAATAGCTTAGATAGTTATAAAATGAACATTAGTGAATATGGAAACTGCGTATCGAAAATTTGAGTATAGCTAAAAGAAAAACAATTATAAATACTCTAGGACAGGGATGGCGAACCTTTTAAAGACGTGGATTAATTTTGTTCCTATTTTTTTTTGTACTAGCTATTACATCTCTCTCACTAATGCCTATTTACATCAGAGCTAAGTT
The DNA here is from genome assembly GCA_037975125.1 of Latrodectus hesperus. Classification (NCBI taxonomy): domain Eukaryota; kingdom Metazoa; phylum Arthropoda; class Arachnida; order Araneae; family Theridiidae; genus Latrodectus; species Latrodectus hesperus. The sequence goes on along the minus strand of CM075852.1, from coordinate 6,884,459 downwards.
TAAAAATTATTTGTAACTAAATATTTTTCAAACTAAGCATCTTTAAAATTCAATTGGTTTAATGGGTAAAAATAAACGTGGTTTGACAATTTAAAAATTTTTAGTGGGGTTCAAATTTTTTAGTATTTAGTGCAAATGGCAATAAATGAATGAACAAGGACTAACGAATATTTCATGCAATATATATATCATAAAATATTATATATATATATATTATTATTATTATTAGAAGAAGATTTTATATAGTTCATTATTTAGCCTAGTGGTTAGGGCATCGGCCTACAGACCGGAAGGGCAGGTTACGATTCCTAATGCCGCCAAAGACCCACCGAGTACATGCGATATTCATGCTCTTTAAATCTATGGAATCGAAAGTTCTGTGGTCGAGCGTTGAGCAGTTACTATGGGTGTAACGGTCTGGAGAAAATATCCTCCCTCTTCTGATCAATGTCAAAATTGAGGGAATGGATCTTTTGGTGGTGCCATCTATCGCAAGAGCTTAGAGCGAAGTCTTACTTTCATCTTCGTGTTGCGCTGGTTAAGCTAAAGGCGCACCATTACTGACTTAAATTTGCCTAGCCAACGGTATAGCAGGCTTGGCTTGTCCAAGTGTCATGAGTAACAACACCAACAACACAAGTTCATTAAGGAAAAAAATTTCATATGAATATGTGTACCCAAACACAGTTAAAAGAGTATTAACCAGTTTTCTCATTGATATAAAATTATTTGGTAAAGAATCCCATGCGTTTAATATAATATCAATTTTATTGGCACTACTTCCTTCGATATGGTCAATGCCCACGGGTCATGGGTTCTTCATCACAGCTCTATGATAAAATAACTAGAAAATAGTTTTTATTTTTATTAAAAGTTTCTTTATTTAAATCTCGTAATTTAATTTCGGTGCTCTTTTGAAAGAGAGATAGTTTGGAGTTGAGATTGACATCTTGGATGTCGCTTTTTTGCATAAAAAATGATCTAGTTATTAATTTAGCGTATAAAATAAAAAATACAAATGTGATTGCTATGATACATTTGTACAATATTTTTCTTTAGTATCTCTTGCTTCTCTTTTTCAACTTTCTAAAATATCACATGCGTACATATGCTCCATAGTTTTAGACATTTATTGTAAATTTTTAAACCCTTTTTTTTTACTTCAGCGTACTAAATATAAATTTTCATGCGGAATGTATCAGTGTAAAATGAATTGGAAATTCATTGTCATAAAAAAGAAGTGTAATATTTTTTTTTTATCAGGGTGGTTAAAAGGCTTTGAGCGTTTTGTACACACATCAAATTTCATTGAATTGTTGTGCACGTGGTGTACGTACGAAATTAAATATTAGAGGCAAAATGAATGTCTTATAATGAAGGGAATAAACCAAGTAATAAATATTATCTATGAAATAAACATTTTTAATGTACAATTAAGGAACAAGGCAAAAAACAAAAACGAAAGCATAGCTTGATAACGAGGGAATCTTTTTGTCATCCCTTCAGTCTCGACAATCAAGTTTATCGCATATATTCATTTGTCACCACATTAGCGCCATGATCTGTTGCATAAGCATAATAGTTTTAAAATTATCTTTGCATATTTTGAAAAAAAAATACGTTGAAAATAAAGATAAGGAAGTGATTCCATGAAAAAATAATTAAAAGTGAAACTTTTATTCGAAATGGCGTTCTTTTCTTTCTGTTATCGTGCACATTACTAGTCTAAAATGATAAAAAAAAAGGAAAGAAAAAAATTTATCTTATTTATAGGAAAATGGGAAATAAAATATTTTTCTGGTAATTTGTTAATACCTTGAACTTGCAACTGAAAATGCTCGCATTGACGTAATGTATTTTGTGTGGTTTCTAGATAATATATATAAGAACTGAAATATGATTCTATTGTTATTGATAAGATAATTCGTTGGATTTCGAGCGATAAATTAATTTCAAAAATTTTCTATTATCTGTCTGTTATTCTGTGAAAATAAAATACTATATAATTTTTTTTTGTTTCAGTATTCATTTATCAATTTTTGCGAGCATTTGATGGGCAACAATATTCTTTTATCATATATAAATCATTATTATTTTTATTTATTAAAACAGCATACAAATATAATCTTTCTTATGTTAGTTTAAAAATATAATGCTAACAAATTTATTTTAAACAAAACTTTTGCACTCTTCGTTAGTAAGAACAGACAATTACAGCTCTATGTATGTGATCTACTTTATAGAACACTATTGTAAAGTAAGATAGCTTTATCATATAGTGTTTACAAATAATCTCTCTTTTGAACTTAAATAACTTTTTATTTTTTCAATTTAGCGTATGTTGTGTGTCTATTATTTTGCTCCGCATATTCCAACCTAAAAATGTATATATTAGGTTGGTGCGTATGAAATGTCGGATTCTCTTTACATGCGGACGTTTTCCTCCCTGTTTTCGTTATACTTTTGTATTTGGCATAACCTCATTCATACTCGTATTGTCCATTGCCAGAGACTCATTTCAGCAAAATAGGTTTTCTCGAAGGTCTTCCCTTTTTATTTCTTTTGAGTTTATTGCCGATATGAATTCTGCCGACATTCGCGTCATTTTCTTATATGAGTACAAACTTGGTAATAGTGCTGCAAAAGCTGCACGCAACATAAACCAAGCGTTTGGGGAGAATACGGTTAACGATCGGAAAGTGCAGCGTTGGTTCGAAAAATTTCGGACTGGCGATTTTTCACTGCAAAATGAGCCGCGCGGAAGACCCAAAACGTCTGTGAAGAATGATGACCTGAAGGCTCTAGTGGAAGCGGATCCAGCCGTATCCACGAGGGAACTTGCTATCAGGATGAAAGTTGACCATACAACGATATTGAGACACCTTTCTGAGATTGGCAAGGTTAAGAAGATGGACAAGTGGGTACCGCACGCACTGACAGAGCGAAATAAGCTGGATCGGTTAAACGTATGCTCATCATTGCAGCATCCACCCTATTCACCGGATCTCTCGCCGACCGATTTTCATTTTTTCAAGCATTTAGAGCTGTTTTTAAGGGGCAAACACTATGAAAATGAAGACAGTCTAAAAAACTCGATATCAGAGTTTAGTAATTCTAAAGACCAAAATTTTTTAAGACAGGCATCTACGCTTTAAAATCTCGTTGGGAGAAGTGTATTGAAGCGAATGGAGCATACTTTGATTGAATAAACAGCTTTTGAAGAAAGATATGCAGTTTTATACAATCACTTAAGAATCCGACATTTCATACGCACCAACCTAATGGAAACAGTCTTTGTTTTTGTATTCATACTTTACAGAAATTAATTAAGGTAATAAAATAAAAAGGTACCACTTACAAAAAAAACTACAGGATGGAAAAACAATTTATATGAAAATCTTCGTACTTACGGAAGACATGTCTCAAGACTTTGACGATATTGAAAAAAAGGTTTCATTTATTCCTTAGAGTTATTTTCATAACTACGTTGAATGTTTTTAGAAATATATATCATTTTTTCTAGTCTAAGTACTCTTAGATTTGATTAATTCAGCTCTCTGATTTTGGACTCTTGAAAATTCAATAGATCCAAAATCGGGCTTGAATTTTGAGCAGTCTGTTTCATATTCCCTTTCATTTCCTTTTTCAGGTCTTCACATCTGCCTTTTTTGAAACAGTCTCTTCTCTCTCGAATCGCCGATTATCTTCAATCCTGTTCTTATGTTCTCCAGATCCGGTTTCTACAAGCCAACACTAGGGCAATCCACTTCGAGAATAGGGATGGGGGATAATTGAGCATAGAATTTTAGGGAGAGTGAAACATATAAAAGACTTTCAATCAGGGAAAAACTGGGTAATTTACCAAAAAATATCCAGCCAGTGAATACAACAATACTTAAAAATGAATCAAACTTATTGGACTGCTGTCATGTAATCCATTTGATATTGTATAAGTTTACCGCAAAAATATTAATAAAAAAAAGAGCCATTGCTTATTTATAGCCTTTTTCAAAAGCAGTAGAAATTTATAGTGTAATCTTTCAAAATAAATTTCAAATGCTTTTGAAAGAGACTATAAAGCAAAAATAAACAGATGATAAAAGATCAAAGATGAAACTATGAATAATATATTAAAATTTATAAACTAAAAAGAAAATAAAAGTGCACATACAAATTCCTAAATGGTAAACATTTATTTGAAGTGATAATAAATATTTATCACTTTCGAAGATTAACATAAATTTTCAAATCAAAAAAGCTAAGTAGTAAAAAATATTATTATTTTTTTAAAAAAAGAAAAAAGCACAAAAAATCAAATGGGCATGCAAAAAATAAAAACAAAATAAATGGTGGTAAAATTTTTAAATATTATATTACAATGTCTAACAATCAATTTTTTAAACGATAACTTTGTTATCTAATCTAATTTAGGTTTATAATTAAAATATATTTATAATTCAAAATAAAAGTGCAACATTTAGTAAAAAATACAATCGTAGGAACAGTTTTTCTTAGTAATGAGTTTCATTAAACCACTAAGTACAATAGTTCCTTTATAAAAGACCAATTTCATGTGCAAAATTTAAAAATCAATTGTCTTTCGTTCACTTGCATGATTTTTTTTAAAAAAGAAATTATTAAATTCTTAATGCCTATCAAGAACTTCATATTTCCCGAAAAACTTAAGGAAAGAACTTTTTGATATTTCAAAATAACGCACGGTAAGAACAAATAATTATTAAGTATAAAAAGAATACGATATATATATAGAAATTAGAATGAAACAAAAAATAAATAAACGAAAAGGAGAACAACTAACAATGCTTTTTTGAAGATGAATATTCAATGGTGTTGATATTTGAATATAACACATGAAATAATATAAGTAAAAAGAAGGAGAGTTAATTGAAATGATGTGCTCGCGAAAGTATTACGAAATAATACTATCTAGGAGTAACCAAAATAGAATGCAATAGATTTTCTTATGATTCTATGAAAGTTTGGATTGCCAAAAGCAAGAAAAGTTGCGAGAAAAAACTCTCTAAAACAAAAATCACGCCCCAGAGATTATAAGACATCAGTATTATAATTATCTTTTAAGTAATGACTTTCATTTAGTTCAGATACATACTTCAAGTCCCTTTTCTGAAAAGTTTTCGTTCTCGGTAAATTTTTATTTATTTGATCAAGTAGGAAATGTAGTTAAATATTTTGATTTAACGCAAATTAAACTAATATATATTTATTAATTAATCATACGTTAGTTAAGATCTACTTTGTAGATCATTTATTTGATTATTAACTATTGGTAAAACTTTTTATTTTATTGCTACAATTCCTGTTAGTTACATAAACTAAATCAGTGGCACGATAACCCTTATGGGGCCAAGGCTTACAGTGTCCATATTTGTTTTTATGACGAAGACCTTGAGGTGCGATGTATATGTTCCGGTTAGTCTTAACGCAAAACCTCCAGTGTATAGTTTCCAGGCATGTTTGGTACGTAGTTTTATCAAGCCAATGAAGGGATAAAAGGTTAAGTGATTTGCCCAACCCGAGAATTGAACCTTGGAGATGTATTTTGGGAGCACGAAGCGCTATTACCTCAATTGTCTTCGTTAATTGCATAATTTATTAGGTTGGTGCGTATGAAATGTCGGATTCTCTTTACATGCGGACGTTTTCCTCTCTGTTTTCGTTATACTTTTGTATTTGGCATAACCTCATTCATACTCGTATTGTCCATTGCCAGAGACTCATTTCAGCAAAATAGGTTTTCTCGAAGGTCTTCCCTTTTTTATTTCTTTTGAGTTTATTGCCGATATGAATTCTGCCGACATTCGCGTCATTTTCTTATATGAGTACAAACTTGGTAATAGTGCTGCAAAAGCTGCACGCAACATAAACCAAGCGTTTGGGGAGAATACGGTTAACGATCGGAAAGTGCAGCGTTGGTTCGAAAAATTTCGGACTGGCGATTTTTCACTGCAAAATGAGCCGCGCGGAAGACCCAAAACGTCTGTGAAGAATGATGACCTGAAGGCTCTAGTGGAAGCGGATCCAGCCGTATCCACGAGGGAACTTGCTATCAGGATGAAAGTTGACCATACAACGATATTGAGACACCTTTCTGAGATTGGCAAGGTTAAGAAGATGGACAAGTGGGTACCGCACGCACTGACAGAGCGAAATAAGCTGGATCGGTTAAACGTATGCTCATCATTGCAGCATCCACCCTATTCACCGGATCTCTCGCCGACCGATTTTCATTTTTTCAAGCATTTAGAGCTGTTTTTAAGGGGCAAACACTATGAAAATGAAGACAGTCTAAAAAACTCGATATCAGAGTTTATTAATTCTAAAGACCAAAATTTTTTAAGACAGGCATCTACGCTTTAAAATCTCGTTGGGAGAAGTGTATTGAAGCGAATGGAGCATACTTTGATTGAATAAACAGCTTTTGAAGAAAGATATGCAGTTTTATACAATCACTTAAGAATCCGACATTTCATACGCACCAACCTAATAGAAACAGTCTTTGTTTTTGTATTCATACTTTACAGAAATTAATTAAGGTAATAAAATAAAAAGGTACCACTTACAAAAAAACTACAGGATGGAAAAACAATTTATATAAAAATCATCGTACTTACGGAAGACATGTCTCAAGACTTTGACGATATTGAAAAAAAGGTTCCATTTATTCCTTAGAGTTATTTTCATAACTACGTTGAATGTTTTTAGAAATATATATCATTTTTTCTAGTCTAAGTACTCTTAGATTTGATTAATTCAGCTCTCTGATTTTGGACTCTTGAAAATTCAATAGATCCAAAATGGCCTTGAATTTTGAGCAGTCTGTTTCATATTCCCTTTCATTTCCTTTTTCAGGTCTTCACATCTGCCTTTTTTGAAACAGTCTCTTCTCTCTCGAATCGCCGATTATCTTCAATCCTGTTCTTATGTTCTCCAGATCCGGTTTCTACAAGCCAACACTAGGGCAATCCACTTCGAGAATAGGGATGGGGGATAATTGAGCATAGAATTTTAGGGAGAGTGAAATATAAATCAGGGAAAAACTGGGTAATTTACCAAAAAATATCCAGCCAGTGAATACAACAATAATTAAAGATGAATCAAACTTATTGGACTGCTGTCATGTAATCCATTTGATATTGTATAAGTTTACCGCAAAAATATTAATAAAAAAAAGAGCCATTGCTTATTTATAGCCTTTTTCAAAAGCAGTAGAAATTTATAGTGTAATCTTTCAAAATAAATTTCAAATGCTTTTGAAAGAGACTATAAAGCAAAAATAAACAGATGATAAAAGATCAAAGATGAAACTATGAATAATATATTAAAATTTATAAACTAAAAAGAAAATAAAAGTGCACATACAAATTCCTAAATGGTAAACATTTATTTGAAGTGATAATAAATATTTATCGCTTTCGAAGATTAACATAAATTTTCAAATCAAAAAAGCTAAGTAGTAAAAAATATTATTATTTTTTTAAAAAAAGAAAAAAGCACAAAAAATCAAATGGGCATGCAAAAAATAAAAACAAAATAAATGGTGGTAAAATTTTTAAATATTATATTACAATGTCTAACAATCAATTTTTTTAAACGATAACTTTGTTATCTAATCTAATTTAGGTTTATAATTAAAATATATTTATAATTCAAAATAAAAGTGCAACATTTAGTAAAAAATACAATCGAAGGAACCGTTTTTCTTAGTAATGAGTTTCATTAAACCACTAAGTACAATAGTTCCTTTATAAAAGACCAATTTCATGTGCAAAATTTAAAAATCAATTGCCTTTCGTTCACTTGCATGATTTTTTTTAAAAAAGAAATTATTAAATTCTTAATGCCTATCAAGAACTTCATATTTCCTGAAAAACTTAAAGAAAGAACTTTTTGATATTTCAAAATAACGCACGGTAAGAACAAATAATTATTAAGTATAAAAAGAATACTATATATATATATAGAAATTAGAATGAAACAAAAAATAAATAAACGAAAAGGAGAACAACTAACAATGCTTTTTTGAAGATGAATATTCAATGGTGTTGATATTTGAATATAACACATGAAATAATATAAATAAAAAGAAGGAGAGTTAATTGAAATGATGTGCTCGCGAAAGTATTACGAAATAATACTATCTAGGAGTAACCAAAATAGAATGCAGTAGATTTTCTTATGATTCTATGAAAGTTTGGATTGCCAAAAGCAAGAAAAGTTGCGAAAAAAACTCTCTAAAACAATAATCACGCCCCAGAGATTATAAGACATCAGTATTATAATTATGTTTTAAGTAATGACTTTCATTTAGTTCAGATACATACTTCAAGTCCCTTTTCTGAAAAGTTTTCGTTCTCGGTAAATTTTTATTTATTGGATCAAGTAGGAAATGTAGTCAAATATTTTGATTTAACGCAAATTAAACTAATATATATTTATTAATTAATCATACGTTAGTTAAGATCTACTTTGTATATCATTTATTTGATTATTAACTATTCGTAAAACTTTTTATTTTATTGCTACAATTCCTGTTAGTTACATAAACTAAATCAGTGACACGATAACCCTTATGGGGCCAAGGCTTACAGTGTCCATATTTGTTTTTATGACGAGGACCTTGAGGTGCGATGTATATGTTCCGGTTAGTCTTAACGCAAAACCTCCAGTGTATAGTTTCCAGGCATGTTTGGTACGTAGTTTTATCAAGCCAATGAAGGGATAAAAGGTTAAGTGATTTGCCCAACCCGAGAATTGAACCTTGGAGATGTATTTTGGGAGCACGAAGCGCTATTACCTCAATTGTCTTCGTTAATTGCATAATTTATTAGGTTGGTGCGTATGAAATGTCGGATTCTCTTTACATGCGGACGTTTTCCTCTCTGTTTTCGTTATACTTTTGTATTTGGCATAACCTCATTCATACTCGTATTGTCCATTGCCAGAGACTCATTTCAGCAAAATAGGTTTTCTCGAAGGTCTTCCCTTTTTTATTTCTTTTGAGTTTATTGCCGATATGAATTCTGCCGACATTCGCGTCATTTTCTTATATGAGTACAAACTTGGTAATAGTGCTGCAAAAGCTGCACGCAACATAAACCAAGCGTTTGGGGAGAATACGGTTAACGATCGGAAAGTGCAGCGTTGGTTCGAAAAATTTCGGACTGGCGATTTTTCACTGCAAAATGAGCCGCGCGGAAGACCCAAAACGTCTGTGAAGAATGATGACCTGAAGGCTCTAGTGGAAGCGGATCCAGCCGTATCCACGAGGGAACTTGCTATCAGGATGAAAGTTGACCATACAACGATATTGAGACACCTTTCTGAGATTGGCAAGGTTAAGAAGATGGACAAGTGGGTACCGCACGCACTGACAGAGCGAAATAAGCTGGATCGGTTAAACGTATGCTCATCATTGCAGCATCCACCCTATTCACCGGATCTCTCGCCGACCGATTTTCATTTTTTCAAGCATTTAGAGCTGTTTTTAAGGGGCAAACACTATGAAAATGAAGACAGTCTAAAAAACTCGATATCAGAGTTTATTAATTCTAAAGACCAAAATTTTTTAAGACAGGCATCTACGCTTTAAAATCTCGTTGGGAGAAGTGTATTGAAGCGAATGGAGCATACTTTGATTGAATAAACAGCTTTTGAAGAAAGATATGCAGTTTTATACAATCACTTAAGAATCCGACATTTCATACGCACCAACCTAATAGAAACAGTCTTTGTTTTTGTATTCATACTTTACAGAAATTAATTAAGGTAATAAAATAAAAGGTACCACTTACAAAAAAAAACTACAGGATGGAAAAACAATTTATATGAAAATCTTCGACTTACGGAAGACATGTCTCAAGACTTTGACGATATTGAAAAAAAGGTTTCATTTATTCCTTAGAGTTATTTTCATAACTACGTTGAATGTTTTTAGAAATATATATCATTTTTTCTAGTCTAAGTACTCTTAGATTTGATTAATTCAGCTCTCTGATTTTGGACTCTTGAAAATTCAATAGATCCAAATCGGGCTTGAATTTTGAGCAGTCTGTTTCATATTCCCTTTCATTTCCTTTTTCAGGTCTTCACATCTGCCTTTTTTGAAACAGTCTCTTCTCTCTCGAATCGCCGATTATCTTCAATCCTGTTCTTATGTTCTCCAGATCCGGTTTCTACAAGCCAACACTAGGGCAATCCACTTCGAGAATAGGGATGGGGGATAATTGAGCATAGAATTTTAGGGAGAGTGAAATATATAAAAAGACTTTCAATCAGGGAAAAACTGGGTAATTTACCAAAAAATATCCAGCCAGTGAATACAACAATACTTAAAAATGAATCAAACTTATTGGACTGCTGTCATGTAATCCATTTGATATTGTATAAGTTTACCGCAAAAATATTAATAAAAAAAAGAGCCATTGCTTATTTATAGCCTTTTTCAAAAGCAGTAGAAATTTATAGTGTAATCTTTCAAAATAAATTTCAAATGCTTTTGAAAGAGACTATAAAGCAAAAATAAACAGATGATAAAAGATCAAAGATGAAACTATAAATAATATATTAAAATTCATAAACTAAAAAGAAAATAAAAGTGCACATACAAATTCCTAAATGGTAAACATTTATTTGAAGTGATAATAAATATTTATCACTTTCGAAGATTAACATAAATTTTCAAATCAAAAAAGCTAAGTAGTAAAAAATATTATTATTTTTTTAATAAAAGAAAAAAGCACAAAAAATCAAATGGGCATGCAAAAAATAAAAACAAAATAAATGGTGGTAAAATTTTTAAATATTATAGTACAATGTCTAACAATCAATTTATTTAAACGATAACTTTGTTATCTAACCTAATTTAGGTTTATAATTAAAATATATTTATAATTCAAAATAAAAATGCTACATTTAGTAAAAAATACAATCGAAGGAACAGTTTTTCTTAGTAATGAGTTTCATTAAACCACTAAGTCCAATAGTTCCTTTATAAAAGACCAATTTCATGTGCAAAATTTAAAAATCAATTGCCTTTCGTTCACTTGCACGATTTTTTTTAAAAAAAGAAATTATTAAATTCTTAATGCCTATCAAGAATTTCATATTTCCCGAAAAACTTAACGAAAGAACTTTTTGATATTTCAAAATCACGGTAAGAACAAATAATTATTAAGTATAAAAAGAATACGATATATATAGAAATTAGAATGAAACAAAAAATAAATAAACGAAAAGGAGAACAACTAACAATGCTTTTTTGAAGATGAATATTCAATGGTGTTGATATTTGAATATAACACATGAAATAATATAAATAAAAAGAAGGAGAGTTAATTGAAATGATGTGCTCGCGAAAGTATTACGAAATAATACTATCTAGGAGTAACCAAAATAGAATGCAGTCGATTTTCTTATGATTCTATGAGAAAGTTTGGATTGCCAAAAGCAAGAAAAGTTGCGAAAAAAAACTCTCTAAAACAAAAATCACGCCCCAGAGGTTATAAGACATCAGTATTATAATTATCTTTTAAGTAATGACTTTCATTTAGTTCAGATACATACTTCAAGTCCCTTTTCTGAAAAGTTTTCGTTCTCGGTAAATTTTTATTTATTTGATCAAGTAGGAAATGTAGTTAAATATTTTGATTTAACGCAAATTAAACTAATATATATTTATTAATTAATCATACGTTAGTTAAGATCTACTTTGTATATCATTTATTTGATTATTAACTGTTCTTAAAACGTTTTTATTTTATTGCTACAATTCCTGTTAGTTACATAAACTAAATCAGTGGCACGATAACCCTTATGGGGCCAAGGCTTACAGTGTCCATATTTGTTTTTATGACGAGGACCTTGAGGTGCGATGTATATGTTCCGGTTAGGCTTAACGCAAAACCTCCAGTGTATAGTTTCCAGGCATGTTTGGTACGTAGTTTTATCAAGCCAATGAAGGGATAAAAGGTTAAGTGATTTGCCCAACCCGAGAATTGAACCTTGGAGATGTATTTTGGGAGCACGAAGCGCTATTACCTCAATTGTCTTCGTTAATTGCATAATTTATTAGGTTGGTGCGTATGAAATGTCGGATTCTCTTTACATGCGGACGTTTTCCTCCCTGTTTTCGTTATACTTTTGTATTTGGCATAATCTCATTCATACTCGTATTGTCCATTGCCAGAGACTCATTTCAGCAAAATAGGTTTTCTCGAAGGTCTTCCCTTTTTTATTTCTTTTGAGTTTATTGCCGATATGAATTCTGCCGACATTCGCGTCATTTTCTTATATGAGTACAAACTTGGTAATAGTGCTGCAAAAGCTGCACGCAACATAAACCAAGCGTTTGGGGAGAATACGGTTAACGATCGGAAAGTGCAGCGTTGGTTCGAAAAATTTCGGATTGGCGATTTTTCACTGCAAAATGAGCCGCGCGGAAGACCCAAAACGTCTGTGAAGAATGATGACCTGAAGGCTCTAGTGGAAGCGGATCCAGCCGTATCCACGAGGGAACTTGCTATCAGGATGAAAGTTGACCATACAACGATATTGAGACACCTTTCTGAGATTGGCAAGGTTAAGAAGATGGACAAGTGGGTACCGCACGCACTGACAGAGCGAAATAAGCTGGATCGGTTAAACGTATGCTCATCATTGCAGCATCCACCCTATTCACCGGATCTCTCGCCGACCGATTTTCATTTTTTCAAGCATTTAGAGCTGTTTTTAAGGGGCAAACACTATGAAAATGAAGACAGTCTAAAAAACTCGATATCAGAGTTTATTAATTCTAAAGACCAAAATTTTTTTAAGACAGGCATCTACGCTTTAAAATCTCGTTGGGAGAAGTGTATTGAAGCGAATGGAGCATACTTTGATTGAATAAACAACTTTTGAAGAAAGATATGCAGTTTTATACAATCACTTAAGAATCCGACATTTCATACGCACCAACCTAATACATTAAATTAATCTATTAGCATCACAATTGACACCATTTTATGGCAAACATCATAATCGGAACAAAATTTGTCTTGGTAAGTTTTTTTTCTTCTTTTTTTTAAACTATAAAGTGGTTGTTACTTTCATTACAGTAGATATCCTGAGTACGTCACTTTATTACGATTCTCATTGGTTTAAAATATCCATGAAGTCCGTTAACATTTCATCTACGCTACATTGGTATTGAGACGATGCTGTAAATCCGACTTGTTGACGCGAATTTGTTCCCAGCCTTGAAATCATATTCTTCAACCGGCAGCAAACAAAGCGAAGTTCACCATCGCATAGTTGAGAACATTGTCAAAGTTCATTTTTTTAATATAACGATTTATTTTATAAGGACCCAAAAATCTAAAGGACCAAAGCAAGAGAAGCCGTTTTTTTATTTAAACCATTAACACATGGACATAATATAAAGCAGAAAAAACAAAATGTAAAAGAATAGACAAAACAGTCGGGATAATGTGACATCATCGTTATCATACGTCAGAAGCCATATGACATTATACAACACCGCAGTCAAGACGAAATTTGTTTTGGGGAAAAGTTTTTCTTCGTCCAGAAATATGAAAATGTTGTATTCTATTTTAGCTTGTTTCTTAATATCAACTTGCTAAATCCGGCTTGAAATTCCCAAACACACCTTACATCATGGGATCCCAAACTTTTTTCTCATGGACCACTTTCAAAGTTTTACTATTTTCGGTAACCCCCTGCTGCTACATTTCTACTATATTCCCAAAACTTCTAAAAATATCTCCCTAAATTGGGGGTGTTAGGAAGAAAAAAGTAGCACATTTTCTTGCGTCCTATTTATTAAAATAATAGTACTTTTGGTTATGTAAAATTATAATCTCATTTATTATTACATACAATCAACAATTGACAAAAAATCAATAATGAACTCTGAAATGTAAATCAACAATAAAAAGTAGTCATACTTTTAATAAGACGGATGTACTTGATGAATTGACAGCAAATTATCAATATTTGGCTTCAGTTTTGTAAGAAGTAATCTCAAATCTCCCCGTTCCGTGATATTCAATCTGTTCCTTTTTTTTTGTTAACAGGTTGGTAACGGCACTAAAATTTCTTTCGACAAGATATGACGAGGGAAACGCTATCAAAAATTTTCTAGCAATTTCCCACAGCCCAGGATATTTTTCTGGGATTTCTGCCTGCAGCCAAAATGTTTGATAGCCTTTTTTAAATTTCACCTTCAGTTCCTGAGCTCAAGTAGCTCCTTTTGTAATATCACATTTGCCTTTCTGTTTCATCAAATGGGTTTATGAGATATGCTGGTATTTCCATTGTCAGAATATCTTCAAATCTATTTTTGAACTCATCCTCGGGGTATATTAATGTTTCGAATATTTTTGAGTACCTAGCTAGTGAATAATTGTACCTGCCTACGTTGATAGGTAAATACAAGACAAAATTTTTGTTCTTTACTATGAAAACCAGAAAAATTTTCGTGAACCCCCACTTATAACTTGTGAACCCCTGTTCTCTTTACACGTCTACTTGGACCACTGTGTGGTCTTCTAATTACCCCTGGGGGTCCACCTGGACCACTTTGGGAACCTATGATATAGAATAATGAAAATAATGGAATGCTTGAAATAAGCTTAAAAAAGAATGGAGGATTTTTCAAAATCTCATGTAGAGATGAGTGGTAAACTTAAGGACTATTATATTGATAGCTAAAGTGCTCATCAGCTCGGATTTAAATTATATAAAATTAATTACAAACAAGGGACTGTTAAATTATTACATGTCACTCTTCTTGATGTGTAATTTTTTTGTAGCATTCACTATCTCAATAAAATTTGTTTTATCACTAACACAATTTAACATTTTTTTAAAATGTAATTTTATTCCAAAGAATTGTGCAGAATTAAAATATAAATTTCATTGGTATTGATTAGTTTATGCAATTCTCACGAGAAGAAAATTGACTTCCAATTTTTGTGAAAGATGTTTATAATCAAATAAACTAATAGAAATACGTTGAAAGAAAAGTTTCTATAAATATTTATTACAAAATTATTTTGTAATTAAAATTATAATTATTTATCATCTTTTATTGCTTATAAATATTAGTCACAAATTGTATTATTTATATGTGTCGCAATTTTCTTAAAATTTCTTTCAAATCCATTTAACAAATTATTGATTTTGTTTTGATGGACATTAAAGAGAATAATTTGAAATAATAATTTTTGAAAATATTAAAAAATATCTTCAAAAATATATTTAAAAATATTCTCATATATTTGATTGATCTAATCTGAAGATATTAATGCATTGAATTTTTATTTTACTTCAGTAAGCGATTTAATTTATTATTTTTGGATATTATTTAGTACAATTCCGCAGGTCAAATTAGGCTGTGGTTTTATTTTTATCTTTTCATTTGTTTGTGATGGTATTTTTCTTTCCCAACATGAATATTATTTACATCGGAAAGAAAAAACTGCTGATATACCATTTATAGACTGTTGTCTTGTGTAAGCTAGGCTAGGATTATGGGGTAAGCTGCTTCCCTTTTCCAATTAAACCATATTTTGGTGTGGAGTCGGACTTCCTCGGTACACACATGCTATAGGGACCCGTTTATAGGGTAGGCAACCATTCACAACCTGTTGATACAAGGAAAGGACAAAGACAGGGGAGATAGAGAGAGAAAGTACATCCATGCCCGAACCAAACACAGGACTTCCCTATCAGCAGTCAGACACGATGACCACAAGACAAGTTGGGCGGCTACCTTTTGTATTGATTATTAATATGGGATTTTTGATATCACTAATAAAAGTCGAATCATTTTTATATTTCATTTCAGTTCTCAAAAAATTAGATTCATTAAAATTCCTTTTCATGTTTCTTATTCAAAGTCATAAAATGTTTCTTATTTAAGTACATAAATGTTTTGATTTCTTATTAAAATGCATCTAATATTTAGATAAAGTAATCTATTGAACATAAATTTCTTGAATGCAAATTTCCTACAATGGATTGGGAATTTTCAGTCCAAAATTAATTATCTTAGTAAAAAACAATAAAAAATAGGAAAAATGTTTACAGATTATGAAAGAATGGATATATTTTAAAATACCAGTATTTCTTTAAAATTTCAAATTTAAGTAATATATTATCATATTCGTACAGCACTTATGAAATATTTTCTTAATTGTTTAAATTTAACGATCAGATTTTAAAAAGAAAATTAAATTATATTTTATTTTCGCAATTTTATTATTTAAGAATCTCTCCTCTTTGAGTTTCACTCTATATAAATGTTATTAACAACATTCTAAATAAATATTTAATTAACTTGTCTCAATGCTTTTTGCACAATTCGTATTCAGAGTATAAGAAATGCAAATTTATTTTTTTTATATACTTAAGAAAATATTTAATTTTTCTTATTAAAAAAATTCCAGATTATTTATTTTTTTAAAAAATTATTTTTTTAACATAAATAAACTTTTTTTTAAAAATAATACAAAATTTTGTAACTTAACAAATTAAAAAAATTTTGATATTTTATTTTCGAAATCTAATGTGTTAAGAAAATTTTATAAACGAAATTGTCAGATATCAGAATGATATCTGAAAATTTCGTGAATGCAAATAATGATTAAAATTTTATGAATTTATGTAGCATACAAGTTAACTGTGTGACTAATATAAAAATATAGTAAATTAAAATTAAACTATTGATGAATAATTAATTTTGCAGACTTCAGTTTAGATAATCAGGTCAGACCTTAGTCTAGTTTCTTTTTTATTTCCATACGCATATTTTTATAGCTGCTGTTTAATATAATGAAGTTGTTTAATATATGTGAAGTGTATGAAGAGTAGAAGTAGTATTCATTAGAGTAATTTTCTTCAAGCAACAATGAAAGAACAGTTATAAAAGTAATTATTAGGTTGGGGAAACAGTTCGTAGTAGTTTTACCAATGACTTAAATTTAAACAAAGATCAATAATGATATCAATAAGTTAAACAATTATATATTCGCCATTGTGTGCTGTTTACAACCTCTTCCCACCTCTTGACCCATTTCTTGATGCCGTCCCGCCAAAAATCTCCTGGTCTGGTGTCAAAGAAATTGTTTAGCCAGTTTTTAAGAACTTCTTGGTGCACTGGGAAATGCTCGAAAAGAATGCCAAAGTCAATAAGGAGCTCAACATTGCACAGTTACACCGTGTGAATGAGGCTATTCGACTGAAAAGACCTGATCGCGACATGGTCAAATCATACTCCTTCACGACAACGCAGAGCCCATGTTGCGCAAGTCGTCAAAACAGCACTCCAAGAGCTAAAATGGGAGGTTTAACAGCATCCGCTGTATTCTCCGAACTTTGCAACGACCGATTACCATCTTTTCCGCTCCTAATCAAACCATATGAAAAGCGTTACCTTCGATAACAAAGAGGTCCTTAAGAACTGGCTCAACAACTTCTTTTATATCAGACTAGACGAATTTTGGCTTAACGGCATCAACAAATGGGTCGAGAGGTGGGAAGAGATTGTAAACAGCAACAGTGAATATATAATTGATTAACTTATTGATATAATTATTTTTTGTTTAAATAAAAGTCTTTGGTAAAAACGGCACGAACTTATTCCCCAACCTAATACAAAATGTTAAAATCTTGCCAAACAAAAGATTAAAGAATGTTTTATCCTGTCTTTATTATAATCAGACTGAAAATGCAATTGTAGAATTAAATATTAGTCGAAGTTAGTGGCAAAGCTATCAGAAAATGTGCAAATATATTTCACAAACTTATTTAAAAATTAGAAAACTAGGCATGATAATCCTTGAGATTGTGTTAGCAATTATTTTTAGCCAAATATATTGATTCAAATTTAATGATAGAAAATTATGAAATTCTTCTACTCTCAATCATTTTAAAATTTTACTCCTGTTTATTCCTTTCTAGAAGGAAAGTTTCAATTAGAAAAATGAAAAATTGAACCTTTAATAATTATTTACAGTGAAACGACCATTTATAAAAATAATTTAATAATAAGATCTTGATGAGATTTAACTCTAAAATTAGTATTTTCATGCTAAAATATAAAACATAATGATAAATATTCGTTAAATTGTTTCAATAAATATGATGAAATTATGAATACATATTTGATGTTTAACTTTTAATGTTTTCTTAACATTCAGGTAGAAATCATTTCCTAAATTTGATTAAAATAGGAATTGTAAGTTTGCCTATTTGTCATGACTAACACAGCTATATATTATAATATTTTCAGGTAGAAACATTGTTTTTTAAGACGTTAAGTAACTATCAAGACATGAGATAAACCAATAAACTCTTGATAATTTCTTTCAGTTAAATCTTCAAAACACGCAAAAAATTTGTTGTTGTTGACACTTGGACAAGCCAAGCTCGCTCTTGCCTTTGGCAGTGCGAATTAAGTCAATAGGGAGCGTCTTTCGTTCAGATCAGAGCACCACGAAGGTGAAAGTACGAATTTGCTCTATTTAAGGTGCCTCGTAATTTTAAACCACGGTCAGGTGACAAGGCCACACCTGAGCTGGCACCCTCCTCTCCACATCCACGCCACACCAGCGGAAGGACGCAACAAATTTTAACTTTTAAATTAAAAACATTTAACTGTCCATATAGTACAATGATATATTTAGGCCAGACAATGATACATGAAGTAGGACAATAACCTTTAGTGATAAAATAGATGCAACAGTTTTTCTTCTACACACACACACACACACACACACACACACACACACACACACACACACACACACACACACACACACACACACACACACACACACACACACACACACACACACACACACACACACACACACACACACACACACACACACACACACACACACACACACACACAGTTACTTATATTATTCCAAATATTTAAATTTTACTAACATCATGGTTAAACACTCACCGGGAGTTCATAATTTACACTAGGTATCATAATCATTGTTTAAAGTTGTAAAATAGGTTGTACCACACTAAAAAGAACAACTAGCTGGTAAAATAAGTACTAGGTACTAGGCCGGCTTATATTTTGAGGGCTTCGAAAACCTGGTAGATCATTCATTCAGCGTGGCTTCCTTCATTTGGACTCGTATTACAGGGAGTATATCTCTTCTTCTCCCCTCTAAAAACTAACGGGATTTAATTATTTCGAATTTTCGATTTTACTGTTCATAGATTCCAATAGAACGTCAGACTTGAATAACCAACATAGTCCAATTCTTTTAGTGGCGTGTGTTTCAGCCTTTTTCTTGCACAACTCCTTCTGCATCTTTCCCTCACTCTCTTCCTGAAAAACCGGTTTCCTACGTTATGGAACCGGTTTTCCTACGTTAGGGCATCCCACTTCGTCAAAATGGGAGGATGGGGAATCGAATTAAATAAAAGAAAGGACTTCCAGCCAGGGGAAAAATGGGAAAG
The DNA here is from genome assembly GCA_037975125.1 of Latrodectus hesperus. NCBI lineage: Eukaryota > Metazoa > Arthropoda > Arachnida > Araneae > Theridiidae > Latrodectus > Latrodectus hesperus. Next base: position 6,864,932 of record CM075852.1, on the reverse strand, counting down.
TTAATTAATTTATAAAAATTATTCAGCCAGTGAATACAACAATCTGGACTAAGTGCATCATTGTACTATATGCTGTTAATTGCTTTTAATATGTACAACTCACTGTAAAAAGTAACTATGTCAATGTAATAGTCTTAAAGACATTGTTCATACATTTTTCGGAACTATGTTATGTTTACAATTTTCAAATACTCTATGAAATGTTTACAATTTTCAAATACTCTATGAAATGTTTACAATTTTTACTAAAAGTTTACTTACATTTATAGTTTTTTTTATTCATATTTAATTTTTTACTAAAAGTTTTCCTTCATTTATGCGTTCTGTTTTAATATCTTTTCACGAATATATATTCATACACATAAGTTATTATTTCTAACAATTTAAAAAATAAATTCTGTTACATGGAAAATAAATATGTTTTAAGAATAATATACTATATCTCCTGCCAAAGGAAAGTATTTTGTATTCTGTATATTGTTAAGACATTCTAAAATTACTTTTTAAAAGGAAAATAGAATTTTTATGTTGAAAATATTATTGAATATTAAAAGGCTACATTTTCTTCTGTTGCACATAACAAGGCTGTTTATCAAAAATTGTATCGCATGTATAAAACGAAAAGACTTTCCATATCATGATTGCAAAAGAAGCCTCTGATATGGATAAGTTTGTGATTTATCGATTATATCGAACGGTTTGTAGTTTGAATACTCAAACAAAGAGTATCGAAAAAGGCTCGAGACAGGATAAGAATGGGAGTAGTCGATAAGAGAACCCTTTCCTGCAAACACGAATTTTCTTCTATGCATCGATTTCTTTTCTTATCATAGTCTAAGATTTGGAAAATTTGCTTAAGTTGTTGAGCCCAAGAAAGCGATCTTGCTTTGATTGCTACACGTATATATATATTTTTTTCGTTTCTTTCAATATCATTCCTAATGTGTTCCCAAATATAGAATGTACTAATTGGTACATCGACATCGTAACTGCTAATCAAGAAATAATGTATAATAAGGCAATACCGTTAAAATAAATTGTTATTTGAACATTACTTAGTTCATAATTAACCTATCGTTCTCTTTCATAAAGTAATTTGTTTCATTCCTATCTTAATTAAGTACCTTCGAAGTTATTGAAATTGCGAGTCTAACTTTGTATTGTTTCAGAACTTCAGAGCTAAAATTAATTTGTCACGTGTAGCTGTGAAATTAGTGAATAAAAATTGGCATCATCCCAATAATAAATTTACCTATTTTGCTACAAAAGAATTAATTAACAAGTATTACCATTTGCCCATGGAATTGTGCTTAATCATGTACATGATGTGCAGTTTATATTTAAATATCAGGGTTGATATTATTATTGACATTTAAACATTGTGTAGGATTCTCGAGAACGGATTTTAAAATAAAAAAAAAAATAAAAAAATTAAAAAAAAAACACCTTGTGAACTTAAATTTACAATCATTTAATTGATATTTTATATTCTCGAGATCGGATTTTTAAATAAAAAAAAATAAAAAAAAAAAAACACCTTGTGAACTTAAATTTACAATCATTTAATTGATATTTTATATAAGATAAATGTGAACATACTTTTCGTGCACTCGGGAAAGAAATAATTTATATAACTTATTTTGTTGAATTCGTTTACGATTGCATTAAATTATTTCATGGTAATTAAATCAATTAGTTATATACAATAAGTTTTTAACTATGCAAAATGTATATTAAAAGCCACTACACATAAAAGAAATATCAAAAAATGTAAAGATAAATGTTTTAAACACAATTATAATGGCATCTATTGCCTTGCATTTAACTCATTAGCCCCTCATGGTGGACAAAGCTACAAGTTTTTTCCATTCTTTCTGGTCCAGGGCAGCTTTTCTGGTCAATCTCCAGCTGCCCCTCAATTTTTTTCATTTATGATCATCCACCTAAAAGTTATTTTAGGTCGGCCTCTTTTCCATCAGATGCCGAAGTAAGCGACATTCTTGTGGGATCAGTTGATTTCAATCTCAAGACATGTCCAATCCATCGACAACGTCTCTTTTTAAAGTGGTCATTTGTAATAGGACAAAATTTAAGTTTTTCATATAAACCATTGATAATGGTAGCTTTTAATGATTCAAACAATCTAAAGAAAGTTGTCTAAGTTTTTCGAAATAAAAAATTCGATAAGAATATAAATGAAAATGATTAGCATTTTTTTTGTGTAAATTGCCCAGCAATAATGGATGACCAGTGATTTTTTTATATTATCTGTTTGACTTTCATTCTGAGAAAGGTAATACGAATAACTAGATATTTATCCGTGAGAAATAATGCTTTTATTGTTTCAGAGTAATATTAAGATTCAGGAGTTGACTCAGTATGTTTATTGAATAATTCAGAAGCTCTAATTATTCAACTATTATTTGGTTTGAAGGAAGAAAATACTATTCAATTATCTAATGCGATGGCTATACTTAGCGCTATATAAAATTTTTAATCTATATTCAGTTTAAATGCTAGTGTTTAAATAGACATATCTTAAATAGATGGTTTAATTCATGAGCAAGTCAAAAAGTAATTTTTATTATTAAAGCATGTATTATATACTCACTATTATATACATATATATATATATAATATACATACATACATATATATACATACATACCTATATATACATACATATATATATATATATATATATATATATATATATATATATATATATATATATATATATATATATATATATATATACATATATATACATACATACATACATATATATACATACATACATATATATACATACATACATACATACATACATATATATATATATATATATATATATATATATATATATATATATATATATATATATATATATATATATATATATATATATATATATATAAGTCCGGTGGCTTAGTGGTAGTGTTTCACACACCCTAGGCACAGGTCCGAGGTTAGATCCTCTGGCTGGGCAAGGTCGACTCAGCCTTTCATCCCTTCTGTGGGTCTATAAACTGAGTAACAAGCATGCTTGGGAACTAAGTACTGTGGGGGTTTTGCACTAGGCTGTCCACCTAATCGGGACATGCTTCGTAACCCAGGGCCTTTCGATCACGAGCACCACAAAGATGGGCACTGTAGGCATTTGGCCCACATGGGCTGTTGTGCCACAGATCCATCTATCTATCTATACCCTTACGATAAAACCATAAAAATGTAGAAATTTGTTTTTAAGATGTAATTTTTTATGTTAGATATAATTTAGTTACAATAATATATGTTTCAATTTGCATTGTTTAAACAAATAATATTATCTGAAATAATTTTGCTCTATTTGATATAATTCAAAGTATAATATCTCTTTACTTTTGAAAAAAAGAACAAATTTATTCGAATGATAAATCTATTTGAATGAATATACTTTTACGTTTCCTACTTCGGAATAAAAAGGAATTAATTAGCAAAATTAGTTAGAAGTTTGGATTGAAAAATATTATATGTTTCAATTCGATAAACCTTTAGAAAACCTATTCAAACCTAAATAAGTTTTTTTGCCGGTAAATAATTTATGCTATTTTTAAACTTAAGAAAAAATTTTGTGCCGAGGTTAATTATTTTTATTTTCTATCCTAATGCCCAGTGTTTGTAATTGCAGCAACAAAAATATTGGAAAACATTTTATTATAATGAGATGAACCATAATTGTATTGATTTCTTTGCTAATATTTTTTCATTCATTTTGTTTCGAGTTAATACTTCAAAAGCTTTTTCTTTTGTTTTTATCAAGGATTAATTTTTGACATTCAGTAATCAGCCAAGCATTTTTTGGCTGAAATTATGAATATGTTATATAGGAAAGGTACTACGGTTAAAAGAAATGACATCAATTTATTCGTGTTATAACAAATAAAATATAGACTTATGAGAAAATATTTATTAAATATTCTTAGATATTGAATATACAACTGTGATCTTTTATCAATATATGAGTGCTTTAGCATTTTATAATTTTTGAATTAATTTTAGGTTGGAATTACATTTTCTAGCTCAATTGTAAAAGAATTAACCAAATTGACCAATATACTTAAATTGATATTAATTTACAAAGAAACACTTTTTTCATTAATTTTGTCACTTAAAAATAACTGGTTGATTTATTTCTTGATTCAAGCGCACTTAGCCATATCACTTAGCTTCATTAATTGTTTGTTAGAGAAAATATTGTTGATAAAGTTGACAACCAACAAACCAAGTTCGAATTTCTATTATTCTGAAATACATTCTGTTCATAAATAATTGTATTAAATATATCATAACTTTACAAGTTGTTAAAGAGTTTTGAATAGTTTTATTAAGTATAATAGTAGGTGAAGTTAGATTACTATCAGAGAAGTTGTTAAAGAAATTCATGAATTTCTGGAAATAAATTTCAGCTTTTGACAAATATTTGAACTTTTTCCAATTAATTTATTCTTCATTAGATATGAGATGTAGGAAGTGATATGAATTGAAATTAAAAATTAAAAGTAAATAATCGAACTTTGATAATTGGCAAAGTACCGAAGTAACAACTGTTAACATGCATAACTGTTTTCGTATTATAGCTTACAAATGGATTTTTTCATGAATACTTTAGTATTCCCTAACTTTTTGTTAAAATAAGATTAAAATTCATGAATAACAATATCTGAAAATCTTCATGATTCTTTTATGAAAATATAAAACATTATTCTTTTAATTATTTTATTATACAAGTAAAAAATAGCAATCTAAATGAGAAAGCTTTGCAGTAATAATAAAATGGAATGCAAGGTTTATTAAAGTTATTTAATTTACCTATGAATAAAAAGTTTATTCTTCGTATTATATTAGTTTTTATGCATTATTTAATTACTTTACTAGTTACAAAAAATAAAATACAATACTGAACGATAAATAAAGGTTTTGTAAAAGTGTGAGTAAAATGAAGAATGCTTCAAAGATTTCTCAAATTTTTGATTTATTATCATAAAGTTTATTCCAGAGCTACTATAATTATTACTTAAAGTCCAAGTTAAAAATTTTCTTGAAATTGTGCATCATAATATGAAATGGGAAATAATATGAATAAATGCTTAAGTGTTGAAATATTTATTATAAATACATTCTGTTCTCTCGAATGAACTTTTTTCTTGGTGGCAAAATTTTCCAATGCACTGAAATAAAAATTGTATTTTTGATGTCCTTTCAATGTACAATGCCTTGGTATTTATTTGATTGGAAAGGACTGAAGCATAATAGGAAAGTTAGATTAGTTCTACTTTTTTTTCTGCTGACAAATAAATATTCCTTTATTGACGCAAATGACGAAGGAAGACGCCATGTATCCGAGTGTAGAAAACGATCGAATTCCGATCTCGTTTACAATGTTATCGAATCTTTGCCACGGCGAAAAATCTTCAAAGGAATAAAATGATGGAGCCAAAAAGGAAGAAAAAGAAAACCCCCACCTTTCACAACAATTTAATGTTTTCGTTTTTCTCCTTCCACCCCTTTTCCAATTTGCATCGTTAATCATTGTAAGAATGAAATAGTGCAACGTGGCCAAGTCATGTGGCAAGAGCCTTCATCTTCTGCAAGTTATCCTCCCTTTTGTAGCCTGGAGTGCACAAAAAAAAGAGATTCATAAAGAAGAAATGTTTTTTTTCTTTTTATAATATTTCTGAATGATTTAAACCCCACTCTCTTTCTTAGCAAAGTCATTTTCGGTTTGTGTATAATAAATTTCCTTTTTATTGAGAAAAATATTTGGCTTCCTTCCAATGGCGACAAGTTTAAGTTTATAAGCAGCTTACATTGATGGAAATTTGAGTTTGCATTAATGTTCTTGTTTGCATTATAATTTCATGAGTTATGGAGTTATAGATGAGGCCAACACGAAATAATCTGGTTTTTCGATTGTGAATTAGATAGGTTAAAGAGGCATTTTGACAAGTCATTTGGTTTTGAGTGATGCTCTTTTCTTAAATGTTTATACTTATTGCTATAATATTATGTTGGTACATCTACTTAACACATTATAAAGTTATGATATTTGTTTCGCTGTATAAATAAAGTAATAATATCAGCGAATGTTTTTTTTAAATATTTGATAAATAGATGACAATGAAATAAACTTTGAATCCATTAAACATTCATTTTTGATGATGCCAAGGTGTAATTATCTTTCCAAGTTCTTTTTAAATAAGAACTCTCATTAAGAGCTATTTTGATTCAATAGATTTTATAATTTACTGTGTATAACACTGTATGCAACATTAAGTATGTAAGACTAATAAGAACTAAATCACTTAAAGGTTAATAAGAATTTTACTATTTACTTTTAAGTATAAATAAAACGAAATTTTTGCACAGATAAAAAAGTACAGTTTTGAATCCATAAAAATTTTACAAATTAAAAATAAATTGTGTTAAATGTTATAAAACGCTTACTTTTAGAAATCCAAACAGGATAATATTTTAAAAGGTTTTTATCAAATAAGAGACCAGAATAAACTTTTTTCTTCGTAACCAATTAATGCCCTGTTCATTATAAAAATTGTACCTGCTGTATAAAAATGTATATAAAAATTTTAAATTGCTTTTGTATTTTTCAAGTTTTTTGTTTAAGAAATATAAGGAAATAATTTCCTTTTTGTTGGAAACCTAGATTACATTTCAGTATAAAGTTTATGCACAGTAAAATAATTTGTTTTTTTGTACAGTCAGCCCTCGATTGCGTTATATTTTATATATATATATATATATATATATATATATATATATATATATATATATATATATATATATATATATATATATATATATATATATATATATATATATATATATATATATATATATATATATATATATATATATATATATATATATATATATATATATATATATATATATATATATATATACATATATATATATATATATATATACACACACATATATATATATATATATATATATATATATATATATATATATATATATGCATATATATATATATATATTGCATTTTCAAATTAACACTTACTACGCATTTTCAATGTATTAAATTAAGTGCTATAATTTATTAATATTTTTCAATATCTAATATTTCATCTGACACTTTTAAAAACATCATTTTACAATTATTAACAAAGCAAATATGCCAAAGAGAATAATATATATAAACTGATTGTTGCGTTACGAATTGATTGCGTGTTTTTTGTTCATTAATAAGTCCTATTGCCTTTAATATTTTATTTTAACAATAACAATTAACAATTTTCATAATAATATTCCATAAAATTAAGTTCCACACCATAATACACTGGTGCCAAGGTGGTCTTCATACGACCGCATCCAAATAGCAACTGAGCTAGATTCCCCATCGGATAGGGAAGATGCGCTTCTCAATTCCCCTATAGGGATTTACTGTGGCTGAGTTGGCACACTGATTCCCTCCATTATTATGGCTCTATTCCCCCTATTATTATAAGGCCTCATTATGGCTTTTGTATAAATGAAAAAGTTTGCTAAAATGCAGATAGGGGTCTAAATTTTTAAGTAAAATGTATCAAAATAATATTGGTTTTTACTTAGAAAGATTTTCTTGTACATAAACTGATATAAAATTATTTTCAAAAAGACTCATTTATAAAAAATGGAGTGGTTTTAAGTATTCAATGACTCAGATTTATCTAACTCGTTAATGATTTTTGAAGCAAATTCTTTCCGATTAATAATTGAATGAAAAGAATTTAATTCCAATTAGATAGATTATATTCAGCAAAATATCTTTTTAAAACTTATATATTTTACTATTAATTGTGTTTTAACTAGTAAAGAGAAAATCACTCCCTTTTTGACAGAAATTCCACTCGAGATTTTTGAGAGCAGATTAGTTCATATGGTCAAAAATTTATTTTGGAGATTTGTATTACAATCAACAATTTTATAACTTAACAAGCCGCTCAACTTGTCTAGTGGTCAGCATGCCTGACTGCGGATAAGGAGGTCCAGGGTTCGAATCTCAGTTCGGGCATGGATGTACTTATTCTCTCTATCTATCCTGCCTTTGTCCTTTCCTTGTATGAATGAGGTGTGAATGATTGCCTACCCTATAAACGGGTATTTATGGCATGTGTGTAGAGCAAAGTCATACTTTCACCTTCATGGTGCTCTGATTAAAACGAAAGACGCTCCCAGTTGACTTAAATTCGCATAGCCAAAGCATAGCGAGCTTGGCTTGTCCAAGTGTCATTAGTATCAACAACAACAACATAACTTAACAAATATTTTTTTCACACATAATTTAGAACTACTGACTAAGAGCTTATAGCCAGTTGTGAATTTAATTGAATTGTCTTTGTTAACTACTATAAACAAAAGGAAATTTTGGACTTAAACTGAAGGATGACAATATCGGCTTCTAAAGGTATTAATTTAAGGTATATTATAAATCAAAATTAGAAAATAATTGTTTCTTGAACTAAAATAAACGTATACATTTTGTGTATATTTTTATTTTAAATTTATAATTCAATTTAACCGTAATCTATTCGTAATCTTTTATAGTATACTCTGCACTGTCAAAAAGTCTTTTGGAATGCCACTGAAATTAACTGAATTGTCATTTTTATACTTCCCAAAACTTTAATCATAGGTAAAAGATTAACTCTTATATAAAAAAGATGGAAGTAAATTCAATCTTATTGATATCAAAACTTTCTCTCAATTAAATACAAATCATTAAGATTTTAAACGCGTTAGTCAAACTAAATACATATCGAATGTTGAAAATCATTCATTTTTTTTAAAGTGAACACTTTTTTTAATAGGAAGGTTAATATACAACGTTTTTGAAGGAGTTTCGAAGCAGTGTGTCTTGAGTAAAAAAAAAAATCATCCCATTTAATAGTATTTCAGAATAAAATTTCTTCTCATTTGACTAACGACACCTATGAGAACAAAATCTAGTGTGAAAAAGAAATTTAAATCAAACACATCAATTTAAATTTTTTCGGAAACAGATTGAATGTTAGTGATCTGGCAATAGTTCTTTCCAAAATTTCGTAACTTTGATTCAAACCTTATAAAGAGGTATTTGCTATTGCTTACTGTCTCCTTAGTTGTAAGCCCTGATCAAATTAGATTTGGTGAGCAAATAACAATACAGCTGAAAATTAATACATTTCAGGTGAAAAGTACTAAAAAATTGGAAATTGGTGGTACTGAAGAGACTATTGAAAAAGAAATGAGAGAGAGATTAAGAAATGTAAACAACTATGTTTTACTTCCAGATTAGCATCAGGTATTCACCAGAAGCATCACTTGTGACTGATATCAATGTGACACTAGATAATGAAGTAACAGATAGGACAAAATATAAATAGTTGCCAAAAAATAGAGCAAAAAAGGAAATAAAGAAACATTATTTTCATACCATCATATGATCATAAAATTTCCTTTCATTTTTCAAAATTAAATAAGGTGATTGAGAAATCATATTCAGAACCTATAATTAATTGATAGTGAATAAAACTGTCATTCAAAAGATTAGATTTAAGTATGAGCATGTAGGATCATTGATTATGGTACTGATTCAGTTAACAGCGCTGTTGTTTCCTAAATAAAATTATTAATTATTCAATAGATTATTTATTATTCAATAGATTTTTTATCAAAGGTATCATAAAATTTATGACAAGTTTGAAACTGGTGAAGCATATAGATAAAGAAATACTGGTTTCAATTTAAAAATAATCATCAAACTTTTGTTCGGATTTGATTGGAGCAAAATTTCGAGGATCCTTCAATGCTTGCTCTGTTCAGAAACGTGTACAAAAAAATCGAATTCTTCCTACAAATAAATAGTTGTCGCAAAACGGAGAGTTCTTTGGAGGTGATAGTTTTAGTGAATTATTAAATATTCGTGCTGCTTTGAGCAGGACTTTACAATCGGCAGAAGATATAACTTTTAACTTTTTTTGCCCTGTGTGTGTAAAATATACTTGGATGATTTCATTAGACGAGTTTAGTATTATTTTAAATGAAAAATTTATATTTTCATGCTCAATTAGATATTTAGACACGCGTAATATTTATAAAAAATAAAATGAGATAAACTCAAATGCAATTGATCTCATTGAAAATATCACACACACTTTCGTATAAACTTCAAAATTCATGTTGCAAGATAAATGTTATTATAGTGATAAGAAAAGATTTTCTTACAAAAAATTATGTTTAATCATTATTATTTTAATTTTGATTTGGTATTTTTACTTCTCGGTATGAGGTTCTAAGTTTTATGGATCATTCTCAATTTAATGAACAAATTATTTAGATATCTTTATCTTTTATAAGATTTATTTTTGTTTAAATGTTTTTGTTTTTTTCATTTTTTAAATATTTTATTTTATTTTTTGTCTTTTTAAAATCAGTTCAAGTTTTGGTTTAATAGTTTAATTTTCTATTTTAAATGTGACAATAGGGTTGATAAAAATTATAAAAAAATAAACACTTACTTGTAAAAAATGAATAATTTAAAATATATATATATATATATATATATATATATATATATATATATATATATATATAGTTAATAGCATATTTTATAAAATACAATGAATATAATGAAATAAAATACAATAAAAATGCCAAATGGAGAATAGTACATTAAAAATATTAAATGGAAAACAATAATACATTGAAAATGTACTATTCTCCATTTGGCATTTTTATTGTATTTTGTTTCATTGTATTTTATAAAATATACTATTAACTATATCTTAGTAATACTATTCTAGCTGCTTTTGCGCTAAATGTATTGCTAAGCATAAATGTTTTTATATATTCTTTTGCTTTTCAGTTCTATATCTAACTTTGCATTATATATATATATATATATATATATATATATATATATATATATATATATATATATATATTTATATTATATATATATATATATATATATAAATTAATTTTGTAACGAATATACAAATATTCAAACTCGCAAATTCCACTTCGATCGCTAGATGGCATCACAAGCATATCGTCTATTGCTGAAGGCACTATTGGTCTGTATTCATATAATAATGTTATTTTGTCATTTGTGTGTCTTATTAAAGCAAAATATTTATTTTGTGTGAAAGACCTTTGATATTTACAAAATACGTTAGAATTCTAACTTTAGATTCCAACAAAAGATAAAAGGAAAATTCTATCCATAATTTTACACATACGAATCATGATTAAATAATTGTTATTCGTTTTTTTGGCATTCCTATTTTTGTTAATTTTCTTTTTTTTTTTAAATATTCACATTGATCCCAGTTTTTTAAACCTTAAAAAATAAACCCAATTTGGAATCTCAATAAAAACATCTTCTATTAAAATATTTTTAAATATATTTTTTATTGGGATTTCCTATTAAAATATACATATATATTTTTAAAATAATAATAATGTAATTTAAGATTTATAAATACTTTAAAAAATGTCTATATTTATTTTAGAATAAAATGCATATTTATGATTTCTTCGTTGTAAATGATTTTTATTGAAATTGCTATAAAATTGTAAAAAAATTTGCAGTCAATGAAAAGAGTCTACAAAACATTACATTTTGCTTAAAATATTAGATAACTTCTAATTTTTTACATTAAATTCCAGTGCATTAGCTAAATTCCTTTGTTTTAACATAATTTATTTGTATTTAATTGCAAATAAAAACTTATCATAATATTTTTTTCTTTTTTACTTAAGTGAAAATTTATGAGGTAGTTTGGATAGTTTTTTTGAAAAGTATAAATTTATTCTTGCATAAATAATCAATTTTGGAGATTCAAGCTCATTTTATGCAATGAATAAATACATAACTTATTTTATTATATTACTCATATAGTTATGAAACAGAACTATTCATTCGTCCTATTTTTCAAACTTACTTCTGATGTTTTTAGTTTTATTATGTTATGCAAAAAGTTCTTTTTTACATCTAGGAATCTAAGATTCTAAGAACCAGTAAAATGGATTTTAAAATTAAAAAAAATAATTGCTAGATCTTAAAATTAATTTTTTTAACAAACGTTTCTCTTATACGTTATACTACCTACGAAACATATGCAAAATATAATATAGGCAGAATATAAAACAATACTTACTTTTATTTTATTGGTGGAAAATCAGGCATAGAGTCAATGCTTGCTAGTTTTTCGTGCTTCTTTAAAATTACATTTTTAAAAAACACATTTTCAGTTTTATCTATGTAATAAAATATTTTGCTATTATTTTTCTAAAACAAGTTCTTCAGTTTTGTGAGCTATTCATCTGTACGTTTAGCAGAACGGTTAGAGTCCCTTATACTGAGGTTGACAAATGATTTTTTTTTCGCTAACCAAATTTTGGCGATCAAATGGAGTTTTTCACTAATTCCATTTGCAAATTAAAGAATTTAAAAGTTAAATTTTCAGAAATTTTTATGCAAAAACTTATGCAAAATAATAAGCTGAATATAAAACAACACTTACTTTTATTTTATTGGTGGAAAATCAGGCATAGAGTCAATGCTTGCTAATTTTTCGTTCTTCTTTAAAATTACATTTTTAAAAAACACATTTTCAGTTTTTATCCATGTAATAAAATATTTTGCTATTATTTTTCTAAAACAAGTTCTTCAGTTTTGTGAGCTATTCATCTGTACGTTTTGCAGAACGGTTAGAGCCCCTTATACTGAGGTTGACGAATGATTTTTTTTTCGCTAACCAAATTTTGGCGATCAAATGCAGTTTTTCACTAATTCCATTTGCAAATTAAAGAATTTAAAAGTTAAATTTTCAGAAATTTTTACTTCCTAACTTTAAACATAAGCCATAAGAATTATTTGAAACATTAAACGGATAAAATAGCAGTATATAAATCATTAATATAGAATATTATTTTATGATACTTTTGGTGTTCTACTTTTGTATTGAAATCGCTTTTTTGGCGAAATCTGTGCTCGCTTATTTTGGTGAAAAAATTCGCGTGCCAAAATGTAATATAATTGCTATTCTAACGGTAAGTAATACGATTTGTGATAGCGGGGAAAGTAATGCATCAGCTCTCCTCTCCAGGTGCCTTAGTAGAAGCACTATGTCATTTTCTTTTTGTTTGATGTCTGAAAGCTCTTTTTCTCTTTCATTTTGCTTTCAATCATTTAATCATCCTTTAGATTTTATGTACAAATTAAATCTGAGAATCCCCATTCAAAAACTGTTAAAGTGAAATTTCAGTTTGCAGTGGGGAATTTTTTAAATTTTTTATTAAACAATTTATTATATAACATAGATTTTAAAAACTCATCTTCACTCAAATGTACTTAGCTTTCTTTAGTTAAAGTGCTTCCTTTAACTAAACCTGCTTTTCAAAATGACATTGATTTTTTTCTTTCTCAGCAACATGATTCCAAGCATAGATTCACAAATGTATTATTGCTCATGGAATAGCAATTTCAAGCCATGATCACATTATGAGCAAATATTGTAATGCACCTGCAAAAGTATCTTACAATGATAGCAGTCGTTATTGTTACTAATGGCACTTGGACAAGCCAAGCTCGCTATGCCGTAACTATGTTTTAATAGTTCGACCGCTATTAAAACATTTTATTTAAGTCGACTTCTCATTAGTTCATCTTAGACCGATCAAATGTGAAGTACAAGTTGATACAACATTTTCCATTCTGTCATGAATTGCACTTGTAGTCACGAAGTATTTGCTTACTTGATTCATTTGGACCACAAAGTATTCCATGGATACATTTTTCAGTTGATGTTGTTGTTACTTATGGCACTTGAAAAGGCCAAGCTCACTCTGACGTTGGATATGCGAATTTAAGTCACTAGGGTGCATCTTTTGTTTAACCAGAGCACCACGAAGGTTAAAGTAGAAATTTGCTCTAAGAATCCTCCGGTAGATGGCACCACTAGAGGATCCACTCCCTCAATTTTGACGTTGATCAAAAGGATGAAATTTTCTTCCAGACCATTACAACCATGGTAACTACTCAATGACCGACCACAGGATTTTCGTTTCCACAGATTTAAAAAGCACGTATATCGCATGTACAACCAAAGTATACGTGCTCGTTTAATCTGTGGAATCGAAAGTCCTGTGGTCGGTCGTTGAGCAGTTACCATGGGTGTAATGGTCTGGAGAAAATTTCCTTTTCCTTCAGAACAATGTCAAAATTGAGGGAGTGGATTCTCTGGTGGTGCCATCTATCGGAGGATTTATAAAAGAGCAAAGACGTGCTTTCACCTCTGATTAAAACGAAAGACTTAATTAAAACGAAATTAATTAAAACGAAAAAGTTACATTAAAAGAAAAACGAAAACTATTGACTTAAATTCGCATTGCCAAGGCATAGCGAGCTTGGCTTGTCCAAGTGTCATAAGGAACAGCAACAACAACAATAAAACAACCAACGTATATCGGGTCTTTGGCGGCAATAGGAAGCGAACTCCATCATTCCTTAGAAGCTCAGTCCTAACCACTAGGTTACCACCGCCTCGTCAGTTGATGTAAATGCCAGTAGTTGCCATTTTTACTGATAATATCTTAGAAAAGATATGTTAATATTTTTCGCTATTTTTTTAATTATTAAATGTAAAAATACTAAATACATATTTTAATGTATAAACTATATTTATTAGTTATGAATTATGAATATAATTCTGTGTAATATAGAGTGTTAGTCAATATATGATGTAATTAACTAATATCGTTATAGAAATGTAAATTAAGAATTAGACTCAGCTATTAGTAACTGCTGGATTAATTTTTTTATTACTATTCTAGTAATATATATTTATTTATTTAAATTATTTATTATTCCAATTATAGAATAGGATGTAAAAATGAAAAAATTGCATATTTCAGTATGAATTTATGATTTATAAGGAATACAAAATATTTACTTATACTTGTTCATATGGCTGACATTATTAGCTTTAATCGTGTAAATAAATCTAATTTTGTATAAAAACCAAAATATATTTTTTCACCTTGAAGAAATTCTTAAAAGTAATGGATTTAATTCAAATTTTGTATTTAAAAACACATTTTAATAAATATTGTGATCAGTAAAGTGCATAGTCACAATGCGTTGATGCAAAAAATTTTTAAATAAGAAAAACTACATTTTATTACTTAAAGTATTAAATCGCCATTTAAGGGAAAAGTATTCTTATATTTAAAAGTCAAAAACCCCACATCACAAATAGATTCAAATACAAAGGTTCTTTAGGGAAACATTTCGTTTCTTTTCTACTTGGCAAAGAATTCACTTTGCTTGATTTTTATTTCGAAAGAGACAGCTCAGAAAGAGGAAAACCAGCCACAAACTTTTAAAATAATAAATCGTGTTAAACTCTGTTGGATCGGACTTATTTCCTTTTGAAATTACTTCTTTCAACGCGTCTGTTTAAATAATAGTACAGTCACGTGACGCAGAGAGAAGCACTGCTGTTGAAACTGATGAAAGGAAGGTATACAAGCTCTTTTCCGGTAATTTAAGAATAGAAAACGCTATTCACATCTCCATTTTCTAAAGATTGAGACCAAAGTAGGCTGCTTTCTTGAAATGAATGAAATACATCTTGAGAAAACAAATATCCCTTCCCGGCATGCAATTAAATAACTCATATTACAAATCAAATTTACTAAAATCTCATTAATACTGCTTCACAAATAATAGATATAACACAGATAATGACATAAAATAATAGTCTAACTCATAAATTTACAATCATTTTGGAAGACTTTTAATTCTGAACTATTTTTTCATTTAAACTTTAAGAAAACCAAATTAAATTATACACAAAAAGTTATCTTTGTAATACTGATTATTTACTTATATAAAGTTCAATTTACATATATATATATATATATATATATATATATATATATATATATATATATATATATATATATATATATATATATATATATATATATATATATATATATATATATATATATATATATATATATATATATATATATATATATATATATATATATATATATATATATATATATATATATATATATATATATATATATATATATATATATATATATATATATATATATATATATATATATATATATATATATATATATATATATATATATTTATATATATATGTATATATATATATATATATATATATATATATATATATATATATATATATATATATATATATATATATATATATATATATATATATATATATATATATATATATGTATATATATAAATATATATATATATATATGTATATTTATATATATATATATATATATATATATATATATATATATATATATATATATATATATATATATATATATATATATATGTATGTATACAGGGTGTCCCAAAAAGACCGCATAAACTCTGCATAGCTTGATTCCTCGTTGGGATTACTAAAAGCTGCCCAAAGAAGCGTTCCTGTACGATGCATAGTTTACGAGAAAAATACGAAAAACAAAGTATGGCGTCACTTCCGGTGCAAAAAAAACATAATTTTTTGGACATATCAACAACAGTATTTGCATATCTTTCCAGATGATAATGTTTAAAACGTTCACAGCGCATATCGCGTCATGCATGCGCGAACGCCATGGAATGACGTTAAGCCGTCGTTAAACTGGTATTTAAAAGGCTGCATCTTGCAGCTACCGGTAGTCTTCGTGTGGTGGCCAGGTATTCCGTTCGTGACTACTGCTACATGTACTTGATGTATGGCCGATGTAATGGAAATGCTTTTGGTTCCAGCATGATTGGGCTCCACCGCATTTCTGTGCTCCTGTATGTGGTTGGTTGGATATGGATACCCCAGCCGCTGGATCTGATGTGGGGGTCCGGTTCTATGGCCGCCATGTTTGCTAGATCTTACACCATTGGACTTTTTCCTATGGGGCCATCTCAAGGAACTGGTGTAGCGAGACGCAGTGACAACGCCAATGGAATTAGTTGCTACTCTGTATGCTGCTTGAACTTCGGTGGACCCCACGATGCTCCAACGTGTGATGACAGCCATTCCACGGCGTGCTTAAACCTTCCTCGACTTTCACGGTGGACAGTTTGAACATCTGCTTTAAATTGTTCATATACTGCTGTTGATAAGTTCAATAAAGGGTTTTTTCTTGCACCGGAAGTGACGTCATACTTTGTTTTTCGTATTATTCTCATTAACTATGGATCATACAGGAACGCTTCTTTTCGCAGTTTTATGTACTCCCAACGAGGAATCTAGAGCTGTGCAGAGTTTATGTTTTCGTTTTGGGACAATCTGTATATATATATATATATATATATATATATATATATATATATATATATATATATATATATATATATATATATATATATATATATATATATATATATATATATATATATATATATATATATATATATATATATATATATATATATATATATATATATATATTCCAGAGTGTCGTCAAATTGAAGGATTAAAGAATTTAAAATTAATCTGTTTAAAAATCTTGCAAAACTAGAATTAAAGCTATAAATCTAGAATGAATAAAAAATAACATTATGAGAATATGTTAGAACTAAGCCCTTTTTTAAAAATTAAATGTAATAACCATGTAACCAAGATACATGTATGTTGAAAATGTATAAATATGGGTAACTCTGAAATTTTTTTTATTCAACAACATTTCGATTTTAATGGATACTTCTACAAAAGTAAAGAGGAAATTAATTATTGCTCAAAATGAATTTTCTCTTTTGTTTAAGAAATATATGTTTCATGAAAAGTTATTTTTATAGAAATTATATTTACAATAGGCACATATTGTTTTATGCCAGGATGATATAGTTTGATTGAAAAAATATCTTTTAAAATTTATAATCGAGCAAAATAATACATTAAATCCCTTAATACTGTATTCAAATTCTTAATTGCAATCCAAACTCTTACCTTGTCCAATAGAATAATAATTTTTTTTTAAAAATAATTGAGCTAACTGCATAAGCAGTTTGAGATATCTGTATAATATCCATAGGAAATATGTTTATATTTTCGTATTCATGCTTCAAGAATCTATATTCCTTTCAACTAGAATCACAATATACCTAAATTCTAGATAATGAGATTAAAATATTTAAACAGTAATTTTTTTTTGTTATACAAAGTTTGAACTAGCGGAAATGATCATAACAGCGAATTAGATACGAAATGCTCTAACGTTGAATTTTTCATAATTTTATCAATTATTAAAAAACATCTTGGGCCTATTTCATTTCGAATAGTTTTGAACTTCAAGAATGAAACATTTCGTAAACTATTCTATAAATAGGGAGGAACATTCTTAGATCCCTCCATGCCCTCCAGTAAACTGAGCAATGGATTGCCAACAATAGAATGTTTCATTCTACTATAACATGTGGTAATATATCGCATGGTTTGTAACTAGAAATTTTAAAATTCGACTACTAGAACTATTTTTTAAAATAAAATAGGTAATAGTGAAATTCTCAATTAAATTTTGTAAAACTCAAAACCATACGTAAATGTTCTTCGAATTTGAATTTTTCGATAACTTTTTGTAAGTAGAATAAGAATAAAAATAATGTACACCATTCATTTAAAATTAAAAGTTCCTAATTTTAAGCTGAATTTAAAATATGCATAAATTAAAAATTAATGTGGAAAAAATTTCATTTTAAAATATTGTGTATTTCTTGAAAAACATAAATTAAACTAACTGTAATTAATTTTAAATGAAAGAAATTAGTTTATTTCATATTTAGATAAATGAAATATGAATGAAATTGGATTAAAAAATGTCATTTTATAACTAAGCAGTTTTCTTTTACTACATGAGAATGTTTAAATTATTTAAAGTTCTTTCAATACATCATTTAAGGAATAATTCCGGAATTAAATTCTTTTAAGAATCATAAATTCTTTTAATTCTTAAAAAAGATAACTTATTGCAAGTAAGTTTTAAAAGAATTATTTGATAAAAATAAATAAATAACATTATGATGTATGATACTTCATAAACTTTCTGTAACTTTCTATAAATTAAATTTAACAATTATTTGAAAGTTTTTTTCATTGGAAAATGCATGTAAATATCATTGAAGAAAAATGTTTTGCAATAAAATAATTATTTTAACACTATGAAAAAATTAAGTTACATTTTTAATGTATAACTTTCTTTTATAATAGGAAAATATGTATGCTAAAATTTTGAATTATAAGCAGCTTAAAGACTTGCTCGAAGCTATTTGAGGTATTGAAATATTTCATAATTTAGATACGAGTTTCAGGTACTATTGGGGGTATTTTTTTCCATAAAAAAAACTATATGAAACGATACAAAGAATTTATTACATAAAGTTTCAAAGAATTGTATATGTATTTTGTTAATTACAAGTGAATAAATCAATTAAAATTTCATGATTGATGTATTGTATTTCTTAAACTAGTATTTCTTTTATTGAAATCGGTGTGATTAGGATGATTGAATTATGTATCAACTTGGTGGTGGTATGATCAGAAATTATGTGTTTGCTAATCAATCAATTTTGAATTATTTTTTATTTGAATGCTAAAGAATAAAAAATGTAAAGTTAGTCATATTTAAGTTCCGTTTTCGGTTTATTCACGGATTTATTAATAAAATTTATTTTAAAGAAAGATTTATGAGAGTGCAATTTCTTGTTGTTGTTGTCTTGCGCCAATTCAATTTTGTTATCAAATTTCGTGACAATTCTGTCACACCAGATGTATTACGTGATGGAGCTATACCTGATAACCTAAGGTACAGACCAGGTGTTTCACTGCGTATGTCTATGTCTATGTCTATGCCAGCTAGGCCGGGTATGCGGGGTGTACTTCTCCACTTTTCCAACAATTCTTAATTTTTTAATTCACTTGTATTATTCTAAAGAATTTGTGTTACAAGTAAGTGATAAAAACTATGTGTACACTAATTCTTATTGCGATATTTAAAATTTCAAATGTCAAAAAAAAAAAAGAAAAGAAATGAACACTGTGTACAACATGTTGACACTGCCATTGTTCAACAACATGTTGACACTGTCATTGTTCTATTTCGTTGTTGTTGTTGTTGCACCAGCATGCTTTCCTGTATTTAGTTCCCAATTAGAAGTTATACGACTAAGCAAATTAGATTTTTCTTAAAAATCAATTTTTTCTTGCTGTATTAACACTTTCTAAGTGGTCACGCGATCACTTATGATGATCGGTTTTGCTGAAATTATTTAGTAGCATACACGCATGATGTGAAATTTCCCCTTGTTGGGATTATTGATTTTTGGTTGCATCTTCCATAATATAACAATGAATTATGTATGAAAAGTTGATATCTTATTTTTTTATGCAAATAGACAAATTGATATTCTCTTAATTTGTAATCATCACAACGGTAATTTATATTAACAGCGCTCACAGTAAAACAATAATATGGTTAACACTGAAATAAAGTTATAAAAAATTATACGCTCTTCACAGTGAAAAAGTTCAAAACTTTACCTCAGTTATTGTTAAATAATGTGAGATTGATGATGTATTTCTGTTTTCTTCATGGGGTTTCTTTGGAAATTATTCGAATTTCCACCCTTGTCATAAGCGCATGTATTTCACTATTGGATAACTTTCATGATGGATTCAAGGGCTATTGGGTATTTAGGCTGTATAGTCGGTGTGCAAAATTATTTCATTTAGGCTCACAAAGTTTTTAATCATATCTTCATCTGTAGTACCTGTTACTGGGTACTAAGCCAAACGTTATCACTCTGACTGACTATTTTACTTAGGTTTGCTGAAAAATGTTCCAGTTATATATTCATCTACAGTAATAATTTTTATTACTATTACAACGTTGATTGTAATTTTTTTATTGTATTGTAAAATGCTTTTTAATTGAAATACTACTTACAAAAGAGTTTCTTTTAACATAGAAAATGCCTTAAGCTCTTTGAATATTGTTTGATAACATCATTTTTTAAGTCTTAATTCGAAAACACTTTTTTACAAGTAACAGAAACCATTATAGACGATATGGCGTATCAAAATAAGAAGCATTTCTAAGCTAATTATTTATTGCATTTAAGCAAACACACCACATGCAAGAACACATTGCACTCATAATTAAAAATAATCATGTAGAAGAAAATTAAAATTTAGGTTGTCTCAGCACCGAGACATTCATCTACCCTCTTGGAAGTCCACTTACCAGCTTTTTCTCTCACATGCTCTTGAGATTTACTCAAGTTGGAAGCAGGGATTCTTTACAAGGAGCTCATTTTTCTACCATTTTAAAAAATATAAAACCCTATATTATCTGATGCCTCACTTATACGTACGAGTAAGATAAAACAAGCAAAAATACTAGGACTAAACGTTCTTACCTAAAAGAAAATAGGAAAATACATTTTAATCTTGATTTTTGCTTTTGAACCTAAGTTATCTTCCTCTTCAAACAGCTAGAAACTTGCAGCTTGTTTGAAAAAGAAAAAAAAAAACTATGTTTTTAATTTTTATGAAAACATGCTTTTTTAGCAGCAATTTCTAGTTTTCATAATATTTTTTATTTGTACTGCATGTACTAGTGATAAAATTTTAAAAATATTTATATACTTTGTATTCATTCGATTCAAAAAAATAAAATTTTCGATTATGCGCTGTAACGAGAATTTACTCATATTTTCTCGATTTTTGAACTCTTTTTAGCAAGTTGAATTTTCCTTTTTTTGACAGTAACAATAAGTTTATAAAATAAAGATTTTTCTAGTGTGGTTTTATTGTTTACTATAATTATATAAAATATTACAAAAAACAATATCAGTTTGTTTTTGTTCAATGATCAGTTTTTGCCCATAAAGATTATAATTAGATTGAGACCTACAGATTGAAGCAAATTCATCAAAATTGAAGAAAGGAATTGATGGAGTTGAAGAAAAGGCCACAAAACTAATCATTTGACTGCCAACTCGATTCAAAAGCAAAATCGGATGTACTAATAAGTTTTATGGTGTATATCAATCAATCAATGAAACAAGACTAATCTTGAGAGGAACATATATTCCATTATGACTGATGACAGAGAGGAAATGACTTTTATTTTAGAAGGATATTGCCCTTTGGGATGGGAGACCATGCCTAAATATAACAGGATCCAAGCACCTGAGAAAATATTCTAATAAATAAAGTTACGGTTTCTATTTAAAAACATTTTTGTTTCTATCCTAAAACAAAATGAAATGGATATCTTACTATTAATAAAAAATATTCAAGCTGAACATATGTATCGCAAATTAGAAATTTAAGTACCAAATTATTACAAATAATAATTGAAACTAAATAATTGCAATTACCCGTGCAAAATTTCTTTCTGTAAGGGATGTAATTTTGATATCAATAAACAATTGAGGAGTAAAATTAAGTTGAACACAAATCAAAATATAATGAAACTATTTTTCAACACAAAGCATAATTATTCTGGAAAAATTGAATTATATTCATGTTATTGGTTACACACAATCCTTTCTTTGATATTTTGTTTTTTATTTTTGTATTTATTTATTTTAACATTCAATTAAACTGAATAATATAAACTAATAAATGGTCTTATAAATTTTTAAAGTACTTTTCCTTTAAACGAAAACCCCTAATTTTTGATGTCATACTGGTGCTATTATACCTAAATCAGGGCAATTGAATTTTCTTATGTTGTTGTTGTTGTCGTGTGCCAGATAGGCTGGCAATATAGGGTGCGCTGCTACACTTTTCCAACTGAACCATATTTAGGTGTGGAGTCCGACTTCCTCAGTACACACATGCTATAGGGACCCGTTTATGGGGTAGGCAACCATTTACAACAAAGACAGGAAAGATAGACAGAGAAAGTACATCCATGCCCGAACCGGGATTCGAACCCAGGACCTTTCTATCCGCAGTCAGACACGCTGACCACAAGACAAGTTGAGTGGTGAATTTTCTTATATATTTAATGATATATAAACTCCATTTAACAGAAAATCTGTTTCTTTTTGGATGCATAGGATACTATATGAATTTTATTAGATAAGAATCTAAAACTGATTCTTATCTAATAAAATTTATTAGATAAGAATCAGGCAGTGTGTGCCCTTTGACTTTTATTTCGCCATTTTGCACTACCTCACCTGCACTCAATGATAACGTCTTGTGTCGGGATCAACGAAGCTGTGCAAATGATCTGTCGTGTAATGTTTATATTTATCAGTTTTCAAATCGGAATATTTATATCCAAATGGCACACATTTTAACGAAAAAATGCTATTTTAAAATTTAATTTTACATTACAATTGTTAAAAGTTTCATCAGGTTACTTAATTTTTTGTAATTAATAAAAGTATGAAAATTTAATTACTTATTACACAAAATATTTTTTTTAAATTAAAATTAAAGTTAAGTGCAATATTTAATTTTAAATTTGTAATTTTTCATTCTGAAAAAAGGATTCTTTGGATTGAAAAATATTTTAATAAAACGACATTTTGAAAAACTAAGCTAAAGTGTATTAAATTATCATAACAGTCAATTATATTCAAATCCCGGTGGCTTAGTGCTAGCGTTTCACGTTCTCAAGGCATAAATCCGAGGTTCGATCCTCGGGCTGGGCAAGATCTACTCAGCCTTTCAGTGGTTTGATAAACTGAGTATCAACCACACATGCTTGGGATCTAAACACTGGGGGTTTCTCATTAGGCTAACCACCTAATCGGGACAAATGCTTCGCACCCCAGGGCCTCTTGGTCAAGAAAGCAGATATTGGCTTGGTAACCCCTGGCCCACATGGGTTGTTGGGCTTGTTGAATTTTGTTTAATTTTGTTAATTAAATTCAATTTCATTAATAAATTAAAAATTAAGGAAACAATTAGTTGATCTAAAAAATTTAGATTAAAATTAATTACATAGCTCTAAAACTTTCCACTATAAAGAAGCAGTCAAGAAATAATAACCGAAGGGCAATCAATCGATAGCATAAGCAGAATTTCAATTCATAAGCTCTAATTCACTATCGTTGATCCCAAAACACATAAATCTAGACTCTACTTTGAGCACAACATAACCTAGCATGGAAGATATAGTTGAAAATGCTACGACGATACATTACAGCAAGTTGTGTTCTACGCATGTGGAATCAATTTGAGAAATCCTTTGCTTTACTTAGTCTCATTGTACACCTGCTGTCTCTTCAGAATTCCTCGATGTAAAGCATACAAGAGATGTCAGGTGACAGAAGATTCCCTTCTACAACACTATTGTATTTGATAGTGTCATTTCTATTTATCTTAACTTTGTAGTTGAATGGGAATAATTTGTTTAGATGATGGAATATAGAAAATAAGGAATATATTTTATTCAAAATAGCGCCATATGTACGTTTAGCATTTCAAATGAAAATAACGAGTTCTATGCTTGTCTTATTTCACTATTGCTACTCCCGATAAGGGAAACTTCATAATGTTGGGGTTTTTGAAGTGGGACTACTTAAATTTTCTTGTCGTAAGTGGCACAATAGATGGTTTTATGAAATGTTTCTTCCTGTTTTAATGTTTGCAGACATTAAATATCCTTAAATGTCAACAAATAAGAGTCTTTTTCAGACAAAATGTCAACAAATTGTGTTACAAAATGTTTTCATTGATTATGGATGACAGTTGCAAAGACAAAAATATATTAACAGATTTTGCAGACAATTTATCTTTGCACCGCACTGTTGCAAGGACAAATTGTCCGTAAAGTTTGGTAAATATTTTTTAGAAATTCTAGATTTCTAAGAAACTTTTAAAATTCTAAACAATGTTATTTCGTTCAATTTTCTTCATGCAGTTTTAATGCTATAATAAGCACCTTCTAACGCTCATCCATCCCACACACCTACACAAGAGCTCACACATATTCTGTTCATATTCCGTACCAATGTTAATGGAGTACAGCATTGATATCTGACTGCCTTTGCCAATGAAATGTTCTCTCTCTCTCTCTCTCTTTATATATATATATATATATATATATATTGTATTATATTTTATGATAAAAATATCATACTTCCATAGGATTCTCCTTTCTGTTAAATGTTGTACTAATATCTGTTAAATATTACATGTCTTAAATATATCAGCTTCAATAAATATCGACTTATCAGTCTAAAAAATATTTGCGCGAAATATTGTTCCTTGAAGTCTTAAAAGAATTGCGTCATATTTAGAGTTCTTTTCTATAGTTTAGTTACAATAAAATTTACTATACACTAACATATAAATTGGTTAACAGATACTTGCTTTAGTCTATATAAAACACTATTAATGGTTATTTTTATATAACTACATTTTTTTATTTCTCTCTCTCTCTCTCTCTATAACTTCTATAATATATATTGTAATACTGAGATATTATATGTCCTCAGAAGAATATTAAAGTATATTTTTATTTATTTTCCTTTAATAATTTTATTTAGCATTTGTTCTATGCATGGGCTGGAAGTTTTATTTTTGAATCTTTTAAAAACAAATTTTAGTGATCATGAAACTTTAATGATTATTTTAAAATTATAGAAAATAAAACCACAATTCAACTTCTTTAATCCCAGAAAATGCCTGGAAAGATAAGTGCTTCAAGGATTAAGAAAGTAGTCGGGAAAGAAGGATAAACTTATAATTTAACTAGAACTAACCAAATGTGTAAGGCTTATTGAACAATATTAAGAATTAAAGCTGTAAGATAAATGCGTATTGTTGAAAATATGTTTAATTACTTTTAGAAGAGTAAATAGTTTTGTTGGAATGAATATATTCTGCTATTATTAAATGTATCTATATGTGTGTATGTGAGTGCTTCTAGATCTACACCCAAATGCATCTTTCTTCTATAATCGGCTTATACAAATCACAAAGCTAAATGGCGATGCTATTAGCTGCAGACTACCTCTCGACAGCATAAAAGGTTTGAAGGCGTATAGAAATACCAAACTCTTATAGGGCTTATAAACTTTTACTAAACTACTTCAGGTACCTCTCTAAGCAGCTATAATCCATCTTGCCGAAAAGGAATGCTTAATCTGTTCATTTGAATGAGTGAATACTTTTAAAATTCTTCCCATTTTATTAGATTTTATAAATTTTACAAATAACTCTTATTTTAAATTTTTTGAAAAATGTTTTTGATAAAAGAACTTAATATTAGATAATGGTAATTTTTAATTATTTTATAAAATTTTTCAGGAATTATTTTTTGTTAAGTAAAACAACGTAATTAAAATATTTTATCTAATACAACATGATATATTCTTGCATATTTTATGTAAGAAATTTTTGACTAATGAGAAAAAAATCATGCGTTTCTTTCTTTCTCTTTTTTTATTTATGCAAAAATTAGTTGACTTTTTCTTAATATTTTTCTCCTTAGTTAAGATATTAAAATTTCCCCAATTTCCGCATTTAAAAAAAAAATTTGAAAAATTTTAAATTTTAACAATTTTAAACTTTTACTTTAATAAAGTTCTTAATTATTCTAACTATATTTGGAATATTTTTGGAATTATTTTTTGTTAAGTAAAACAACGTAATTAAAATATTTTATCTAATACAACATGATATATTCTTGCATATTTTATGTAAGAAATTTTTGATTAATGAGAAAAAAATCATGCGTTTCTTTTTTCTCTTTTTTTATTTATGCAAAAATTAGTTGACTTTTTCTTAATATTTTTCTCATTAGTTAAGATACTAAAATTTCCCCATTTTCAGCATTTAAAAAAAAACAAAATTTAAAAAATTTTAAATTTTAACAATTTTAAAACTTTTACTTCAATAAAATTCTTAATTATTCTAACTATATTTGGCTTCATTATAATTACAATACTATCTTTTTAATCGAACTCTATGTTAGAAGCTACATTTATGGGTAAAATATATAAATATTTCATTTATAAATTGGGGATTCATTATTTAAAGTAAAATATGATTAAACATAAGAAGCTCTTATACTGTACAATTACGGTGGTTGGAAGTCTAATAATACATGAGTAAATAAAAAATGATTTGTAAATTTATCAATAGTTAAATTTTAAGTATAAAATTTACGCATTCTTTTCGATTTTTTCTTTAGATTAAAAATTTGATAAACTGAAAATAAAAATAATAAATTCCCTGAATATTTTCAATTATTTTAAACAATGTTTTTATAAATTTACTTTTTGGATACCTATCTCAATTTTCATTTTAGTTCATGATAGTAAAGCTCAAAAGTTTAATGGAGTAATATTACATTAAGTTTTAGCTTCATACTAACTTAACAAAAATTTTTCAAACAAAAATTTTATTGTTTGCTGTAACTTTTATTTGAAAAATTTTGTTTTTGATCCAACATTTGCTTTACATTTTGAATTTTTAGTTGAAGATGTAAAGCAAATGTTGATCATAATTAAATTAAAGCAGTGAATTAAAGAATTAATAATGTACTTAATACTTCAATTTATTTTATCAAATTACATTATAATGGTTAATCTTGAAAATAATTTTATTTCTAGAATGTTTACAAAGAAATAAAAAAAAGTCTTTGTATCAGACATACTATATACTTATAAAACGTATTATTTCTCTATACATCAAACGAAAGAGTAAAATAAGTTGAAAATAGATTCTTAATAAAAATTGTGTTAAAAAGTATGATCCAAATTTTTCAAACCGAAAATATTGAAATTAGTACAAGCCAGTTAGTGTAGCGTATCTTACAGTGGAAAACGTGTACTAACTTTCGGAGGAAAATTTTGATTTGGAAAAGTAATGTTTATTATATTTTAAAATATATTTATGTTAGGTTGTGTGTAAAGCACACACACTTTAACACTTCGAAATAATGTCTCGCTTACTAATCAGCTAAAAATGCTCGAATGAAATGTTAAACACTAGCAAACCCTTTTTGAGTGCAAAATTAATAAAAATTGAGCTCTGATTTCCTTTATCTGCATTCCAGTAATGTGAAAAATAAAAAAGTAAATATCGTTACGTTGTTGTCGTATAATGCCCGGTTACTAAGATTTACTACAAGGGTATGAAGTGATGGCTTCTTATACAGGGGGCAGCCAGTGGGTGTGTCACCGTAGCCCCGAAACCGGGTCTTCCTAATTTTCCTAATTTAAAAGCAGAGATCAACAGAAAACCCTCAGATTTGGCCTTCCACCCTCAGAGGTATCATTTCATATGGATGACATTGCAATCAAGACATATTTAACGAACTTCAGCTTAATATGATGTATATTCGATTGGACCGGTATTCAAGCTCACTACCTTCCAATTATCAGAACGAATGCCCTAAACAATTAGGCTACCGCAGTTAAGTAAAAGTACCATCATTTTTTTAAAACAACTTACTCTCTGAAGAAATGTAAAAAGTGGGATCATTTACTCTAAAATACTTTTTATCTACTCTCATTAGCTAGGCATAGATGATAATTTTAAAAGAGGATAAAGAACCACAAGCTTTCATTCTTCAAGTGAAAAGTGATCCACAGATCACACTGCTACAGCTCTGAAGTTAATTGCATCTCTGTATACACAACTACACAAGAAATCTAAATAGGTGTTAGTTACGTTTTAATTTAAATATACAAATGTTGTGATAAAAATTTCAAAATGAAGCATAACTCTTAAGTTAGTTGGAGAATTTATATCCTGTTCATAAGTTATGAACTATATGTTTCACTCAACTCCCATACAGGCTTTCTAAATTCAAGCCAAGCAAAAATTAAGTAAATAGACTAAAGATTTTATTTATGTATGTTATCCTATTAATACCCACTTATAATCAGTCTATCAGAAGAATTTTACGATATTAATGTATACTTTTTCTGATAGAGAGAGAGAGAGATAGAGATAGATATAATCCAACGGCCTTCTTAAGACTTATTATTGGGCATCTGAAAAACAGGACATTCGAATCTGAGCACAAAGTCTTTTCATTGTGCACAAAATGCAATCTAAAGCCGGCTTTCCCTGATCACATCCTGGATTGTTTGGGGTTCCCTCTGGCGGATGTTTGCGTAAGTTCACCGCTGGTGCTCGACTTCATGTATATATATATATATATATATATATATATATATATATATATATATATATATATATATATATATATATATATATATATATATATATATATATATATATATATATATATATATACATATATATATACATATATATATATATATATATATATATATATATATATATATATATATATATATATATATATATATATATATATATATATATATATATATATATATATATATATATATATAGTCTCCACCAAGTGAGTATGCTCTCATCTTCTCGAAAGCGGATGGTTTCTTACAATTTAAAAACAGTTACCAAGCATAAGATTCCAAGAGCATATTGTAATCATGAATATTTTAAATACACCAGCCGCCATCAGTTAACATATTAGTCTTTCACATGTCCAACCTTCATACTAGCTACTTTCTCGCCAAGATAATGCTTTAGCTCATCGGCTTACCACAGCCTTGATTTTAAAATATTTATCATACGTTGTGTTTTATTGTTTGTACGTTTAATAGAATCCAGATACCACTATTTGTAAATATTAGTATTTAAATTCTTTTTATTGTTTTGTCAGTAGTAACTTTGCTTACTAGATTTTATTCTGTTTATATCGTGCATTTTGGTGATTCGCATTCTCATTAAAATTTGTTCTTTATTCTACAGTGCATTTGATTTTGTTTTCACACAGTTTATAACTTTATTTATATTTACCTACCATCCAAAAAAGTGTAGATAATTAAATTAGTTTAGTTTATGAAATTAACATACTTACATTAATTAATTGGTTTGGATGGTGGATCAGTTACAATTATAATGTAGTACTATTTTTAAAACAACGATTGGTTTCTTTTTTCAGAAAAATATAAAATACGTATTTTTTTTCAATGCATCGCATTAAAAATAACATTAATTTTATATAATAAAGACATTAAGAAAAGTTTTTAACTCTTTCATATGTAAAATCGGGTGTTTAAAATTATTTACAGTAAAAAAAAATGCTTATATTGCACCCAAACTAAAGTAAATATTCTAAAAAAGATTGAGAGAATACAAATATGCTGGTAAAGAAGATCTCGTTTGACAATTCTCAAATGAACCACGACGCACAGTTTGTTTGTGTTAAAAAAGCTTCAATAAAACATTTCTCAACTAATTAGGACGGTATAAAAACAATTCTATACCCATTATACGTTTGAAATACAGTTCAGATATTTGACTTTGAAACCAAAAAAATTGTTTAAATAGCCTTCACTATACGTAAGTTTAAGTAGTTTATTGAATTTGTAAAAATTCCTAAAATATTCATTTTTACTTGTCAATAGTTTCTACAAGAAAAATTGAAAAACGTTTTAATCATTTTCAAAATATGTACTTTATAAATTAAATAACTTCTACATTTACAGTTTTAAGTATTTCCCTAAATTCTCAGAATCGCTAATATTTAGTTGAACATTTTAAATTTATTCAAAAAGCATAAAATAATTGCTTCGTTCTTTTAAACGTATTATTTATTATCTATTTAAAATAGCCAATTGAATAAATTTTTATAATCTTTCAGTTAAACATATTTTATTTGAAATTATATATATATAGAACAAATTTCACTTTAACATTGAATTCAATACTGTAAAAATTTCATGTTATAAAAAATAAAGTTAAGGGAAATATTTTTAAGGACTTATATTCTTCTGTTGAATTATTTAAATTCCAATAAATTCACTGAAGGAATGATATGGTAAAGGCAGCTTTGGCTTATAATCTTCAAATGATACTTTTGTATGTTTGTATAGTTTATTTTAGGTTTTTGACGTCCTATTTATTCAAAATGAATAGGATTTGCAAACATAGCTTATGATTTTAGATTTTAAAATGTGGCTATAAATCCCATTTTTTTATTAATGGTACAGTCCGAAGCCATTAAAACATTTCAAGGTAGGAACCATGATGCACTTTTTTATACTTTTTTTGCTCTTTCAAATTCCTTAAAATTTCCAACTCCTTTTTTTTATTTCATTTGTTAAATATATACACTAGCAATAATAACAACAAGAATTTATTCGCTTGAAAAAATATTCAAGCAAATATACTTATCAAATCTCATAAAAAAGAGTACAAAGTCAACAAAAGTACCTTTATCAAAAGAATACAAGCTAAAGTTGTTCTCTGCTGATAGCTATGGAATAGTTTGGAATTAAAGTCAATTTATATTTTCAGTAAAAATACATTCTTTAACAAGACGGGTCACTTTAATGTTAATATGATTTTCTATTTACAAGTAATTTTTGAATTTATTAATAAACAGTAAAAAACATAATTATACTGGGAATATTTTTTAAAATTGTATTATGCTAATAAAATTAAGCCTATAAGAAATCTGCTAAAAGTTTCATTGCATTTAGTTCGATAAATCTCAGGAAGGGAAATATTTATTCAATATCTTTTAAGAGCTTCACAATTCATAATTTTACAAGAACTTTTAAGTATATTCAATAACACAGCTATGTAATTGAATATTCTTAAAAGTTCTTAAGAGCTTTTATATTTGTTTTTATATTAATAAATTCACTTCTGGTTTTCTGTATTTAAAAAAGCAATGCCAGACAATTTCAAAAACTTTGTGATTTTTAAATTAAAATATTAGGTTGGGGAATAAGTTCACATAGCGTTTTTACTAAAGACTTTTATTTAAACAAAGAGCAATAATTATATCAATAAGTTAATCAATTATGTATTCGCCGTTGCTGTTTCGCCCACTGTTCCTTCCTCCATGGTTGATGCCGTTACGCCAAAAATCGCCTGATCTGGTGTCAAACAGTTGTTGAGCCAGTTTTTAAGGACCTTTTTGTTATCGAAGGTAACGATCTTCATATGGTTTGACAAGGGGCGGAAAAGATGGTAATCGGTCGGTGCAAAGTCCGGAGAATACGGCCGATGCTGTTAAACCTCCCCTTCGAGCTCTTGGAGTGCGGCTTTGACGACTTGTGCAACATGGGGCCTGGCGTTGTTATGAAAGTTTGACCATGTCTATCAGGTCTTTTCTGTCAAATAGCCTCATTCGAGTGGTGTAGCTGGATAATGTAGAGCTCCTTGTTGACTGTGGCATTCTTTTCGAGCATTTCCCAGTGCACCAAGAGGTCCTTAAAAATTGGCTCAATTACTTCTTGACACCAGACCAGGTGAATTTTTGTGGAACGGCATCAACAAATGGGTCGAGAGGCGGGAAGAGGTTGTAAACAGCAACAGCGAATATATAATTGATTAACTTATTAATATAATTATTTTTTGTTTAAATAAAAGTCTTTGGTAAAAACCCTACGAACGTATTCTCCAACCTAATAATTTCCTTCATTTGATCTAAACTGTGTCCGTTTAATACACCGTATTACTTTGGTGGTTAAATCTGAAATATTTTCTGATTTATATTTTAATATTTAATTCCAATTTGTTTCATTTGATTTTTAGAATAAGTTTAGCTGAACTTTCAGGTTTCATGATTTTTTTTTTACATCCTTTACCTTTTCGCACATTTAAATATATCAACATTATAAGTAATTTACTTTCATATTACATAAAGTTCCTGATTTTGGAAGCCAATATATAGTTTTTAAATGATTCGAAATCTATCTTGAAGATACTCCTTTGATTAACTCACTTGTTTTTTTTTTATTTGCAAAAATACATAATTTTTTTCTTCCTTATAAATGGAGCCAGTCATTTTTCATTCAAAAGCTCCGTCGACTCTGTAACATAAAAATAGTAATGGTATTCAAGGAAGCTGTGGCACATATTTCTAATTGTCATTAGTTTAGAAACTTTGTATTTAGAGCTTCCAAATGAAGATCAGATCAAAGATTAATTTGTATTGATATCGTATATTTAAAAGAAAATGATGATTACAGTTTGGGTTTATCGCAGTCTAGTGCATTTTTTGTAGTGTAAGAGTTCGATACCAACTTCGATTTAACAATGGAAAATGCGTTTGTGTTTATGTACTTTGTGCGCGCATATTTGTTGGGTGGATTGTTTTCATAGTTTTCTCCTTTGCAGCTTGTGAATACGGTCCCATTACCTATGAGTCCTTTAGGTGGCATAATAAGGATATTAAAAAGCCTGTGAGCAGACTTAAGCCATTAATTTATTCACTACTCTATTTTAGAAAAATGCTATTAATAATGGAAAAATTATAGAATATTGCATATTATCTTGTTCTTACTTTTAACTATTTCCATAAATTTATGTCTTTTTGATGATTTGATTTTCAATAAATAAAAATGGAAACAATTTATGACATAATAACTTTTTCTGTTTAATTGTTACATTTCAATTACTACATAAACAGAAATAATAGTCTTTAAATGATATTTTTGTGTCAAAAAATATCCGCTAGGAGCTACAGTGGCGCTGATTTTGAATAAAATTTCAAATTTGTTTACCTAAATTAATTTTTCCAAGACTAAAATAATTACTGTTGACTGATTGAGTGTGAACCCTTGTAGTTCTTTGTTTATTTTTTTTAAACAAATTAACAAATATGTATCAATGCAGTTACATAATTTTTCTTAAGCAGACAGTGATACGCAACATAAGTTTATTCAACCTTTAAAATTACTGAATCAAAAATACTATGAAACATACTTATATGACACTGAAAATAAAGATTTGAATGTGATATAATATTTTAGAATTCACTTAAATTATGGAAATAAATGAATAAGTTGAAAAATATTGTAAATTTTATTTGATTACATGTTTGTTGTTGTTGTTGCACCAGCGTGCTTCCCTGTACCTAGCCTTGAGTTGGGCTATAACACATAGTTAGGTATTATATGTATGTGATTTATATATATATTTTATATATTTATATATTTTATATATATATATATATATATATATATATATATATATATATATATATATATATATATATATATATATATATATATATATATATATATATATATATATATATATATATATATATATATATATATATATATATATATATATATATATATATATATATATATATTATACTAGAAATGATTATACTAGATATAATATGATTATACTAGAAAAAGAGTCTTTTTAAAAAAAAAACATGGATGAAATTATAGTCGATAATGGATTAAATCAACATAATGAAAACAAGCTTATCGAAAAGATTTGCGTTTCTAAAAACTGCTATTTATGTTTCAGGAAACAAGCGACATAGTTGTGTACAAGAAGTGTCATAAAAAATTCACACCTTTGTAGCTATGCTAATAAAAATGATGAAATTAATATTTTTGGCACCTTTTATTTTTTTTTAAACTTTAATTTTTTAAAACCTTTTATTATTTTTATTTTAAGGTAAAATAAATTATTCAAAATTCCTTCTAAAATAGAAATCTAACAATGAAAATAAGTTTGAGAAAAAATTCACACTGCTTTGGAAACTACTCTGCGAGTTTTATGCTTGAAGTCGACAAGCGCCGAGGTGATTCGCACATTTCATTGGCAACAGTAATGAATGTGAAAAAGGATTCATTTAACCGACTTGGAACTTTTGAAGGAATTTTTAAACAAATTTATGAGAGATCAGAGTCAACTTTATGCCTAGGAACTTGTGCTTACTGATTTGGTTCTTCTTCTTCTTAGAGTTGGGTTTGTATGTCATTGGGCACCTCTGCTTTTATCAGCATTTTGTACTGTTAACTCCAAACCCAATGTTTCTTAGTTCCAGTTGCTCGGGTCACCCACTTTATTAATAAAGTCTGATAACCCTTTAATGGAAGCTAGGTGTAACTCTCTAGTATGGATGATGCCTAAAGAGGTTAATCTAGGGAAGGCTAGAGCCTCGCATTCATAAATGATATGCTTGGCCGTTTCTACTGATTTGGTTAGGAAGGAAGATATTTCTGCACAGAATATTCCTCTTTGGTTAGTTACAAGTGTTTCAGTTCAGTGAAAGCGGCCAATAATAACTCAACACATGTGTGTGTAAAGTAAAAGACTAAAATATAAAAGATCGTTACGTAAAGAAATCAATGAAATATAATTAAAAATATTATACTAACCTACTACTTTGTAACAAATATGATTAATTTCAATTTTTTTAATGAAAATTTAATTTCCTTTAATAAGAATTATATAAACGTTGTTTTGTATTGTTTTCAATTATCTCTCTCTCTTTCTCATCAGGGTCTATCATTAATTATAGATCCTCTTATCAGGATACATCATTTTTCATAATTTGTCGAAATAGCCTTTGTCATTTTGTAAAATGGAAGCATCATTTGCCGCGAACAGTGATAGGGAGGGTGACCACATATTGGCTTGCTGGAGCTCCGTGGTATGGAGACGTGTCAACGTTATTATGTGACTTCCAGAGTCCTTTCACTGATGAGTCGTGGATGCGGAGAGGAGGGTGACAGATTAGGTGTGACCTAATCACCTGACCGTGCTGCAAAATTACATGGAATTTGTTGATGGGCTAGTATTCCAAGCCCGTTAACCAAAAGATATTCCGGGGATTACTTGCACAGCTGCTTACGTATGTATACACAATACCCAAGGAAAGTATCTAAAAACTCTCATGTATATACTCAACCAAATAAACTTCTGGTATATATAATGGCTTGAACTATAATGCAGGCTTTTAGCATATATTCCTGGTAACATATATACTAATATATACTAAGCCAATATAACATATGATACCAATATATATACATACACTGCTCAAAACAATTAAAGGATATTGCTGTTTTAAGTGGATCTTGTAGCTGGGAAAATTTTTAGCTGATTGATACATGGTCAACAAACGTAGTAGGTTATATGAGAATAAATTACACATGTTTGACAGAAAAAAATGCATTTTATTGAACATTTGCGTACAAAAGGGAAAAAACACAATTTGTGCATATGAGAAAAAAAGAATAAGAAAAGGTGTTGTCTTCAAAGGAAGTCATTTTTAGTAGGGGGTATGGTTTCCACGGACGGCCAGCAACGTTAAACACTTTTGAGGCATGGAGTCAATGAGGCTATTAATCACGAGTTGGGGTATTCTGTCCCACTCTTCCAGAAGAGCTCTTTCCAGTTCTTGGAGAGTTTGTGGGGGTAGTTGGTGGCCAGCAACTCGTCTTCTTAGAGCGTCCCACACGTGCTCTATTGGATTCATGTCTGGAGAAAACGGTGGCCATTCCATTCGTACGGTTCCTTCTTTGAAAAGGAAATCCTCCAGCAGGTTAACACGATGTGGCCTGCGTTATCGTCCATTAAAATGAAGTCATCTCCGATTGCTACAGCGTAAGGGACTACAATAGGTCTGAGGATCTCATCCCTATATCGGCGACCAGTCAGAGGTCCATCTCGAATGATATAGAGGTCTGTGCGCCAGTCGATGGAGATGCCACCAAACACCAACACTCCCCCACCACCAAATCTGACACTTTCGCGTATGAACGCTGGATTTTTCCTACTGCCACGATCCCTCCAGATGAAAATACGCCTATTATCAGGATGAACAGAAAATGGGACTCGTCAGAAAAAATAACATTGCTCCATTCATTTCTCCACCAGTTCGCATGCTCTGTTGCCCACTCCCTGTAGTCGCTACGAAGCCTTGATGTTAGTTTAACACATTCCATCGGTCAGCAAGCATACAGACCTATACCATGAAGCCGGTTTCAGAGAGTCTGAGTTGAAACCATGGTGTCAGTAGCCGAGCGAAGGTGTTGTTGGAGAAGAGTAGCGTTCATATTTCGGTGTCTCCGAGCCGCTAACACTAAATAACGATCTTCATTGGGTGTTGTTGCCCGTCTACGACCTTGCCCTGGTCTTTGGCCTGCTTTTCCATTCTCTAAAAAACGGTTCCAGATCCTGGAAATCACAGTTTGTGACACTCCAATGGCTTGCGCTACTCCGGCTTGAGTTTGGCCTCCTTCTAACCTACCAACAACTCTCCAAGCTTCTGAATCGGTTAAATGACTTCGCTGAGACATCGAACTCATCGAAACAAAGCAATCACTGAATACCGATCATCCTTGTATTCATTGTCTTTTATTCAGTTGAAAGTCAAATTTCATTCACTGCCGCTGAAGTGACGTTTTTGGCGTCGAGCTCAAAATTAGTATACTACACAGTTTGAAAATCAGAAAAATTTTCCTTTGAGATTCTCTTCTTCCATTTTCAGCAAAAAAAAAAAAAAAAAAAAAAATTGTTTATATCTTTATTTTAGGTAAAACTTACAATATCCTTTAATTGTTTTCAGCAGTGTATATTAAAAACTGTTACTTAACACTTGAATGTACATGAAACATCATTGAAATATTATACAAGTTTAATTTGTCTAATCTTCAAATTACGAAAATATATTACGTTTATACATTAATACAATATTGCATACTAAGAAATTCTATTTATCTATTAGTTTCTACCGAAAAAATATTAATAATTATATTACTAAAGTATAAATACTAAATTATTAAAATTAATAAAAAAAATTTACATTTGTTTTAATTGTTTCTTATTAGATTTAACTATGCATTTTCCAGTAACAATATATTCCAAAAATGGCTTATAACCTAATCATGCAATTTTTGAATTATATAATGCAATTTATTACCTAATCATGCAATCTTCAGTATATCGTTAGCACATTGTATGATTGTCTGTATAAATATTTGTTTATTTCCCTTAATTTTCATTTCCACAACTGTCAAAAAAATTTTCATGATACTTAAATTTAATAATTATGATTTAAAGTATAGCAGGAATTTTTTCAATAATTATTTTTTATCAAAAATGTGGTAAGTACTACTGAATTGTCTTATTGGAATATGCATTTCAAATTATAGTAATTTATGTGTGTGTTTCAAAGTAATACTTTACATTACATTATGAAAGTGATACTTTTTAAAACAATAATACTTTACATCACTTTACAAAAGTTATACTTTGTATTACTTTTTGCAAGTTTTTTCATAGTCTTGTGAATGATCAGTAGTTACATGTAGTTATTGTCTTAGGCATAAATTATTATTTATATTGCCGTTATTATCATTATAAATTTTTATTGTATTATTTATATTGTCATCTTATGCAAAATATTTACTTCTTTTAAAATCATATCTGTTGTGGCGTGGTCGAAAAGTTTTCGTAACTAGATGTGATTTTTTTCTAATTTTTTAAAATTCTTTTGTTTTCTTCTTGTATCTTTAGTGTTGCTTTTTACTGATTACAGATTAGCCAATATACACTCATACATGCTAATTTTTGTATATTTTTTACAATTTGATACTTTTCATTTATCCCTTGAGTTCAATTAATCTATCTCATATATTTAAAGATTAACTAATTTTTTTAATAGTTAATACTTTAACACTATGTAGTTATCTTCCGAGGGGTGGATGGCATATTCAAGGATCACAACCAAGAAATATTCCAAGCACCAACCCGAGAGATGTGCATAGAGCATCCATCTTTTGTAGCGACTGAGAATCTTCAACAGCGATTCCCAGTCGAATCTTCAACACAGTGACTGGGAATATATCAAATTGTCTAAAGTGTGAGCTGGTGCTGGGAAGAGAAGCACGGAAAATAACAAATTACGGTGAAAAGATGCACGATTAACAGTTATTGGATCAAAGATAATTCATATTTCCATTGTTAATCCATATGTTACAATATCGGGTTCCATTACTCATTTCATGAAATTATACATAGATCATGTCATTTCATAGTCGAAAAAGTATATTCACTAATGATATTTTCACTGTTTTTATTTATTATTTGTGTGTGTTAACATTATCATTGTATTAAGCTTTGAAGCAGTTGTTTTAACTATTTCCGGCTGTATTTTATAATTTTAAAAATATCGATATCATATGAATATGACTAACATGAAAAATGTTTTAATTTATTACTACCATAGTATCATTTTCATAAAGACAAATATCCCTTAACATTGTAATTTTCACAAAGTAATAAAAATAATGAAAAGTTGAAATCTTCTTCAATAATCCTGCGAATTACACAAGTACTCATGTTCGAATAATGCAAATTTTCAATAACCCTGTGTGTTATTTTATTTGGAATAATGCAATTGCATTGACTCAACTTGAACCCCAAATAAAATTGCTAAGTGGGATATTTTTTGGCTTAATTTATTTATCATTCTACGGCTGTGTTTAGTACACGATGTCTAATTTAATTGGAAACTAATAATCAAAGTTGATTCGAATCACTAAAAACATTAACATCGTGGGGAGATTCGATGATACAAACTGTTAAACTCCTGACTAAATCCCTGGCTATTGAGTTTTCAGCTAAGATAATTACCTTCGGTGGGTGTATTTATAGGGATTCTTCTGATATTTCTCTTTATATAAATAAAATACTATATTTAAATGAAATCTTTTTCAAACTGAGGATAAAATAAAAGAAATTATTTTAATTAATTCTTTTTATCATATTATATTCATAATTATAGAAGATCATAGCATCTTACATAGTTTTTTAAAAACATTTCACTCTGCTTCTTTCAAAAATTTTGAATTCAAAGAAGATAAATCTGATTTTTAATATTATAATACAGACCATCTTACCAATTAAGCGGCATTATAAAATTTAACTGCATTCCAAAAAATTTAACTTTACATATACATTAACTGAAACAAAACATGAAATGTAATAAATTTTTGATGCGACAGTTATTGGTTATCATGGTATGAGAAATAACGTTACAAAGCATGAAAAAAATCGTGAAATAAGGTATCATGCAAAGGGTGATGCTGATTCAAATAATTACTGTTACGCTGAAAATTAATAAATGTTAGAAAATAATGTTCATGCATTGAAGTTACGTTAAAGTTTAAAATGTATTTTATCAATATCAGACCATACACACGTCACTTGATCTTATGTAATCCTGTGAATAATTTTAATGAGATATAAAAAGCAAATGCAAAGTAGAATTTTATTTGCGAGGGAAGAGTTTAATTGTTTTTATTATTTAAAAACTATATAATTAGTAGGAAAACGCACGATTTAAACTAAAAGTGCGGCTAATATAATAATTTCATTTAATACAGTGTGAGGTCTAAAAACATGAAAAGTATTTTAAATTCCTGGCTTCAAATTTATTGATTATATGTATCATTCGTTAATTTTGTTATAGGACATATATATTAACATTTCAGATGAAGGCTTGATTACTGGAAATATGCAATATATGTAATTATTAATCTAAGAAGAACAATTATTTTTCGTAAGGAAATTTTGAGAACAACCTATAAAATATCACCGTTCAATGGGATTGTTATTCAGAGTTTGGAAAGAAAAGGACGCAGTAAAATGACCATCATTCGCTCGATTATTGGTTCAAATATTCATTGGCAGTATTTTCACAGGAATGATGTATCGAGAGTTTCTAGATCCGGACTTTGACCCTGAAGTGGGACGTCCCAACATGACATGCTTTACTTGTTCATGCAGAAAGGAGGATCGTTCCCACAGAAATGTCAAATCTTTAAGTGCCTTGGCAACACGTTTGAGGAGCTCTTGACAACTTTGGATTCACAGAAATTCATAGGATAGTGTGAACTTTAAATACTCCGGATGTAAATCCAAGGGACTTTTACTAATGGCGTTCATCAAAGAGAGGGTTTATGGGAAAGCTCCTATTTCAGCGGAGGATTTGGAATCGGCCATGAGAAGCCAGACAAATACAGTACATTCCTGTTTCCTCATGAATCCGATGATAGTTTTGGAATCCGCTTTGTAACCTTATAGTCGGTAATTACAGAAAGTTTTAATATATTTATACCACTAAAATTATTATAAAACACATAGTATATTAAAGTTTAAAATATAAAGTTAAAATGATTTAAGTCTTAAAAGCCATAAGAAACTAATGAAAAATATAAAACTGATTTCCACTTAAATTTTAAAGAGTATATGTAATTTCATAAAATTTTGTTTATGTTCTCTTAAGAAAACTTTCTAGTTCCTATTTTTATATAAAAAAAGTTACACATTTCTTAAAAATTATATAAAAATAGCAGAAAATAAATCAAAAATAAAAAATACTCACTAAAAATTGTTTTACATATTAGAATTCAGAAAATTATTCTTTTTTTAAAAGAAAGATATTAAGCAATTTTACTGATAAAATTTACTAAACGATCATATATTGTTTTACTACTTCATTTGGTATTTATGCATAAAAAGGAAACAAACACAAAATATTTGAGTATAGAAGAGTAAAAAAATGCTTACATGAAAGATTTTGAGAAATAGTTTTATGAAATAAAATTCATGTTAAAAATGCATTGAAAATGCATTCGATTCATTTGCAGTGCTAGACAATGAAAGCGTTTTTAAACTTGACTTTTTTCTGAAATAGTGTTGAATGATTGATATTATGTAGGTGGAAAAACACATTCCTGTGAAGTGCTAAAATACCTGATCAAGCTCTTTTAAGATTCCTTTTTTGGCGTGGGTTCAAAACTTTATTTTAGTTCCATTCAGCTCTTAAGAGCTGAGAGTGGAACGCAGATTATATTTTCTTTGTTTACTAACATAAATGATTTTTAGACAAAATTATATTATTTTACTACAGCATAAAATGATATATAATATGAAAAAAATGAAAGACGGAAAGTAGAATGTAAGGAAAACGTAACAAAAGCAAAAAAATATATGGGAACAAAAAGTATACAGGAAAAGAAAATTGGTAATATTTGGTTTTATGAGTTTCATGCTTTGAAAAATATAAGCTTTGCCAATAGTAAATAAAATCAATCAAGCACAAAATGAAATGTACAACATTTCGCCAAAAGATCATATGAAATTTCGCCAAAAGATCGTACGAAAGAGAGTAATCTAGTACGTGATAAGTTCAGGGTCTAGTGGTTCTCGAGTATATTTACACAAACATAAACAGAAAAGATATTACCAAATACTTGAGTCACATCTGAGACTTGGTGTTATTGACGCACATCTTTAAAGTGTAAAATATCTAACTTAAATATACTTTACACCGTATTATGAGCTATAACATTTTCTAACAGCTTTTTTAAAATCTCTTAACAGGAAATGCATATTATGATGTACTTCATATAAGAAAAGTAAAGTTTATATTTTAAGGCTAAGTGAAAGAATTTAGTTAATTTATGCTGGTTAACAAAATTTTTTCTTTTTTTAGAGTAAGAGAGAAAAAATATAATTTTCATGCTTTTATATATATATATTAGGTTGGTGCGTATGAAATGTCGGATTCTCTTTACATGCGGACGTTTTCCTCCCTGTTTTCGTTATACTTTTGTATTTGGCATAACCTCATTCATACTCGTATTGTCCATTGCCAGAGACTCATTTCAGCAAAATAGGTTTTCTCGAAGGTCTTCCCTTTTTTATTTCTTTTGAGTTTATTGCCGATATGAATTCTGCCGACATTCGCGTCATTTTCTTATATGAGTACAAACTTGGTAATAGTGCTGCAAAAGCTGCACGCAACATAAACCAAGCGTTTGGGGAGAATACGGTTAACGATCGGAAAGTGCAGCGTTGGTTCGAAAAATTTCGGACTGGCGATTTTTCACTGCAAAATGAGCCGCGCGGAAGACCCAAAACGTCTGTGAAGAATGATGACCTGAAGGCTCTAGTGGAAGCGGATCCAGCCGTATCCACGAGGGAACTTGCTATCAGGATGAAAGTTGACCATACAACGATATTGAGACACCTTTCTGAGATTGGCAAGGTTAAGAAGATGGACAAGTGGGTACCGCACGCACTGACAGAGCGAAATAAGCTGGATCGGTTAAACGTATGCTCATCATTGCAGCATCCACCATATTCACCGGATCTCTCGCCGACCGATTTTCATTTTTCAAGCATTTAGAGCTGTTTTTAAGGGGCAAACACTATGAAAATGAAGACAGTCTAAAAACTCGATATCAGAGTTTATTAATTCTAAAGACCAAAATTTTTTTAAGACAGGCATCTACGCTTTAAAATCTCGTTGGGAGAAGTGTATTGAAGCGAATGGAGCATACTTTGATTGAATAAACAGCTTTTGAAGAAAGATATGCAGTTTTATACAATCACTTAAGAATCCGACATTTCATACGCACCAACCTAATATATATATATATATATATATATATATATATATATATATATATATATATATATATATATATATATATATATATATATATATATATATATATATATATATATATATAAATTGTTTTAATGCATTGTAAATGAAAGATGAAAGTTATTATTTTGAGGCACAAGTCATATGATAGAAGCACAATATTATTATAATATTATTGCGAAAAAAACATTTAAAAACCATAGCCTCAAAGAATTAGAGACTATAAAGAAATACCTATATAAAATTAAGAAAATCGCATCGATTGATACTAATAACGCTTTATTTTCTTGGTTGGATTATGCGCAAAATATTCTATCGAAAGTTAGGAGTGATTTCTGAATAAAAGTTCATAAAAAACAACTAACTCTTTTTTTTGCATATTTATAAAATCCTATTCTTGAATTTGCAGAAATCAAGGAACTTAAGAGGTCGAAAGTTATTCCTGTATTTTATTCCTCCTCAAAATTAGGACTGTCTATAGGTATGTATTTACATATTTTTAATTCAAATTTCATGAGTTAAATTCTGACATAAGTAAAACATTTTATAATTATTTCCTCTGCTTTCAATG
This sequence comes from Latrodectus hesperus, assembly GCA_037975125.1. Classification (NCBI taxonomy): domain Eukaryota; kingdom Metazoa; phylum Arthropoda; class Arachnida; order Araneae; family Theridiidae; genus Latrodectus; species Latrodectus hesperus. The sequence goes on along the minus strand of CM075852.1, from coordinate 6,821,002 downwards.
CCATATTTACTTTCAAAATTTATTTCTTGAGTATTTAATAAAATATAGTTGCGATTTTCTTTATTAAAAAAATCAGTATATTACATGAATTCTTTTGCTTAATAATATACATCATTTTAAAAGTAACGATTACTTCCTCAATTGTAAGCTCTTCTTTGAATTTGAGATAATAAACTTTGCTATTTCTTAAGGAGATTAAACGGCATACATTTTCAAAAAAGATTTAATCAACAATTAGAAAGCTAATTCTTATTTAATTGAAGTGCTTAGTTCAGGGGATAGTTTTTATTTAAGCACTCTTAAGAATCAATTACTTAATGAATTACCCTTCTATTCCTAGATGATAATTACTAACAGACATATCTCGGATTCCATTTCTTTTTTCTTATAATTAATTGAAATATTAAGAAGTAATCGATATTCGAATAAGAACTGAATTAAAAATTTATTCTATTATTTTAATTTTATTTGAGTATGACATAAATATTGATAAGCAATTATTCATGGGTTAATTTTTTCATATACTATTTAATATTTTCATTATTATTATTTTTTAAAGATTGTACTCTAGACTCTTCAAGTAATTATACTTAATATTTTATTTTCTAAAACATTTACTTAATTTTCAATTCATTTATTGTACACACCAATTTGAATAAATTTTATAAATCGATAGTATATAACTATTGAAAATGGCAGCATATGTGATAACAAGGAATAGCAATGCTTTTGTAAAGCCATTTATAAAGCTGCTTATTACTATTCTATTTTGTCATTAATGAAAGGAAAGCTTGAAACAGATTAACTTTAGATGTACCTTTCGTAATTATAAAGCGGTTTAATTTTTAGTACATTTGTTGGTAAAATAGTGTGACGTTAAAATTTCAACAATGGATTATTCGTGAATAACGAAATTTAAAGCAGCTTTTGAATTTCATGATAGAGTGTTTCAGCAATGCATGGGATAGAATTATATAAAAGAGTAAATATATAAGAAGAGAGAAATATATGAAAGGGAAGTAGGATGAATAACTTCCTATTTATTTCTCATAGTATAAATTTATTACGTAAGTAAAGTCTCATAAATATATAAGAAATTGAAAACAATGGAACACTATAAATTCAAGCAAAATTTTTTATTGATATAATGTAAGATTACGGTCAATAAAACGCACGGACTGATTTCATTTAAAAAATTGAAATGTACGAATCACGGAAAAAATCTAGAAATGTAATATATTCTCATGGATATATGATGAAAATTCTCTTAGAGATATTGGCTTTATATTCTTGGTTCGAAAGTGACCATAAACTTATTCAATGATATTGAAACCAATGAATTGTAAAGGGCAATTTGGAAGTTGAAGAATTTTCTTTTCAAACGAAAGCCCTGGTGGTTTAGTTCTATGAGTTAGGCAGTTACAGTCTTGAAAACACTTTTACTGGAAACAAGCGAGTGACTGTAGGCATTTTTAAAAAACCTGCATCATATCAAATCTCTCGTGGTGTTTGAACAAAAACATTTATTGTGTACCTGAGTTTGAAAGAACTCGAAATACAATAATTGATTTATACTTTAAGTCACACTAATATATATAAAAAGGCTCATACTTTTGAGCCATGATCAGATAAGGAGATCATCACTAACTGGTGACAATCTATTCTTAAAATCCCAGTTGCTTAAGGACATTAGACCATAAAAATATTTAATAGGAGATTTGGCTCTTTCCTATTAATTTTCACCTGATTATTGGGTTAGGATAAGGAAGATCAAACATAATTGATACACCTATAAAACGAACACTCATAGCTCCAAGCTTCTATGCTTCTACCTCCAAGCTGAATAGGTGATCAATTTTCTAAATAGTGTCCTTGAATAGTGTTGACCGTTGGCCCAAAGTAATTTATTCAGCATGCAATAGTGATAAAAATGCTTATAATATGTATTCTTATACGTCATACTGTGAATCACCAATCATCAAATTTTCAAAGTTGTGGTACTATAAATATCATTTTTGGCTGATATCAGTAATTAGATATTCTGGAATAATAATCTTATAAAATGCATTTTAAAAAAGGATTTTTTAAATATAATCATTAACTCTGAATCTTGTTGTTGTTGTTGTCGTGTGCCAGCTAGGCTGTCAATATGGGGTGCGCTGCTCCACTTTTCCAACTGAACCATATTTGGTGTGGAGTCCGACTTCTTCAGTACACACATGCAATAGGGACCCGTTTACAGGGTAGGCAACCGTTCACACCTCATTCATACAAGGAAGGGACAAAGACAGGATAGATAAAGAGAGAAAGTACATCCATGCTCGAACCGGGAAACGAACCGGGAAACCCAGGACCTCCTTATCCGCAGTCAGGCACACTGACCACTAGACAAGTTGGGCGGCTAACTCAGAATCTTAGAGACATTGAATTAATTCTTCGAAAATTACTTCTTATGCACATGACAAGAATTAAGCTTCTTTTGGAAGGTTAGTTCTGTTTTCAGTCTTTACAATGCCCTTTCAACAATATATTGCCATTGAACGTGAGTCTTTTTTCTATTAAATCCATTTCTTTTTCATTGTTTTATCTTCTTGACAATACCATCATGATAGGGAAAATCTTAGATTGAGAAATAATGAATTCACTACTTTTTTGCTGTTAAAATTTTCATCAAATACCAGCTAGTGATTCGATGAAACTGAAAGATATGTAGCAGCACATTTAACAGCACCTCTTAATTAGAATGACCTCATATTAAGATGAAATTTTTGAAGATCATATATGATGTCAAAATTTTCCCTTATTCTAACAAAACAATTATATTTTGTTTAGAATTACATTTTTAACATTACATGCAATGATACCTTGTACCATTTTTCAGTTTAATCCTAGTTGGACCCAACCCATCACCAAAGAAGAAATGCTACATATTTCCATGCCAAGTTGGATTCCTTTATACAAAGAATTTCGAACAGTGCATTTACTAGTATTTACTGCATTATATGACAGCCAATACTGGAAGGCATTTTTAAAATGAATATGCAAACGAAAAAATTTTTTTCTATCAAAATAAAATGATATAATATTTTTAATATAATATTTATTAAAAAACACTTTTGAATCTGTTGAAAATAAAATAATTTTTGGAAATTTAAATTAAATATTACAGTTTTTTTATATTAATTTTAAAATTAACTAATTAATTAGAATTATGCTTTATAAGAAACATGTTCTTTTTAAAACTATTATTAAAAGCAAACGATTCCCAATCTAAGCGATTGCTTACAATGTTTGAGTAATACATTATGGTTTGCTTTTTAAAAGAGCTGCACTCTTTTAAAAGTATGAGTTTAAGTAAGCAAAAGGATTTCGTGAATGGATTCAAATGGAATGAGTAAGTGCTTTTATTGTTCAAATTATATATATTAATTCTGAATGTGAATTAGTTGGAAGATCAAGAAATGTTCGTGTTAATGTGCTGCAAGTATTATAGAAAAAAATCAATTTTCAAAACTGAATTAAAAAAGGAATTTTTTTTCTTTTATTGACTTAGTTATACTGCTAGATTTGTTGAAACGAAATATAATAAGAAGAACGATCATATATATTTAAATTTCTTTTTTAGTATTGCTTTTTCTTATACTTTTTTATCAATTGTGATATATATTCGCATGTATTGAGTAAAATTAACATTCTAGCGCTTGTCTTAAAGTATAGTTGTAATATGTTAATAAAAAAAATGAAAATGGCGATAGAGATGCTCAAGAGAAATTGCGATGATTTTGGTTGGCGAGAAAATGTCACCATGTTTTTCTTTTTCGTCAAGCAGTCGGTTAAAATAGGAGTTTACCCGTTTTTCTTGTGGTAACTTTCATTAAAATCAAAAAAATAATATAACATATTTTATGTATAAAAGTTATTACAAACAAAGGCACAAGTGCCGTATAATCCAGGAGGCCAAATTATGAATCTGATGATGTTTTTTGGCGGATTTTCATATACATCTGATAACCTGGTTTTCATTACGTCATAGGTATGGAGACCTATAAAAATTATGCAAAAAATTCTATTTTTGGCAGCCCTAGTATTTATATCATCGTGCACGTCACAATACGTCATCTTGGCGACATTTCTTCATCGAAAAAAACCTGGATAATATGGCATCCTGGATTATATGGCACCTGTGCCTAAATAAAATACTATTGTGTCAATAATTCTTACGATATAATCCAAACAGTACGGAAATTTAATTTGATAAACAAAATGCTGATGACTTTTGTAAATAAGTCCATGCATAGAAAATACAGTTTTGAAACTTCTGGTTCAATTTTTGAGCTTAGGTGAGACAATCATAAGGTTTATGACACGTGAATAGAACTTAAATATGTGTATAATGTTCTCTTAGCATAAAAGTGCCTCCTTTGTAACAATTGACATGATTAGAGATGGTTTCAGTATTACATCTTTTTATCGTATTTAAAAATTAATATCAAACATATGCTTCATACATTTAGTATAAAGTTTTAAGGGCCAAAAGACTAAATATCATCCATAGCAGAGTTTAAGGAATTATTTGATTTTTTTCATCAAGAAGGATTTCAGTATGGAATTTCATGTTATTATTTTTTAACTATTTATTAAATTAAGCCTTAATATTTAGGATCCCAACCCATGCATGCAACTAGGGTAAATAAAATAACTTATTTTCTGCCTTGCGATAATAATAGGGCCCACTATCTATGAAAAGTCTTTCGATATATAAAAGGCAATTCACTTGATGGATGTTAAAATGCCATTTAAATTCCTTTACCAGTTAAGAAGTCTACTACGTGTTGTCAAAATACCACCTCTAAGAAAGTTTCAAGTCTTGCTTTTCGTTATTATTATTATACTAGCATATCTTGAATATATATTCTAATCGTACTGCACAGTGATTCTCCTTAAAATGCTGATTTTAAACTCTATCGTGTTCGCTTAAATAGATGAAAGTACCTCATTTTGCTCAAGTACACGATGTAGTTTCGTAGCATGTAAATATATTAGTAATATACATGTATTATGAAACATATTTTGTATCAAATGATTTCAAAGTTTCTCTTTAAGATATAATGTAACATCTAATGTGATTTTGTACTAAAGGGAAAAATAATAATTTTAAATAATATATACTGACGCATTTGAATATACTGTAAGGGTGCAATCCAACCACAAGCTTTTAAGATTTAATAAAATTCTTAAAAATGCTACTTAGTGTATGGACTTATTCCATTAATACAACTTTGCAATTACCACTTTTTGGTTATTTTCAAAATTATACTTTACTTAGCTAATTTAACTATTAAAATTTCAGTTATTAATTATTTCGTTTGGAATTCGATTTTATTTGTACGATATTATTTTTCCATGTTCTACAAATACATTTTTCTGGATATATGTATTTATTTGCTTCATTTTCATTCTTTTTGTTATATACCTAATTTATTCTCAGTTTTTACACTTATTTGGTTTTAGATTATCATAGTATAACTTCTAACCACTAGTCACATGCCAATAAATATTTAAATTTTTTTATTCTTATGATGATCTTGTGATCGGTGTGATTTCCAACACTCTTATATATTTTGTTATTATTCAATGAGATTAATTTTATAAGTTCTAAATAAATAGCCTGTAGAATTATTTTAAAGCAATAAATAAAATTGATCACATTTCGTAAGCGCCGTTGCAAGAATTGATACTGACTGTAAGACTTGATAAATAAATAACTTTAAGTGTTTCCGTCAAATAATATTTAAATATTTTTGATTAGAATAATTCTTTATGAAGGATATTTAAGAGTAAATTGGATTCGGTACAGAATTGGGTATCACTTGGTTTGGCGAGAAATTTGGCTATAAATTTTAGCAATAAAATTTAATTTCTAGTAACCCTAGTACTCAGTTTAACTTTTATGTAGTATCATCGGTCATCTTATTAGTCAAATCTTGAGACAATCTTGACGTCGAGAAAATTACCAAAAAAATCATCAAGGGTACCTGATTGTAAACTTTTACCCTTTAATTTTATAATAGTTCATAAGAAAGCAAACAATCTTTGCTAGTTATCTAAAAACAGCTTAATGTTGTAAGATACATAGAGTTGACTCAAATTTTATATAAATAGTGAATACCTTTCCATATATTTCCTTATAACACCTGCAGATAATACAATTATATTATGTTATACTTCATGTTTTCAGATTCGGCTAAATATATTTTTTTGCCTATTAATCTATATGATTGTATTACTTGATCAAAAAGGAATAACAATCAAGGTAAAATATTTAAATCAATCACATATATTTCTTCTGGTTATTCTGAATGCGATTTTATTGTCCATTCTATATATCATTTTCAGTTATGTAGTAGCTTTTAATTTTGAGATATAAAGTTTCATTCCCTTCTGTTATCAGAACATAATCAATTTCTTCTGCTGCACTGAAGTGTGAATACTTTATTTACTCTAATATGTAAACTTTAAAGTAGTGTTTACTACTTGGTGTTATTAGAGGTGCATATAAGAATCTTTCATATCTTTCTAAAGGCACTTAGGGAAAATATTCAGTAATTTTCTTTCCCCTATAATGCAATAATACATATACAAAACGAATACATAAAATAATAGATATAAAATTCAAGAATTGTTTCATAGAATACATTTTCTTTGTGAAGAATGTTTCAACAAGAAATAACTACAAAGATGTATTATAAAATCTTCTGATTAGTAAATTTTAAATTAAGTTTAATCCTATGAGAAAATAAGAAAAGGGAATAGAAATGTTAAGGGATGTTTTCGCTTTTCTATTTTAAAAGTTATTTTCATATGTAAAAATTTTGAAATATTATCTTATTATTTACAGTTAAATTATTCATAAAAATTAATTTAGTTGTTTAATATTATTTAAAAATTAATAGTAGTTGTTTTAAAATAAAATGCATTTATAAGTAATATTATTATTTAAATTGTTCTATGTTTAAGTATCTTTCCTTTCTAAAAATAAAGTCTCAATTTTATTTGGTGAATAATTTTTACTTTTGGCTGTGTTGAGCAATTATAAAGAAATTAACGAGTTTATGAAATGAAAATTTAAATGAGTAAATTTTATATAAATGAAGAAAAATATCCGAAAAATGTAAAATTATTGTATTAAATTTGCGTTTATTGAATTAATAGATTTATGATGTGCATAAAGGGTGTATATACATACATATATACTCGTACTTGATTATATTTATTTTATTATTTGTATCATTAATTTATGGAAGAATAATCCATAGAAATTTTCAGTAATAAAAATCATCTAATAAAATTATTAATATTATTTTTAAATACACGTATTTCTTATATACGAATTGTGGAACTTAACATCTTCCTGATTTATGCATAGGAAAAACTTATTATTAAATAATTCAAGCAGTGAGAAATAAAACTTATTAAACAATGATTAAATGTAGATAATCAAGATTATTTACTTGACATAAATTCTTTGAAATACAAAACCTGCAATAAATTCAATATCAGTTGAATATTTAATTTTTTTCCCTAAATATTATTACCTTAATATTTTTTAAATTAAAATTTATTAAATAATATTATAAATTCAATGAATAGAACATATAAACTTAATTTGTGTTAGGAAATATGTGAGTTCATTACAAATTATAATTTGTTAATTAATTTTTTTCTACTATAAAGTGCACATAGGAAAAATTTTATTTTATAAAAAATATTGTTTGGAATTCTCTTACATTTTTGAAGTATTAATATAAAACATTTATGGATGTAGGATTAGAAATATTTGCCATCAGTTTTTCGCATATATTTTGTATTCAATATAGGAAATTTTCATCAGAAATTACGTCATATCCTGGGTAGAGTGGGTGAGGTACTTCGGGAGTGTATTCTCCTGGTAGGGTCACCCAAAACGTGAAGGTCATTAGATAAGTCAGTCTTCGGGTGCTTTGAGTCTCCTGAACTTTAGAAGCTATCCACCTCTTCCCTTAGTCATGAGTCGTGATTTTCCTGTAGTTCACGTTACATTACCCGTCGTACATTTTTTTTCTTTTTTTGAGGATTCACTGACGTTTGGACATGGTTTAGCTTGCAGATAGACGTTGAAGAATAAGCCACAACAAGAGCCGTGGTGGCTTGCTTGGTTAGGATGTCGTTTTCATTATCGGAAGGTAGTGAGTTCGAATCCTGACTTAAACAAAGATCCGTCGTATTTGCTAATGGCGTCTGTGGCACGTTAAAACTAGATGTGGTTGCAAGGTCCTATAAGTTAAATGATAGCCCTGGGGGCCACAGGCCAAGTATTGGGGATCTTCTACTTGGTCTCTGCTCCAAAATCACGAAAACTCCCCACACTTGCCTTCTATCTAACTGGTAGAGCCCAACTCACAGCTAAGTACTCGGGAAGCATGCTGGTGGAACAATAACAACAATAAACTGATAGGGCTTTTTGTGAATTGAAGATACTTTGAGGTGAAAATTTACATCTGATTGTTTACTTTTATTATTTCAGAATATTTTCAATAAAAATGTTTAAACTAATTAAATCATCATCTCTTCATTAATGAGTATCGATGTTGATAAGTAAAACACCAAGTAACAGAATCTTGTTTCAGTTATATATCAATGAATCATTGATGAAAAATCAGTAATGCTGGGACAATATCATGTAACAGAAAAATCTGATTAAAACATTTCCAAATGTGCTATGAATTTAGCATGAGTAAGGATTTCAAATCACTGATTCAATATTCAAAAATGTTCATGGAAGGATTTTTAATTGTTTTAAGCTAGAGCTGATGGCCAGTATTTGCTATTATGAGCAGCAACCGCAACTTTCACTGAAATCGGATGTTTCTTTATGACAATCGCTGGAAAACTGGTTTGAATACCAACAAGGTGTGGAAAGTGACATGAATGAGGTAATAAGACCATTGCTGACACTTATATGAAAAGAAATGTTTAAGCAAGTGTGCTGAATTAGTTATTGAATAATTGAAGTACAAAAGATTGTTTTTACAAATTAACTTGGTTCAACTTCCGAAGCAATAACAGTTGTTAATGAGTTTGGAGAGAACTCAATATAAGTGTGTGTGTGGCTTATCCTCCAAATATCTGACGAAGTCAGACAAGGTTCATCAGACCGCTGACCTTAAGGAAATCGAGAACCAGAAGGGGGATGAGTATACATCCTCTCTGAAAAGTCCCACATAGTCCAGAAGCCTGCTCAGTTTTACATTTAGAGCAGACCTCAAAGAGTTTCCTGCCTTCGGGATACAAGGAGATCCTTTCCACTTTGTCCTAGAGTGCCCAGAGACTGAGAATTACCACCTAAAGAAGAACTCCCAACAGACCAACATAGAGTTCCTGAAATTTTGCTTGAAAGATCGTCACCGCAGATTACTCCTCACAAAGCTAATGATTCATCTCAACAAACGAGGATTAGAACTTTGTCAGGATTTAGGCCACGATTCCACAGACGATATAGAAGATTCCACAGACGAATCAGAAAACTATTCTTAGTTAAGTTTCTTCCACAATTTATAATTGTGTCTAAATTTTTTATATGAGCTTAATGAAATTTATGAACTGTATGTCCCGAATTGTTTGGACTTTTCGAACATTATGAGCCCGCTTTAGAACCTTAAAAACTTTTTGAATCCTATTCCCTTTTAGTACCTTAGAAACTTTTTAAATAATTTATTTGGAATTATTTAAAAATTATTGAAAAATGCTTTTAAAAGCTAAGGTGCTTATTAAACTTGTATAAGCTGCCTGCCTGTATATAGTTATCAACTTTCATATCATCCCATTTTTTTTTCCTTTTCATAATTAAGTGTTTATACTATATATAATCTTGCTTTCAATGTATATAATGTTTTTATTGCCATAATTACCCTAGAAATTGTTAACTGTCTTTTCATTGATTGAAAATTGTTTCTCCATTGTTTATGTTGTATATGTCATGTTATATTTTATTTTAAACTCAGAGAAAATATTGAATGCTATTCCCTGATGTTCAACAGGGCTTAAAGCCCCTTAAAATGTTTTGTAACTTCTTGCTACTAATTTGTAAGCACAATTTCTTTGCCTTGTTAAATGCCACGATGGTGGCGCCCTCACGGACCTCGTAGAGGTGTGGAGCATACTAGGTGTTGGGGAGACGGCACCCGTTAACCTAAAGGTACAGTCCGGGGTCTCCCCACACAGTTATGTATGTATGTATGTATGCCTTCGGGATACGTGAGAGCCCTAGTGTGGCTGCTTGCTAGTCTGGAAATTGCGGTTCTAGAGCCTCTGTCACAATGGAGGGCGAATGAAGAGCCAGGCTCATTGTCCACGTAACAGTGATGGCAGGAAGGAATATTCCACCCTTTCAAAATTTCAGAATTAATTATGGACTGATGTTCTAAAAAAGTAAGTGGTGAAGAGGTAGGATTATCGACGAAGTCATTAGCAGGAGGCGAGATGGAGCTTCTTCCGGAGATCCGAGCACCATAAAGGTAGAAGTCTGTCTTTGTTCGGGATGGTGTTCCTTTTTGTCAGGCACCTACCCTTCGGCCTGTCCGACATTGGAGACCCTACCAGTAGCAAGCTACCGCCGGCAGAGCCCTCTGGGTCATTGGTGCACGCTAGCCTCTCCACCCCGAAAAGGCATTAAAATGAATTATCATTAACGAAATAATCTTGAAAACCCATGAAAAAGATTCATATGAAACAGCAATAATATTTTCATTTATTTATTTTTATTAAATTTGGCTTTGTATTTTTGGTATCTATGATTGACTAGATGTTCCTTGCACGAACATGTAGATCTGTATTTTCCCACCTGCTACCAAGAATTTTCAATTCTATAATGAAGGTGTCCTTATTAACTCACATGTGTGTAAAGAGATAATTTAATTGTGTGTCTTTAGCTGTTGAGAAATTAATTTTCCACTACAAAATTAACTCCTTATTATACGTGGATTGAATCACAGACGTAATTATCACCATGTTGGAGTATATTTGTGTTTCTCCATCGAGCATATGTCAGGTACTTTTAAAAAAGCATATAACAGCTGTCAATAGTCCTTCCGGGTCTTTGCTTGGCTCATGGTTACTTTGCAAGAATTATAGTTTTCATTTTTTTACCTATTTCTTCTTGATTTAACACATAATTGAAAACATCATATGCATATCGCATTTCTTCTTGATCGTTAAAATCCATATAAATTGTTTTCCTCGTAATTGAATGATTCTATATAAAGTACCAATTTCCGAAATTTCTTACTTGCTTAAAATAGTTTTATGTGTTATTCATAAATAAGTAAGTGTTGTTGGTTATTGAACAATTTTAATGAGTTATGTAAATAAATAATTTAAATTCTTGCAATTTGGGTGCTTTCTATTTAATTTAAAAAATATATACACATTATTAATTTTTGCTGTATTAGTTTTAATGAGAGGTATGATAATATGTGAGATTTTTTCATGTTGCGTATTGGTAGCAATTATTTTCTTTGCAAAAAGTATAACCAAAAATATTTTAGTTTTTGCATTTTACCTTGCTTTATAATATTTTGTGGTGTGAGGGTTATGTAAAATTATAACCCTGAAATATTTTCGAAACATTATTTTCAGTTAATTTTTTGGATCTTGCAAAAATTTTCTAACCTATTAAAGAAGTATGATATAAATGTGACAAAGTTATCTGAATATTTTAACTAAAAATACAGTTTTTTATACAAAACACTTTACTTATTAGATTTTAAACAGTTATTTCACACTTAATTTTATGTTACATAATTTTAAAATGGGTTATCAAAGTGATTGAATTTAAATTGATGAGTTTATACTCACACACAATGCTATTGTGAAATTTATTATAATGTGTAAAAAACTGATATATGATTCTTATAAAAACCACAACATTCATCATATTTATTATAAGGTTATGTTTACAATCACTTATTTTTTACAAATTTTAATTAACTAACAAGATGTTATTGATTGATCTATAAGTTTGCGATTAATTTTTATTAGAAAAAATATGTTACGATACACTTTAAAAATTATCAAAAGATGTAATTAATAACTACAAATAAATCACAATAGTAACTTACTTTTCACCACATAAAAATCTCAGCTATAACAAACATTCCAGAAGGATTAGTCACTTGTTATTAAATGAAAATTATTTTAATTCAAGCGAAAAAAACAGTTTGCCGAAATTTATTGAATAGTTAAGCTAGTTGTGTTTACGAGAATACTTCGAATAATAAGCCTTGAGGGATGGAACAAGCTTAATCTTTCGCGCAACTGATGCGAAATCAAATCATCGACTTTATCCCGCAACATGAAATCGATGTTTGGCAGATAACCTGGAAGAAGACACTCTTTTTATTTTTCTCTGGATTTATTTCTGTGGAATTTAAATCTCTTGCAATGCAATGTTGGTTTATGGTAATGATCTGTAACTAGTAGAATTGATCTCTGCTGAATTTGTGTACTACTTTTTTATTCTAATAGGAATCATATATTTTTCTTTCAATATTTGCTTGCGTATGTTTAATTACTCTTATAGATAATGATATTTGAATTTTGTTTTATGTGAAAATGGTACACAGATATTAAAAATTGGTTTCCAATGATAGAAATATTGCTTATACAGTATGGTTTACATGTAGCAAAATAACTGTCTAATCGTTATTATCTAAGGTTAGTTTTAAAATTATATTATTAAAAAGGTCATTTCATAAAGAAACGTGAATTTGTTTCTGTAAATTTATTAGTGTTTCTGAAATGTTTTTGGGCTTTTAATTTGGTTACATTTACACAATAAATGTATTTTTGCATAGTATCAAAAGAAATATGATTTTAATTTTTTTTTAAACATTTTCGATTGAAATCATCTGCAGATGATATAAAATTCTATTCCTAAAATTGACAAATATTATTTTAAATTCTAAAAATTAAAAAAAAATTATCAAAATTTATACTTTACCAGTAAATATTTGAAATAGAATAAGATAAAGTTTTAAATTTAACTAGTATATCAATGCTATAAGTGATATATGATATGAAAATTTGATATGGTACTTTATTAAAAAAAAGTCGATATTTGTTCCACTTCGAGTATTTTAGGGATGTAACCTGTAAACTAATATACATTAAAGAAATAAGGAAAAATAAATACTAAACAATTTCACATATAGCAAATAATATCTATCAATGTTTAATATAAATTATATAGTTTAAAAAGAATATTTCAATACACATGAATATTTAGTCTGATCTTGGCTTAATGCTAAGACAATGTTCTACTGATTAAACAATTTCGGTTTGATACCAGCCACTGTTTAACAAGAAAGTTGGATGTTGTCTTTCTGCTTTCCGCACGCACAGCTGTCAAGGCAGATATATAGGAGATTTCTGTGTTTCTACTCTAGTATTACGCTAATACAAACAAAGTTTTATGAAAAAACACCCTTTTGGAAGACAAGTTACGTACAGTAGAACTACAATCGCTTTCAATTTCTGAAAAAAAATTAGACTGTAGAAGAGAAAGGAAAGTGAGAAGAAAAAGCTGAAGAAAAGTAAAAGTAAGAGAAGATGAGATTGTGACGTGTCCCTGAGGAAATCAAAAACATTCTTTTGAAATTTCCTGGAACTTCAGAAATTATTGCTGAAAATATAGGAAAGTGGATTATAAGTGAGACCCTAGATTTCAAATAAATGATGGTAAACCTATATAAAGTGTTGTTGATGAAGAATAGGACCTTAATGTCCAAGTTAAAGTAGATACCAAAACATCGGCTAGTGAAGCATTCATCGGCTTTGAAGTCCCAGTGTGAGCACATACGAATTCTCATTGTCAAGGGAATACGTGACTTGGATGCCCGAAAACAAATGAAGGCAGTGAAACAGTTTACTTTGATCAAGATATTTAATAAGCAATGGCATTCATTTGCAGCATTATACATACATACTATATTAATGTACAACACTTGTAATTACCTTAACATGCAAATGTGTTGCATTTTCATTTAAATGTAAGAGTTCTTTTTCTTTGAAAATATGTAATTTTTTTCTCCTTTCTCTCTATCCATAGTTAAAATAGACTCTTTTTTCGAAAAACTCCAATTATCCGAATGGGATCAGGTCCCAATTGATTCGGATAATTGGAGTAGACATACAACATCCTTAGATCGTTAGTCAGGGCTTTATGCGGGGTCTAAATATTTATAAATATTTGTCCTCACGACGTGGCTAAGCGACAGAACAACGCCTTTAATTCATTAAAAACGATGCTAGATAATGGGAAACAGGCACTATACTTTTCTCTTTGGCATGTCTTGTCTAAGTGAGTGTTTGAAAGTTTTTTGAGTTTCCTCTTATGAGCATGTAAATATTGTTATTTGTTTCTGAAGCACTCATCTCAAAAATAAATTAAAAAAATAGGTATTAATAAGCCTTACAACAGCTTTAGATTATTAGGCTGTAAACAACATGATACTTATATTCAGGTATGCAACAGGATATTGTGAACAATCGTTTCAAAAGTTAATTGTTTGAAATTGACGAGTGTTGAAAAGGGAAGAGGACCAAAGGTGCAACAGTACATTGCTAAAATTAACTTATAACCAACATAAACACTCATCTTCTAAACACCATGTACACAAAATTAACCAATGGAAGCCGCCTCCTGCTAAGATTCTTAGCCGAGTAGTCGTAAAAAATTTAGTCATTTAAAAGTAAAAAAATTCTGTAAAACGACGATAGTGCTGCCGAAATACCCAAAGCTGAATAAGACAGCTATGCCAGCAGGTTTGATGATCTAGTGATTGAATATTTACATTTTTGAAATCATCAGACGTATCTGTGGCCGACAAACACCAATAACGAAATTTCATATCTCCTGTCAGGATCCTACCGTGAACGATGGAGAGGGATATAGGATAGTAGAAGTAGTGGTATCTTAGGGCTCATTGACCTTGGGAGAAAATGTCAAAGGCATTAATGCAGTATTCCCGTAGATCCTTCACATTGAATTCTTCAAACACTCTTTTTTGAAGAAATAATTTATCCTCTATTCTAAAATGACAACCATAAGCATGATGGTAAAGTGCAAATTCTTATGTGTTGTCATTAGTCTCTTGATGCCAATAACATTAGCGTTTTTTAGGTTTCTTAGAGACCAGAGCTGATGTTTTATTCCCTCTGAACAATAATGAATCAGAGATCGCTCTGTAGGAAGATTGGTTGTGAATTCCTAATTTTGTGATTGACTATTAATTATCAATCCCTCATTGGATACAAGGTGCGATTCAGTCTAATAAAGTCTCAACTCTCTGTTAATAAAAATTAGACAAATTTTTTTCATAGATATTCATATTACTTTGTGTTATACTTATAGGAATTATAAAGATTAACTATCAGACTTGCTTCCGGATTAAAATATAAGTTACAAAATACATTATTTATCGAACTTCTAATTTACTGCTAAAGATTGCTGTGATTGACTTAATACATTATTTTACGCAAACATTCTATCAAAAGAAGACGAGTTTGAGAAGGATTAATCACACTGCTTTCTAATTACACGAAAAAATATTCCCTTTAAACATCATCCGGAATTCCTAACTAAAATAAAATATAAGTGAAATTAAATGAAACGCTTCTAGTAAAATTTGAAATTCTTATGAAATGCAAAAGAGAGGGATTTTTCTACTACTAATTCATTTATAATGTGTAATACTGAAATAGTATTTTTAAGCATTTTTCTGTCTAATTGACATATAATGTTTATATATATATATATATATATATATATATATATATATATATATATATATATATATATATATATATATATATATATATATATATATATATATATATATATATATATATATATATATATATATATATATATATATATATATATATATATATATAATGTTTTAAATAAAACAAAAAATCTTTTATTTTACGTATTATCTAAGTAAGATTAGATTAAATATGATGATTTAAAATACCTAAAACTGTTTCATTTCTCGGATTATTTAGGTTTTAAACAAATTACGTTTTTTTTTGATATTCTGCTTTATGATTTCAAATTATTTTAATCAGATATCTTGCAATCATTAAAGTAAAAATAAAGTCTAGTTGAAAAAAAGCAACATTTCTATATACTTAAATTAAAATAATGATATTTATTTATCATTGGATATTTTAAGAATCAAGTTTATTCAATCAAATAGTCAATATTTATTGATAAAGTCAATTAGTATTCAATTAAAAAAATTAGGGCAAAAAATTAAAGGAATCAATAAAAAATTAATATATTATTTATTTTTCCTCATCTAGAAATCTAGTTAATGCATTCAACAAATTATTTGATATAATGTACTTTTCAACAACCGAGTTTATAATTTTATTGGCACAGAAGTCCATAAAGCATGAGGAACTCTTTTTTTCCGCTTATTCAAGAAGCAAGTCAGTATACCGCAATATTAGTTAGAAAATGTGGGTATTAATGGTTTTCAAAATTAGCAGTAGCCCAAAATCTAGAAGATAATCTATATTTTAAAAAAATTATCCATATTTTTTTCTTATTGACAACATGTTTAATAGATATATTTTCCAAATATTTTGATTCCTATGATGAAAACTCTAGAAATCATCAAATAATTAATAACTAACAAAAATCTCTCATTCTTTCATATTTTGTTTTTAAAAATTATTGAAGACTATTTCAGGCTAACATGGGATGATTGTAACGCAATTACCACTATTGATTGCACATGGAAAATTCTTCATGTCTTGAGAATACATAAATTTGAATGCAAGATCAATATAAAAACATTCACTTTTACCCTTTATTTCTTTAGTAAACTAAATTCTCAAGGGATTGATTTGAATAATTCTTCTTTTTAATTTATTCTTTTTTAAACGTTTTGTTTATTTGAGAGTTTATTTCTGCTTTTGTTACTAAGACAAATGTTCTTTAGATTAAGTTTTGTATTTTAGTGAAACAAGTTAATTAAATGTTGTGTATATGTTGGCACGCTGTTATTCTATTCTTATTTTTTCAACTTAATATTTATTACTAAAAACAATTGAGAAATATGAATTCACCTATAAATCTAATTTGTTTCTTTTACTATAGATGATCTGAATAATCAATATTTCTGAGAAATTATTGGTTTGGACACCAATTCACTATTGATTTAACTTAGAACTCTTTTAT
Organism: Latrodectus hesperus; assembly: GCA_037975125.1. Classification (NCBI taxonomy): domain Eukaryota; kingdom Metazoa; phylum Arthropoda; class Arachnida; order Araneae; family Theridiidae; genus Latrodectus; species Latrodectus hesperus. Next base: position 6,803,718 of record CM075852.1, on the reverse strand, counting down.
AATTTATGTTTTTGAAAGATACCAGCTTGTTTATAGTTACAATTTTTATACATCATCTACAAACTCAAATTTGACTTACTTTTAAAAGTACTAAGTTTCATTCTTCTAGCCAAATATAATTCTAAAAACGAGTTATTGCATTTAAAAGTGTCTGTTTCGCAAATGTATATGACACCAATCAATCCATAACTTCTTGTAGGCAGCCCATAGCTAATTGTGGGCAGCAATAAGTGGAAGTTGCTGACAGTATGGTAGTTTAAAAACCAAACAAAAAGAGTATGCATTTATTATATTTAAAGTCAACTATCCCAAATGTGCCCAATCTTTGCTACAAATTCTTTGAATGAGTCTGAAACTCCTTACTCTTGTAGCATGAAAATCATTACTTTACATCGAGAGTCAAATTCCTTACATGGCATTGAAATATTATTGATAAAATCGATTCAAAATCTTGAATGCAGAGTATATTTAATATCATTAGTGCATCTAAGTACGATTTGTGAGTTTTAATATTTATTGAATATACATTTTATAATTCAGTTTAGTTATGAGGCCAAACTTGAGAATAGTTTTATTTGTTTGTTTCCTCAGTTAGAATGTGTCCACTTGAGTCTTGAAGTAAGAAGGAATCAATCTATTGTTAATTCTGAGATTTTGAAGAGGAAGAAGATTCCTCCCTGCCTTCACTGTTACACAGGCAAAGAGACTGGCAATTTATATGCTCTCAATTGTGACAGGGGCTCTAATACCGTTATTTTAAGATTAGCAACCGGCCACATAAGGGGTTTTTCGTATCTCAAAAGGCTCTAAATGTAAAACTGAGCCTACTTCTCCTCAACACATCCTAGACTGTTTCGAACTCTCCAGAGAGGATATTTAGTCATCCCCCATCTGGTCCACGATTTCCTCCGGGTCAATGACCTTGTC